>CM076656.1:23925495-24009458 GCA_038496675.1 Rachycentron canadum | reverse complement strand
GGGTGGGGGGGGGGGGTGGGGGCCCATACTGGGCTGGGTATTGCGATACTGCAACCAAAATAACTCAATAAACTTTTAGTGGGAAAGTTTAATACCTATGCGGCTCTTGTGTGGTCTCCTTTTCATGATAAAGGCCTCATTTTCCACTCAAACTCTGGAAACTCAAGCTCTAACACAAGCCCTACAGTAACTTTAGAGGAGTTACATGCTCCTGCGCTCAGGCCTGGGCCAAGTTTCTGGAGCAAGCCTGCTACTGGCCCATCCCTCTGCTGGTTGATGCCATAAATAGGCTGAGATAAGGCCCTTCCCTTACTCGCGAGGCCTCGGTATGATACTGTTGTACTGAAATTTAAGTCTTTATATAAAAGTGTAATTGAAGTGAAAAAGCCGCAGTTTGAATCTGAGGTCATTTGAACCTATTTTTACAACCAAATTTGTATATTTTTATTTTCAGTTAAACTGCATAAGAATTTGTTGTGTACATTATTATAACACCTGAGGCTCAAAGTGGTTTACCTGCTGTCGATAAGTGGTTTTAATATTCCACATCAACCATTAAAACCAAGCAGAGGAGACTGGTTCAGTACACAGCGTATTCTGTGGATCTCGTCTTGATTAGGGATACCTTGATTTATAGAGTAAAGACAGACAGATGCAGAGATAAGACCTTGTAACACTGTGTACTTAGTGTAAAAGCAGATTATAGCGAGAGGTTGGATGCAAATGAGGTAAATAGACCATTTATCAACCATCCAGGCACCACCCACACCGAGGACAAACTTATTCTTTGCACAATTTCTCTCACAGGTATAATTACATTATAGTGCATTTATCTACTGCAAAATATAATGGACATACATGTGTGTTGATTGCAAGGTAGGCGTTATTTCTTGTACATGACGTGGGCACGAAATTTCCTGAGGTGATAAATAACACTGTAATGCTGTCAGTACAGTTTCAATGCACTCTGGAATTGATTATATAAGTCTCTGGGAATCATATGTTGCCTATGGTGTTGAACTGGGTTGAGACCTAAGTGATGGTGGACTGGGAGGACTGGTTCCCCTGGGACCAACCCAGATATGGATTATTCAAAATGGGGACTAAATGGGGACTTCAGCCGGACAACCATGCAGAGGTTGACCTGCTGGCCTCATGGAAGAGCATCACCTGCCACATGCGGTTCGATCTGAACTGAACCAACGACCTGTGATCCAAAACCAGCAGAACATTGCCCACACCTCCACAGTTAGGACATGTTGGATCTGTTTTAGGGAAAATCATTGGGACGATTGCAGCAGCAGTGTGAACACAGACTAAAACCTGATGTATGGTCACTCTATTCTGCTCCACTCTACTTTATCTCTGTGTCACAGACATGACAAAGGGGCAGGAGCCTGTTAAAATGTGTTGCACCCATAAAGGGTTTCCCGTCTGTCGCCCTGATGCGTCATTGTCCACAAGGCCCATTTCATACAGACGACTAATGACGTCTAATTGAGTAGTCGACTCATTTTTTCAGCAGAATATCTGCAGTTCTTTGAGTTATGTCGATGTTTACAGTGTTGCACAGTGCAGTAAATTAAGTTGCTCTGAATAAACAGGTTAACAAACGCTAGAAATTGTACAAAAATTGAGCGGTCGATGTGTCAATTTCACTGAAACTGCATCAACACTGTGCCTTTTGGAATGAAATTGGGTTGAAATGTTTTTGACTAATATTCAGCGACACTGCACTGAGCTGCAACACAAAGCCATATGCGCTCAGTTGTCCCACACTGTATCCATAGCAGGAGATACTCGAGTCAAAGCAAAAGAGTCAAACACTCGAGCAGACCGGTACCTCATACATTCCGCCCATCAGCACGCATCCGTTTTGATTGCCATCACAAAAAATAAAATAAAAATAAAATACAGGCCGCATTTTAAAACGGGTTCCTTTTCCATTTGTGAAGCCAACTTTTGCCACAACCTTGATTTGCAAAACAGTTCTTTAAACTTCAACCTTTATAGACCACAAGCAATTGTGCTCGAGTGTACACATACAGACTCGCACACCAATCTGTGCGTTTTCGTAACTGCCTCTTTACTTTTTGATGACAGCGGCATGAACGCTGGTTGTTCCCGTGATGTTGGGCTCTAACCTGTGACTGATCTCCTCACACAATGCAAACACTGCAGTCATGGATCGTGGATTGTGACCGCTGCGCACAATTTCTCCAATCTGCCGCAGCCTGTGGGGGGTGTTGATAGGCTACACAAAAAGACCTGCATTTCCACTCTGGTTATCGTCAAAGCTTTCCCATGCCAGTTATACCCAGTTGATTGTCAGGCCTTATAAAATCAACGCTTCCTTCATGCGTATACCTGGATATGAGCAGGCATATGGAATAGGGAGGAATACTGAAAATACTCCCAGAGGAAGACAATTCCTGACATGCCAAGGTTGTTTGCTCCAAAACGCTCTGAGGGGTAAAATCTTGGCTTCATTGTGAACTTGTGCTTAGGTTGCAATAATCACTATACATATATTCATAAAGTACTTTGTATTTTGGCGGCAGGCTATATGCTTTGAGTCAGACATATTGGACGGTGCTCAGCACGACCGCCTGGGGGTTCAGGTTGCCAAGGAAATTAGCATTCCCCTCCGTAAAGCCTTTAAATGTGAAATATGCACCCAAATGCAACCTAGATTTCCTCATCTGAAGAGGGGGTGCACAGACACACACACACAGAGACAGACTCACATAGACACACACACACGGACAGACACACACAGAGACACACACAAACACTTTTCTCACAAACCAACAGAATCTAGAGTTAAAGGGGAAGTTACAGATGAATTTTAGCTCCACAGCTCCTAAAATAAAACTCATGGACCACCCAACTCCCAAACATTGTTTTTTTTTTTTTTTTTTTTTGATGTTGTCTTTATTGAATAGTTCAGTGCCAAAACAAAGGCAGGATTAGAAAAGCAAAGCAGCAATGATTCAGGCTGACCGGGAATCGAACCAAGGGCTCAAGTAAAATGACTGATGGACCTAATCCTCAAAAGTGGACGTAGACTCTGCATCTGTGAAGTGAAGCCAGTGCTGAAGCACTTAAACCTTCATTCTGTCTAAAGACCATCAGGGGGCGACTCCACTGGTTGTTAAAGAAGTCAGATTGTATTGAAGTCTATGGGAAAATGTCCCTAATGCATTAGGGCGTGATTATCGTGTGATTGACAGGATAGAGTACAGAGGAGATCAGATCCACCCCCCACTCCTCTTCAACTCCTCAAACTGCTCATATGGCTTCTTCTGGTTTCCAAAAAAATCAAGATGGCTGACAGACAAAATACAAACTGGAAGCTTCAAAGCATCAGGTCACAAACCAATGGGTGACATAACGGTGTGCAGCCATTTGCTTGAGTATGACAAACACGACAATGAGTGGTGGTCTTCACGTGGCAGCAATCACGCACTTGAACACAGGCCAGACGTCACTGAACATGTCTCAGACGTGAGACCCCGTAGCATCCGTCGTGTCTGAGGTTTCAGTTGATTCTCTTTAATTGACCTGGTCTTCGGCCTCTGGTCAATGATTCTGTTCGATGTCAGTGTTCGATAGTTAACAGGCTGATAACTGAGACATTTAGCACAGTCACAGAATAGGTTAACTGTTAGCTCCATCCACATTTCCTCTCTAATATCAGCCGATCATTTTTGACATATCACAAAAATAAACTGTTGACTGGTTCAGCTACATGAGGCTAATTTACTTAGGCTATGAGTTGAATTAATATTGCAAACAGCATGTAGCCCTTCACTACTCAGTAGCTCTGCGGTCACTCTCAGACAGTTTGAACATTGAACATGAGATTTTAACTAATTCACTCGTGGACCACCACACTTTGAGAAGCTGATTTAAGGGAACAAGTCAAAACATAAATTGGTGGATGGATGTTTGATGCCACTCCCCGTTAGCTGAATCACCCAACAGGAAAAAAAGTGACATACTACCTGTAGTGAGTCAGAAAAATTGTGAAATCTTGTGAAAATTTCTGTCTTCACTAAGCTGGTGTTTGAGTAAACTATGTAAATGTATGAGATATCTAAAGCCAACAGGTTTATTTATTGGATGAACCACCAGTGGATATAAGAGACATGTTCCTCGTGTTAGGCACAAGTAATTCATATTTTCCTTATTTGTCATTGCATCCCAAGTAAAATAGGCATCAATGGATATCTTAGACGAAACAATAGTAATTCATTTTAATGTAAACGACAAGAAAATTTTATATGAACACTGTCGTCATGTAAAATATGGGTCAAACGTATTTTAACTGTGTGATTTCTATATCAAAAAATAATCTAACTAAAGATCGGACACTGAAAATGAGCAGCCCTAACTATAACATTGTTTATAGTGCAATAGAGATGCAGAGAGAAAGAGTTATCAGTTAGACTGGTGATGTTACATACAAGGGTAAAAGTGTGAACAGGCAGGTGCATCTGATCGATACCTATGGGGAAACTGTCAGCAGCAGCTGTTCAGTCTACGTCTTAATGTAAACCTATGCAGAGGTGCCCACACATGATGATACATACACCCTATATAATAGGCAAAGGAATGACATTCACATTATGTGCAACAGGCACCTTCAGTATGAACAGAGGCTCCTTTGTAGCTGTAATTGATGATCCTCCTTCCACAACAGCCTCCTGGGGTTAAGGTGTTGCAATTCTGGGCATTTCTGAAACCTTGGGGGCTGAAGGTGTACAGGAATTACTCAAAAAACAAACAAACAGAAAAACTGTGTTCTAACAAGTCAGGGCACTTGTATTTTTCATTGTGAGTGGAGGTTGGTCACAATCGGAGGTGGAACCTTTTTCACATGCCCAAAGAGAGCGAACCTTTTGCTCAGGAAAACTTGATCAAATTAGGCACTGCATGACTGAGTCACAATGTTTCACATCACTCAGACGCAACACAAAGAAAAATGTCAAAACCCCACCGCCAAAAGGCAGAGTTTACACGACCTCTGATATGAGTAGTCATAGATATTCCCGGCACGAACCTCTTCACAAAAGGAAACAGGGGAAAGAATCCCAGCGTCTTTTACTTGAGGACCACTGGGCACAGGGTACAAAACAAGGCAGCCAATAAAAATGAATGCCAAAAAAAAAAAAAAAAAAAAAAAAAGGAAGGGAAAAAGGGGGAAAATGCGGAGAATGGGAAAAAATAGCCACTGACATGCGCCAGGCTGAGAGAAAGTAGCATTGTTTGGATCTTTTTGTTTACAACAGCAGGGGTAGGCTTCCAGCGAGGATGGAGGCACATCACGTGCTTCGCTTCAGCCGCTGAAAGAGCGACGACGCAGCCAAAACTCCGGCCTGAACGACTCCGGGACTCTTTGAAGTCAAATAAAGCCACCTCATCGATCACTGATTCAAAAGCCTTTCTTGCCTCTTTCTCCCTCTCTCCTTTCACTCTTAAAAAGCTTTTGTTTATTGTACAAATGAACCTGTTATAAGGCTCCTTCACTTCCCTTGGAAAAAAAAAAAAAAAAAAAAGAAGTGAAACCACAAACTCTCAGATGGGTTGGATTAAATAAATCTGGCGTTTCCAACCAACATATCCCAATGTACACATGATATACACATCATCATCATCATCATCATCACTATCTGTGACACCTCCAGCTGCTAAACTGATTTTGATTTGATTCAGGACAATGGTTTGCATTTTTCTACCAAAAGTTGTACATTTGTAATGTTTTATGAAAGGAGTAAAAATGGACTAATTCTACACGTGGCATTGAAATTCAGGCAAATAATTTACACCAAAGTATTTAACACCCCTTATTTTACTAACTTACCCGACATGCAAGCCAAACCTCTTTCTATATTTTTAGCAACAAGGAAACAATTAAGGTTTCTGACGACATTAAAAATAGGTTCAACATGGAAAGATGTAAGTTGTGTGGGAAGGTCGGAGCGTCAGATTTTTACAGGGAGCACTTTAATGATGTGTTAAACAATTTACTAAACAATCCTATGATAATGGAGCCCAGATGGAGCACTGCAGGAGCATGACAACCTGTTGGTGGGGAGTCAAAAAATGAGGATTAAGTGTGTCTCTGTTCATTTGTGATGCTGTTGATGTCCCATCGGGTGAAGTCACATGTGACCTGGACGACCTGAGTAAATCACATGAATAATGTTATAATATCTATATCTATATATAGATCTATATAACTCTTGTTATATCTCATTACTTTTTTCTTTACTTCATACTATTTTTTTTTCTTTCTTTAAAGTGATGAAAAACCACAAAGAGACTGTGAATTATCCCCAACTGAGCTCAGAAAAAGTTTTAATTATAGCACCAAACACCAAAGTATTGGATATTTACATTTTGATGTGAAAAACTTGAAAAGTCCACTCATTGCAATGTTTAAGTGCTAATTCCAGAAATGTATTGACCTCTGACCCCAATTCTAAAAGATTTCTACCCCAACAGTTTATAGTAGCGCCCTCTAGTGAGCGAGACATGACGTTCTCCCCCATTAGATCCATATCTACAATCAGTTATTTGCAGCTGATTGATTATTTTAGCAGCATAGGAAAAGAAGGAGGGCCATGGGAAAGTTTTTTTTTTATACCTTTAAAATCAAGACAAACAGGATCAGATCCGCTTGGACCTGCCACATTATCGCTGCAGGTCTGGACTCTGAACAGCTTTTAAGAACTGAGGGAGTGTTGCTTCATTTTACCATTGAGAGGAAATATGGGAATATTGGGCCATGATCTAATACTTTCCATGCTAACTCTTTAAGCATTCTCACAGAGCGGCCGCCAAAGATTTGCCCACTTTTAGAAAGTCAGAAGTGGCACCTGAGACGTACAATAATCCAATCGGATGCAGAGGCTTGGATTCATTTGCGGGGCTTTGCCTTCAGGAACTGCTCCTTAGCCCTTTGTCGATGACCTTGACTGGGCTGTTCACAGTTAATTGCTTAAGTCATGTTTTGGTAAACCTGAGCCTCTAATCGCTCCTGCTCACTCTGTCTCGCTCTGTTTCCACCCCTCCTTTCTGTTTCTATTTCCCCCTGCCTGTGGCTTCTCGCTCTTTTCACTCTCTTCCCTTCTCTTCCCCTCTCAGTGTTGCTGCAGTTTTTGTGAGTGCTCCCCCACCCTCCGCCCTCCCCCATTTCCGCTGGTGCAAGTTGTGGGCAGGAGAGCTCAGCCAAGGGTCACTGGTGTACTCATGCTACCTCCGTCCCTGTACACCTCTTTTACTCTCTCTTCATCTTTTGCCACAATCACCCTCAAAGATCTGAGCAATTTCACTCTCAGTGACAAGCAGCCGAGCTATCGAGGACACGCGCTGCCCTCCTGCTTGTGCAACACGTCCAATAGGTGACAAAACCTGATTTTTAGACTACAGCAATACAAACCCTCAGTCTTCTCAAGTGTTCACAGGAAGCCACATCAAACCTCTCATGTCAAAGACCAATTCAGTTAGTGAGGTGGAAGTAAAAGACCAAAACCAGGATTAGATTTTCAGGGGAAACCACTTCAGGTCAGGGCCATCGAGAGCTTTGAAACAACAATTAGAACAGAAAACCTGCATGAAGACATTTATCTATATGTGCAGGTATAATGACGCAGACGTGTACATCGAATAGAAAAAGTTCCCAGAGCCTACAGCGTCTCATACATTGGACCACTATGTGCACGGCTGATGCCTGTCAGTTGTCATAATGTTATGGCTGATCAGTGTAACTATCTAACTAACTAATCTCTCTCTATCCATATATCCACCTCTCTCTGCATCTCTCTATTCATCGCTCTGATTCTATCTCTCTATCATCTATTCATCCATCTCTCTCTTGCCATATCTATCTAACTCTAGCTACTTATCTCTCTCTCTCTTTATCCACCTAAAATATATACTTTGATAAAGTACAGTTCTGTACTTGAAACTGATTGTCCACTTTAAAAAAAGATGGACTTTGTACAGACTTTGTTATGCACTTATATCACATATCATCTCATGCAAACTCATATAAAGATAAACTAATGCAAGTGTAAAGAATGACAGAGACTAACATGACCGAACATGGGAAATCGCTAGAGCTAGAAAATATGAATTAATGAAAATAAGTTCAAATGTTGCTTTTAATGTGTTTGGTTCAACAACAACAGCACAAAGGTTTGCTGCTGTGCGACTCGGGGTAAACACTGTTTGGCTCTAAACACTATGGTTTGATTGACTCCGATCCGGTGCCAGATGGCTGAGGATCACCACATGGGTAAAATGAAAGCCGGAAAGTTTAGACAACCACTAAGAGACGTTTAAAGGTCAATTTCATATACTTTTCCAAGACTGACAATGTACCTGAGGCTATCAGAGTCGTCCTTATGCTGTAAATATCAGCCATCTGGCACGTTTGACAAAACGCTTGTGGAGAAAGAGAACAGAATAAAGTTTCCTTTCATTTGTGAAATTGAAACATTTCATTTCCATAACTGATGTTGATTTCTTAAAAGTCAAAACTAACCGGCCACGTGTCAGTGAACAACTCTGGCATCAGCATCTGGGTTTGTTTGTTGGTTACATTTTGTCCACATGTGAGATATTTAGTTTTTTGTTGTTTTTTTTTTTTTCAAATAAATATTTATGAAAAAAACGATCAAAGAACCTGGAGACTTATCTTATTATCCAAGCTTTCAGTCGCAAAGGCCTTCGTCATAACATGAGACACGTCTGATACACACTCAACATTTAGTTTCTCACAAGGTAGAGGGCACATCAGTGAACAATTGACATGTGCAGGGTTTTATATTACAATAAACAGAGCAAAAACCAAAGATGCCTCGACCAACCAACCAATGCACAGGAAATACAACCCGAGGTGCCCAGAAGTGTGTCTGCAGACCATCGTGATGTCACAGTGAAACTGACCTTTGACCTTGGCCCCACATAAATCGAATGGGCCAAATCTAAAGGAAGCCTCTCAAAGGTGGACTTGACCGATCACTTTCAGGAGGCCCAAGTTTTGTGACGTCACAGTGACCTTGACCTTTGACCGCTAAAATCTAATCAGTCCGTCCTCGAGCCCAAGTCAAGTTTGAAGAAACTCAAGGCGTTTCTGAGATATCACGTCCTCAAGAATCAAAGTTTCTTTGTTCCCAACACGGATCATTACTAAAGGGACTGTAAGTGATTTTATTTGCAGGTTAGTAAAGATTTCACCTCCAGTCATGATGTATTGCAGGTTAGGCCTAAATGCAGAGGCAGTCAGGTGTCTAGACCATGAGGGTCTTTTATATCACTGCTGATCAAGTGTCAACCCACATGACGTCACCCAGTGGTTTGTGAACTGCAGCCTTGAAGCCTCCAGTAATTTGCCACACGTTTATTTTTCGTTCCGCTATTGTCACTAAGAGCAGGGTTAGTGTGTGTGTGTGTGTGTGTGTGTGTGTGTGTGTGTGTGTGTGTGTGTGTGTGTGTGTGTGTCTCTTAATCAGAAACTGAGCTGAGATGAAATGCAAAAGTTATTTTTTATGGCAACAACAAAGAGGAAATCTATTTTCTTAATTTCTCCAGTAATGAGAGCAGAACTGATAACGTCGAAGATTATTGATACCGTGGTCCTGAAAAAGGCCTGTTTAATGCCAGGTGTCAGTCCTCATTCCTTGTATGTTCACTCCGTTTGTGATCCAAGTGCTGTTTATAGGATTAATACTTCAGCAGCATATTATTTAAGACACTGATCTGATTGTTTCTGTGGATTTTCATGGATTTGTGTGTCTAAGCTGAGCTGACACTGGCGCTCACAGTCACCAGTGAGTGGAGCTCTACTGCTGGAAGCTCCTGATCCATTCAGTGACATGTTGGTGCAGATTCATTGATAAGGATTCATTCATGTGTGAACACCTCTGAGCAGTGATACCAATGGCTGTTATATAGTATATAATATATACACATTATTGTTATAGAGCAGCACGTGACACACATTCAGATTGTTCAGTCTCCCTCCTACAGTCTTCAGCTCACCCCTCTAACTGTGCTCTTGCCTCCAGTGGTCTGTATCTGCAGGGGGGTGGGGGTGGGGGGGGGGGCTGTCAAAGTGGTTTCATAATGCTGTTCTAAAGAAATACGATGTGTGTGTGAGAGAGGGGGAGTGTGTGTGTGTGTTGTGGGATAATCAGTGCACCAGTTGTGCTGTAATGGTTTGCGTCTGTTTGAAGCCGACTTCAAAACCTGCACCCCTCAAAACTCATCAACTAATGTGAGCGACTGGGGCTTTAAGTCTGTGGTGTGTGTATTTACTTGAGCCCTGACTTACAAATTTCCACTTTTATTAACATCATTCACAACAAACTTATGCATAAGCCAATATCTACATAACTGTGCGTGTGTGTGTGTGTGTGTGTGGTCACTAAACCCTGTTGTTATCGCCATCCTCTTATTTTCTGTCTGAGGGGATACACTTGCTTCAGCTCGGGTTTCATACTAACTGGCAGGAAATCAAACAGTTTCGATAACGTCTACAGTTGTTGCTTTAACACTGCAGGAGAGATTAGGGCATTTTAGTGTTGTTTTTGATAAGATTACCGTACGTGCGTTATCCCGCATCTCTTTTGGCTGAGCTTGCAATTCTGAAAACAGGTTTGATGAGGAGTGCTTAAGGTTGATTAAGAAAAAAAAAACCTGGTATGGATTACTCAAACACACACACACACAGCCACATAATAAGAACACCCATGCACACACTCACGTAGCACATGAGCTTGTACACATGCAGTGATACTAACCAGCGCCGTGGAAGATGGCAAAGCGACAGCTTTTCATTGTTTCGTCCTTTCATGACACAGACAACACAAAGTTTTCCAGGTTGATTTGTGATAACGTGTTGACAGGCACCTGTTTGTATTACCAGTATCTTCAATTAAAAACAAATAAATCACCATACCCAATGTTCACGCCGTTTACGAGCAATCCATTACATCAAGATATTTATGCCTGTCTCCATTAGCTTTGAGCATCACCATCATCCGATGGAAGCAAATGGATGTTCCAGTCAGTAATTCACACCTTGGTGCCGTCCAAAAACGCAGTCGCACCATCCAAAAGTCATTAAACCAAACCAGGAACTTGGCGGCAGCGGCACGACTGTTAAACATTACACTTGCTCGAGGAAAACTGTTTATGCCCTTACAGAGTGAAATATGGTCCAGCATGACATCTGAGGACATGCTCCAGGTTTCAGTCAACACACCGTAAAACTTTGTGTAGCTACAAATTTGAGTGTTTCACGAGCTGGTTTGCGAAGGTCCTCGTCGTTTAGAGGAAGCTCATCGGTTTGGGCCATTTGCATTTTTGTCGCACTTAAATAGACATTTAAGTGTCGAGCAGCCAAACTGCCCCCAAAATAGCAACAGCAGTTTGCCAACGCATGCAAAACCAATCAGCGAGGATAATTAGAGTTATTGTTCTTTCCCTCACACCTCCTCACGCAGCAATGTGATTGGGCTGCAGTAATAATTTCTGGTTGCTCTGTTAAGGAAAATGCAGCAATAGAGTGGAGTAGAGAAGTAAATACAAAATACACATACATGTGACTGGAATATACATGTATTTTACTTCCAAATTACACACACAAACAGCAGTATGAGGCTCATTGTCCTTCTGTTTTATTCGCACAGATTTTGAGAAATAACAGGTTTTTTGCAGGTTTTAACAACATTCTTTAAAAATTAAATTAAACATTTTGGATAACAAAGTAAAGTGCTGATTGTTAAAGTGTGAAAAAATTTTGTTTTTTAAAAAAACTTTTTAAACTATGTAATAAAACCTAGGGGATCCTGGTCGTGCCCTCCTTCCCCTCGTAGACTCTCATCACACATTCACATGCATCCACCCTTTGTCCTTTGGTAATTAAGGAGGTGGGTGGCAGCAGCTGATGTGGTGGGAGGCTAATGCCTGGACCACAATGACCCGAAATGCACACTGACCCTTATCATACACAAACACACACCAGCCCCGCTCTCACATCAGAGGCCCTCTTAGACGTCACAGGGACGGCATCCCACTGTCCCATTTGTCAGTGCAAGGCATTGTGGGAGTGATGTATGCTCCCTGGGGGCAACACCTTTTCTCAATCTTGAGGCAGTCCCTCTTACAACTTGGTGTAAAAAGGTGGGTGGTTAATCTGACACATTTTGATATTAGGCTTCGTACTAAGGTGGAGGCTGAATTTGTCCCTTGTTGTCGGATTGTTTTTCCACTGAAACAATCTCTGGAGCGGTGATTGCTCTGCTCTAAAGGTGTCAATTAACTGCAGCGGACTGGCCGACACCTCAGTTAAATAGCTGTCACCACCTCCATGTAACGTACGGTCCTAAAAGTAATTAGAGCTGTGACAGACGACGTCGGGGAAACAAAAACAGACCTGTCACAGAAGCTATGATAAGGGAAGGAGGAAAGACAAGTATTTATGCTAATTTTGCTAATGCCAAAGTGTGAGTTGGCAACCTCTCCTTTCCCTGACTCACCACACTCCTGCATGGTGCCCTTGCGACCATTTACCTCAGCAGTCTCTGGGGAGGATCTCTGGACGGCAATGCCTTGGATTTATACTGGAGACTTGACTATTATTCATCTCTGCTCATTCCAGATAGGCAGCCTTTTAAAGGTTAATTGCACTAGCTAATTGCTCTCCCTCCCTTTTGCTAACGAGGGTGCACTCCTCGATGATGTCATTGAGAGGCTGAACCAAAATGCCTCTCCTGACTACTTTGGTGATGGCTCCCCACTTCAGAAGGGCACGGCAAATGTCTAATCTGTTGTTCTGTGAGAAACGGGCTTTAGTGATGGGAGCCAAAAAAAAAAATGAGCGATATTTAAAACAGGCAGTGCCATAACTCACAATGACAAATCAAGTGTAAGTTTAATCAGAGTGAAATCTGAAAGCACAGCATCACATGGGGAGAGACAGACCTGCCTCTGTCCCTTCAAGTCGAACCTACTAGAGGCAGCGAGGGGAGAGTTTCTTATTCAACAAATGTAACTGGCTTGAATTCAACATCCATTTTGAAAAGAAAACAGATAAATGAACATATTAATTACTACATTCCTAGACAAATAAATATCTTACACCTGAGTTGGGCACCAATCCAGCAGACGTTTCAGAATCATTTAGTAATTTAATAGCCATAAACACCTGCTATTGAAGCACAGGATGCAACGCTTCTTGACGCACACGTAATGCCTCTGAATTATGTTGATGCACTCCGCACAAGGACAAACTGTCTGTGTCTCATGTCATTGTTTCTTATAGTCCACCATCGTTCATACACACTAATTCTTGTCTTCTCAAACAAAACAGCCCAGGATACAGACACAAGCTTCGTGACACATCTACTGTTGTTATAACAGATGTGTATTTAAAATAAAAGTCCTATTACACTGCTCACTTCCCCAACAGTCCAGTGTGGTAGTCGAGTCACTTTGTGAACACGTCTGATATCTGTGTAACTTCCCGTGTGTCATATATATATGAAGCTTCCTTTCTTTCTTTCTCACTTCAGCATGTGACCTGTAATCAACCGCCGGCTGAGGTGCAGCTTGATCTGAACTGATGTCTCAAGACTTAGACCAGTGTTTCGCAAACATTTTCAGACCAAGGACTTCGCCGCTAAAGTAAAACATCTCGGACCACCTAACTCCTAAACATCCTCAAAATCTGATTCATGACCATCTGAGATCCGCATACTGGCCTGGAAAATGCAGCAGAGTAAAGTGGATCTGAAAGATCACAGTTTTCTTAGCTTTTGTTGAGCAGGTTCCCAAGACCTTTACCTTGGTGCATCAACGTGTGCGCATGTATGATGAAGTAATGAAAAGCAGCACAGTGCAGACGAAGCAGATGTGTGCTCAGCAAAAACCCTTCCTGGGGACAAAATAAGGGGAAAGAAAAAAAGCGACCCGATATGAGACTTGCGCAGCTCCACGAGACCTGTTATGCAGGTGCTTCATGGGAAATGAGTATGCAGTATCCATTTATGATGGTCATAAAAAGGAAAGAACTGTGATGGGCTTCTCAGCTTCAGGATGATGTTATCCCCCATTACCACCTCCTGCATTTATCGCTGAGACGGACGTACGTTCCCCATGTCAGGCAGCGGGGGTGGCCTGGTGCCTCGGAGTCAATGAGTCCATCAACAGCCACGTGACCGATCGGCTAAATGCCCAACATGTGAATGGATGGACGCGGGTTAGAATCTGTCCTGACAGGTCACTTCACAATGTTCAGGTCCGCCAAACAGTGCATTTAGAATAAAATGACGATATTTATGGGTGGTTTTGGACTTGTGACGTCGAAACTGTACTTGGTCAACTCTGGTCACTAAACTCACTGAGTAACATCTGAACTAAACTGAGGCTATGGCTTTGACCCCATGAATCAGCCTATGCCAGGCTACTCATGTACATCTTTAGTTGTACCCTGGTGTGTATATAGTTTGTTCTAAACTTACGGAGAGGTGCTGCACCTTGGGGAGCTGAGAGCATCCCTGTCCTGGCCACTTTTGGATAGATTTTAGGTTTCTATCGTTTGTTTTAAAAGCCCTCGATGGATCAATTCCCCCGTAGATCACAGAATGATATTAAGCCCGAAATGACACCCAGGACCCTCAGATCTCCCCCAGACTGTGGAATAGCCTATCCATGTCCATCACTTATTCTCATCTAAAGTTAAGTTCGTCGCCCTCATTTTCTGTCCTTCTGTCGGTTTGTTGTGGTGTTTTACTGTCTGTTGATTTTCTTGATTCTTCGTGTTGTACAGCACTTTGGTCAGCTGTTTTAAAATCCGCTCTATAAATAAATTTGAATTTGAGTACACTGCAAATAAACAGCTCTGAATGTGGTGACGGAGGAGTTCAGTGGCATTTTCTAACTGAAAGGGAGCGTGTCTGCTTTGGGGAGTTTGAACATGTTGGTGAGATTCACCAGAGTAGAGGACTGTTGATGTATGAATGTGGAGGTTTAAACAGCTGTATGAGCTGCACAGACAGTTACTGTTCACCGTTTTCAGGAAAGTTTTGTTTTCGAGAATGAAATTTGAGTTTGACGTCTTAAAACATGGGAATGTGCAGCACGGCTGACTAATACCCCAGCAGACGACCATTGTGGTGCGTCACAATAATAGCTTCATTAAATTAAGGTGTCTGTTTCTTGTAACTGCGTGTGCTTTCACATCACTTCAAAATAAATTCAGCCTCATTGTCATAACAACACGTTTATGCAGTATACCAAGTTCAAAAATTGATTATTTACAATGTGTTTTCTGTCTCAGGTACTTCAGGTAATTATATTAAAAGTGTGGCTGCTTCTGAGAAAGCGTGTGTTTCACTCTGAAACAACAAACGCTTGGTTTACATTTCAGTAGATTATGATGATGACCAAGCACGCTGATGTCGTATTCAAGAATAAACTTAGACCAGAGCTCTTTGAACGAGTCAGTGGTAGATTGTGTGACAGATGTTCACGCTTCTAATCAACTAATGAACACTGAGCATGACATTGTCACATTACTTTGACTCAGACTGTATGTAAAAGTGGACGTGAAGCCAATGCTGAAGAGCCTTAAACCTGCATCTATTGAATGACCATCAGGGGGCGACTCTGCTGCTCATAAAAAGACGTGAAATTGTATTGAAGTCTATGGGAAAATGTCCCTACTTCCCCCTTGATTTATTAGCTCAGTAAACGTTTTCCTAATGAGCTTGTGGTCTCAGTCTCTAGTTTCAAGTCTTCAATACAACATATTCCATTTAGAGGGAAATGGACTGTAAAGCAGGAGCTGCATGAGGGCTTGGCTGCTGTGTGATTGACAGACTGTAATAATAAAGCTTTTTATATCACACCTTTAAAAACAGGGTTTACTTTGTGTTTGCTTTGTGCTTTGACACATGAATCAGAACAGTATTTGAGTGAGGTGGATTAAAGATGCTTGACAAACGATATAGTTCAATATAATTACAGGGAGCAGGTTCCACGCACGCACACACACACCAACATGCACGGCCATGCAGACACAGTAAAAGCAATAAAAGGGTGATACAGAGACGATAATAAAAAATAAAAATGTAATAAGTCGTGATAATTTAAAAAAAAAAGAATAACAGTAAAAAGATGACATCACATAAACGCAAGTCTTTAAAAAGTGAATTTAAAAAAGGGATTTAAAAGAACTCTCCTCAGGCAGCTTGTACAACACATGGGGACCTGCCTGACAATCAGGATATGGAAGGACCAAACTACAAACTGGAGGCCTAAAAACGGCAGCTCACAGACCGATGGGTGACGTCACAGCGGGTTGACACTTGGTCTGAGTGCAAATCAGAGCAAACCATAAACTCTTCCTGGTTCTTTCCATAACTATAATAAATAAAAGGGTACTGGGCAAAATCTGCCACAGGACACAGACCCGACAGGACCTCAGCTACGGACAAAAGAGTGATGAACTTCACAGCTGAAAATGACACACACCATCAAGACGTCTATTAAATGTGACAGTGGCGATATTATTGTACAAGCAGCCCCTGTGTTTTACCAGTGGACCCTCCCAGTAAAACCAACACGATCAAACACCAGAAAGAGGTCATATGGATATGTTCCAAAACATTGTTACACACCGGCCTGCTGCTGTTTCAAAGCTCTCCGAGATTAGATTGGGCAGGTAACCTCATGGAAACTATGATTATGTTTAGGGGCAATGAGGTTAGGAAAAGGTAACATTGCAAGTGAAAACCCAATGTGACCAAAAGTTAAGACCTGTGAGGTTTTTTCCCAGGGACTGCACCGAGGGAACAGGATGGGAATGGCAGAGATGGCCTATTATTGCTATAAATCCCCCAAAACACGGCATAGGAAATGATTTATGTGCATAAATCTGCCTACTGGGGGAAAGACGGTGGATCACATTACTGTTTCTGTGTTTGTGCATCTGGGGTTCACGGGTGGTGCGTAACAGATCCCAGTGTACACACCTAAGGTTTTGCATGGGTTGGCAGAGACATCCCTCACATCATCAGATCATTTCTCCTGCATATACAGTGATTTGTGAAAGTGTCCTAGGTTTGGAGGAAAAGACACCGTTTTTTGATGCAACACTTAACGTCTGTTCAGATACAACTGAATACACCCAACAGGTGTGTAAGAAAAGAGAATTCAAATGGGCTCAGTATTGGTATGCAACGTAATATACAAATTTGGGAGGGGTTGCCTGAGGCTATCGAGATTAAGTGGACATCTAAACTTCTCGGGTCTTACATAATGACACTGAACATTCATAATATGAGACATATCATGAGAGAAATAAGCATGACTGCCCATTTCCTCCAATGAGTTGCAGCCAGAGCGGAGGTAAATAAACCTGAAACCTTGCCAGTACAGACAGTCCAAGTGAGCATCATCAAAACCACTAACACCGTGTCCACTACTGCCAGTTACAAGGTAACTAACAACATAAAAAAAAAAAAAAGATGCTAACTATGCTAACCATTGTGACACGTCTGCTAGTCTCTGATTCTGGACTCATCTGAGTCTGGCTCAAACATGTGAGTCTTTCTGGTGTTTCCTCTTGATAAAAGGTGGTGGTGGGCGGGGCTCAAGGCCTGATCGAGATTTGTCAAAGAGGAAGAAAGGGTAGATTTCAGCCCCAGATTTTTTTTTTTTTTTTACTTTTTATATATTAAATCCATGTTCAGCAAAATATTTAACTAGTGTTTCTAAAGTGGTTAAATCGGTGGTTCTCAAAGTGTGGTCTTTGGACTCTGAGGGGTCCTTGAAGGGGTTCCTGGGGGTCCCCAACAAAAGGAAGAATAATTTATTTTCACTATATTTCCATCCATAAATAACAAAATGACATAATGTGACTATTAACCAATGACTAGTTTCTGTTCATGGGTTTCAAACTATTTAAAACATCTAAAAGCAGAAATCTCATCACGAGGGTCCCTGGGACAAAATCTTAGCAAATGGGAATCCTAATTTGTGTCAGTTTATCCTTGATGTGAAAAAAGTGTGAGAGCCACTGGTTTCAAACGTGTCTGGAGAGGAACTTTAAGTATAGCTTTTCCGTGGTTAATTATGCATGCTGTATTTCACCAGCGCTCAATTTTCATTCACTTCTCTTTGCAAGGAGGAAGTCCCCTCAAGTGTGTGACTGTAACATTACCCTTGTGTTTATGCCATTAGGTCTAAAATCTGAAGTGAAGCTAATTCACAGATGGAGTTCTCAATGACTCAGAGAGAACCTGTGCATCCCATGATTGTATATGATGCAGTTTGCAGTTGTCTATAACACTAAATAATATCCAGCACATATATGTACATATAGCTGTCAGATCTTGTTCCAGCAGCTACATTATTCTAAGTGATTCCCATTTTATGTTCATTTCCTCATATCCTGCCTTGTGGAGTCAAATCTGGGCCACCTTCACTGCATCTTTGAGCAGGATAGGTGGCATTATGGGTGAGAAGAATTAGCCTTCTTACATAACAGTAATGGGTAGATTCTTAGCTGTGGTCACTGTCAGAGGCAGATACCATCCTACAAGAATATAGGTTTTGATTTGTGAGAGCTTGCACAAATATTTTATGTGTTTAAAGCTATTAGCTTAATCAATCTGCATGAATATGGAAGAAAATAGAGGTATACTTGCCAGGTTTCTGGCTCCTTTAAGAGGGCACATACTTCACCCTGGCAATAGGTGGTAAAAGAATCTTTCCAGAAAACCAGCCAGTCAGTCCAGCTGAAAGCCAGTCAGAAAAAAATGAAAGAACCTGTACTTGTTGGGGGACCGTGGGTCATTAGGTGGAGATCGTTAAACTGTTGGCTCAAAGTGGTCAAAAATGTAGTTTTTGTAGTGTCTTTGCTATTATATTGGATAATCCCGAGTCATTAAGTGTAAAACTAATTTGAAGTAATTAATTATTTAATGTGAAATGCAGGCACAAACTAGTAGAGTTTCATCAGCACTAAGAGGACATTAAGCTAATCTTCATCCTGTATGGTCTCCCTCTCAGTGAAAGGGATGATGATGATGATTAATCTGAAGTTAATGGCTGTAATTTAGTGATGAAAAGAACCAGCTGAGGTCATTATTTAGCTCCTATGATGGAAGAAAACCTCTCCACGGGTCCCCATGGCTATGTGACACCATCCTTCCACCCTCCTCTCTTCTCATGTCCTTCTTTTCTCCTCTCCCACTGAGGTCTTCCCTGCTGCTTTGTGTATTTACGTGCCACTTTGCTTTGGTGAGACACGGTAGGAAAAATGGTGTCATCAGTGGATTGTGATCAGATGTAAAGGGGATAAAATATTCACAGTTCACAATCAAGTAAAATGGCAAAACACAGTGCATAATAGGCTTCTTTGGAAAGGAAGAAGTTATTCAATTACATCTTTGTAATGCGGTGCATGTGTTGATTAAAAACACTGAGTTTAGCTCAAATCTATGAAAATGCTGCATGCTACAGATCACAATATTTAAAATATAGTTTAATAAAAGCAAAGAAAGTCGCATCTTAGCAATCTGTTTTGATTTTAGAGATAGTAAGCCCCCTACACTATGATGACCCCAAAATAAGAAACTCAGGTATTTGTCAGTAAGTCAGTCATTCTGTAAACCAAAGTCTTAGGTCATCCACAGTATAATCTTTAACACAAATGCTCTACTGTAATTTACTATCAGTGACTAACTGTGGAGTAAAACTTATTATTATTCAACCTTGTAGTGATAATTACCCACAGTTTCCTCCCTTGAGATCATCACAGCACAAAGATACAAACAGTACACAAAAACCCAACCCAGACAACCGTTCCTCGCTGTTGCTAACCAGCATCCACAAAAAAGGGAAAAAAAAAACTTTTCTATTGTGCAACCCAAAGCATCTCGTCTGTTTGTGTCACCAGGCCAACCCCTGCCCTGCCTGGATGTCCTCTCATTGTGCGATCAAGGACAGCGATAGCTTGTGGGGTCATTTCAACACATCCCACACTGGAAAGACTATTTACAAAGACCTTTTCTATTTAACAAACTTAAAATGAGCACACTGGGAACTGATGGAAGGAGTGAGAGCAAAAAAAAAAAAAAAAGAAAAGAGAAAATACTGAGTGTTCAGTGCAGCAACACAGTATTAAGATGATCCATGGACACAGACAAATATAATGATGTAACCTGTTTAAGAGGGAAATGCAGTGGAGGAGAAACATGATATGTCAAATGTAACAATGTCTCGAATGTGTTTACTATGAAAAAATCAAATAATCTAATTCCTCTATAATAATGTTAGCAACAGGAAGCATACGTCGACTACATAGTCTACGCAATTTCCCAAGAAGTGCTTCTCAACTCATTGACTCAGTACAAACTCTTAAATGAATATCTGTCTACCAATTAAGAAATATGTTTATAATGTCAAACTAAAACCGATAAATATGAGTACATTTAAGGCTGTAAATGACTCAGAGGAAGGCAGAAGTTTTGATAAATAACACAGCCATGTGTCTTGCTCTTATTAAGCTCTGTGTCCCAGCGACACAAGCTTTAATTAATGACTTCGCATGCTGCGCTTAATGGCTCCCAAAGGTTATTATTTCCTGGGCCCTAGGTGAATATCTCTCCATGTCAGTCTCACATAAATAATTCTGACAGTGTTGATCTTAAGCTATCAGTAATCTGACGACACCTGTGACTGTTCCAGGCAGGAAGAGCGCGTGCTCCCAAACAAAAAGGAGGTGGTCTGACCTCGCACAGAAAAGTGCTGCTTTCAGGTACTTTAGTTGGAGTGAACCTGGGCTGGGTCTTTCTGGTCCCTGTGACTCTGGAAGCTCTAAATTGGGACACAGCAGTTGCTGATATTAAATAAATATGTGCCCCAAATTTGAAAATAGTCACCGTCCTGTGAAAACCATTATTCTTGAAAACGTTTCGATGAGCTATGAAAACAGTACCGTCCACAGCTTGGTGACAATGCATTTTTCAGATGCAGCAATCCAATGGATTTTAAATGGTTTATTTAGCCAGAGAAGCGGGATAATTCCCTTAACCCATAGAGAAACACCTAGTCCTTCAATTTATCTTTAAAAAAAAATCCAAAATCAACAAATTAAAAGATTTGAAGAGAGTCATGCCAAAGTTACCTCCATCATAGCCCCTAATACTGACATACTGACATTTAATGTTATCAACCATCCAAAGCTTTCGAGACAGGTATGAACATATCAACCAATTTGACACTTAATATATAGGTCAGAACAGAAAATAAGATAATAAATAAAAAAAGCTCAGTCTCAGATATTTAACTTTACACATGATCTGAGAAACAATGAAACCCCTCCCTTTCTTGGCTGAGAAGGACATAGTGTCAGCAAGATGGACTCAGACTTCAAAGTTCCCCAAGTGTGAGAGGAAGAAAAGAGGAAATGAAGAGGTTTTTCAGGGCCGCTCTCTCGTCTCATGTTGCAGGAGAGTAGGGGGACTTTAATGCAGCTTCTGCTACATTTAGTGATAATCTTCTCAGGCTGTTGTCTTGCTCAAGAGCAAACTAAAAAAAATAGTGTATGACCTTCTTCTAAATCACACATTTCTGCCCATTTATACCTTCAATTTATCTCTGATGGGAACTTGGGGCCTGACCTGCCCCAATTATCACTTTGTTTGGGCTTTTGTTTATTCCCCGTTTTATTTTGAAATAACTCACCCTGCATGTTTCACTTACTGTGGCTGTGGTTGTGCGCAGTGCCCTTGTGTCACCTGTGACTAGTGTTTTGCTTCTTCAGTTTTTTTCATATGTTTGTGAGTCATTTTTGTTATGAAATGAGCTTTTCACACTGACCAGGTTTTGTTCTCATCTGTGTTCGGGCCCACAGATTACTAATCCATAACATCCAAAGATGTCATCCCACCATAAATCAAGCTCCAACTTTGTCTTACATCACAGCAGATGTGCTGAATTGCAACCATGAGCGCCCTTTTACTTTATCATACCCACTGACTCAACAGCGCACAGGTTTCACCCAAAACTGGCAGACACCAGGAGCTCCAGTCCCATGACTTCACACAACACCGAATCACAGCTGTGGCTGCGCGGCCTTTGATGTCTCATTAAGGCGACTGCAAGAGAAAACACGTTGAATAGTGAGGGAGAGAAAAATAACATTTAGCCTTTGCACCAGGACCTGGGGAAAAAAGTTCAACACTGTACAGACCCTGAGAGCTCTCCGGTGCCTGACTTTCCGCAGGACCACCTAAAAAGCAGCTCGACAAACCCAGAGAGCTCTGAGAAAACTCAGGGGTTTTCTTTAATGGACAACGCCCTTGCTGTGTGCTCATCAGACCCAGCTTCTCTCTGAGCCGGGAAGGTTCACACTATTTTCATACGTAGGTACTCGCACGTGATTTAATTGGTCAGGCATAATTGTGCAGGGGATCGACTCCAGCCTGTGTCAATTGCCTCCGTCACTGTGATCTGTGAACGTGAGGCCTGAGTAATGGGGTTTATCCGACATGTGACTTTAACAAGATAGCGCTTTAACATCATCTCATCCCCGCTCTCCTTCTCTGAGCAGAATATGGTCTGTGTTTACACTGCGCAGATGGCTAATCTAACACGGCTCCACACTCTCACCACGCCAGGTCCAAGACTAACATTATGAAATGAGCAGCACAAATTACTATAAAAATAGAGGGCTGCTTTAAAATAAACCCAGCTGATTTTACATTTACTGAAATATTAGTTCATCTGAGCCCCCTTCCACATTTTTTCAACCACAATCTCTCTCTCTTTTCTTCACCTTTTCAGTGAAAAATTAAATGTAAACAACTGACCAGAGTCTGTATTTTTTCTGCTGAATGACTGAGGTAATGTTTCCTTTTCTCAGTAGATCAAACGGCGCCGTCAGTGCACGGCCTACAAACATCCTGACTGCACCTACTGCAATAATGGTGTTTCACGTCTCAATCATATTTTTCATTCTAATAATTTCGATTTCAGTGACTGATATGTTAGAATGTAACCTGACTGTTTTTTGTTGGTTTTTTTTGTGTGGGGGGGGCAATAATGCACACCCTTATTTTCCTCTAAATGGACCATCATTTAAAAAAATGAACATCATGTTGTTTTGAAGACTTGAAACTAGAGACTGAGACCATAAACTCATTAGGAAAACGTTTACTGAGCTAATAAATCAAGGGAGAAGTAGGGACATTTTCCCATAGACTTCAATACAATCTGACTTCTTTAACAACCAGTGGAGTCGCCCCCTGATGGTCATTAGAGAGAATTAAGGTTTAAGGCTCTTCTGCATTGGCTTCACTTTACAGACCCAGAGTCCGGGTCCATTTTAAAACCAGTCTATTGTGTCGCTCCTCCTCAGCTGATGATGGCGAGATTCTCTCCTTTTTCCTCTTATTTTCTTTACATATAGACAGACGGGCTGAGCAGCGCCGTCACAGTCACTGGTCACCATTGTTCAGCAGCGCTCAAATCTGGAAGTGCTCTATGGACACAGCTGGAAAACCATTCTGACAGATATACTTTAACTTCTATATTAAGCTTCTGTTACAGTGTTGCTGCATGTTTCTTGCCCTCGTGCACTTTCACAATCTCTGTCTTGGCTTCTCTCTTTTTCCTTTCTCTCCATTCAACCACATTGAAGGGATGACTATGCAAGTTAGACACACACTGACACACTCAGATTGGTAGCTGAGGCTGTCAACGCGTCAGCCTGACAGAAATAATTTCAAGCTGGTGCCGATCAGAAAAAAAAAAAGTTGCCTCTTGAACTGTGATGATGTCGGACCACGTGGATAAATTTGACTGCGATCTGGCAGGTAAATTCTGGAAAAAATTACAGGATTCATGGATTTTATGTTACAGGCAACAGCAACAATTACTGCAGTGTGAAGAGTGATAACTATCATGGCTGAACAGACATAAAAATGAGCAGCAAATAGCTGAAAGTTTAGGAGCAGTGAAATGGGTTGACACAGCTTGTCCAAACGCATTAGATTTCAGCTGAAAAGGGGGGCGTATTTAATTTGAACGTGGCTATTTTTTAAAAAGTGCTAAAAATACACATTGGCACAATAAGTGGAAAATTATTTTGGGATACAGAAAAGCTCAAAAATACAATAAATTGAATTCATACTTTCCATTTTTTGCCCTGCTGCCATGGATAAGAAAACCAGGAACCCAGACCATGACTAAAGTGGAGGGGTATCATATAACTGATCCGTCTGCTTTACAAATGAAGCTTTGTGTGTTTGCATGTTGCTCAGCTACAGAACAGCAGGGCCAGCGAGTCCTGTGGAAGGCAGTTGGAGTATGGTCACATTTTTGCGCAAAGAAAAAGAAACATTTTGCAAAGTGCAGACCCCTTCACTTGGTGGAAAATGTGTACCAACCGCCACAATCATGTTCTAAAAATAAATTTATGTGAATATCTGAAATTATTGCTGTTGGACATCGACTGTTTTTTTTTTTTTTTTTTGATAAATTAAAGTGGTGGCGCCAAAGGAAATGGTGGAGGGAAGTGGGTTATGCGTCACTGTATATCACTATTTTTGTGTGTGGTGACCTCGCTGTAACGCGAACATTCATACATTTTTAGTGTTGCTCAGCTGATGAGGTCGGCAGGTTGGAATTTTCAGTTATGTAAAAGACCAGAGTGGCATCATGGGAAAATGAACAGCCAGGTAATGTGGGCAATGGGCGCATTGTTTGATAGAGAGGAGCTGTAAATCGCTGCACATGTTTATGCTGGAATAATTGTGTGAAATTACTTCATCTGTTGCTGGCTACAAAGGCGAATGCTGGAAAATAATAATACGTTTAATAACTCCTATTTCTGTATTTGTGTGCGGTTACTATCTTCAGTTTTGATTTATGTAAATTAATTATCTATTACAGAGATGAAGTTGAGTGGTGTTACATCAAAATTTTATTGTCGGGGCAGACGTGGAGCAGCTCCCAGGGATAAGAAATATAGTCTAGTTCAAACTAAATGGGAAAATCGTGTAATGTTTGGGTCTAAATGACACAATTTAATACTTTAGCATTCATGTCAAATACTTATTATTGTTTCCTCTATGGCAGATATCCACCTTGTAACACCTGAGAGCTACTTGGACTCCATGTCTCTCTCTCTCCTCTGTGTTACATCCTCAATCTGTCTCTATCTCACTTCCTTGCTGTCCGTGTGCCTCGCTCTATCTATTCTGGTCTGTCTCAGTCTCTTAAGTAATTGCCAGCTGTATGGATCCAGACTCTGCTATGGTAACAGCCGGAATAAAGCCCAGTGTTAAAATCATTATGGCGCCATGCTGATGAGGCTCTGGCTGTTGCTTCCACTGGGGAGGCCTTCCAGGTGTATGGCCACTCCCTGGGAAATGTTTCATTATGGCTGCCTCTCGACCTGTAATTGCATTTGCTTCTTTGTCACGTTTCGCAGAAGCGTCTTGGTTCGTCATTGTTAACTGGGCATCATAAGTATCTGGTGAGTGGAGTTGTTCTCACGTCAAGAGGAGACATCATTACGAGGATTACTCGTGTCCCTACTGTAGAGTGGAAGATGAATTTTGGCTCTCCCATTAACAGTGACTGTTGGGCTCAACCTGGGTCTTAGACCTAACTGATGATCAGACTTCAGATAGATCTAAATCCATCTGTTATTAAACTGTTAACACAGTCACCTCACAGCAAGAAGGTCCTGGGGCCGAACCCTGTCCTGGGGCTTTTCTGTGTACTACAGTATCTACCAAAGCAATCGCAATTTCTGATTATATTTTTTTGATATGGTGAAGCCCTAATATTTTGTTGTATTAATTTGCTATGAATTCTGGCTAAATTCTGACATTTGAGCGATTCCATCAAACTGTGCGATCCCCATCACTCCATCAGAAAATGTAGAAGACATCAACAGTTACAAGGATTCTTTACTGGGAAAATAAAAAATCGACAGTCGCACTACAAAAAAAGCTTGCAGCAGCATAAAATCTTCTCTCCTCTCGTCATTTGGTGTCATTGATTGTTACTGTGGAAACACAGTTGTTAAATCTGAGTTAGCCTGAGAATAGCGGTGCTTACTTTTAAGATAAGCCAGTGAATATTTATGTGAAACGGTCTCAGGTTCTGGGTCAGGTGGATAGAGATTTAATCGCACGATACACAACCCAACTCATTCCTGCTTCTTTCATTTATTCCACCAAATATTGGAGTGGTAGCTGCCAACACACTGACACAATGAGTCCAATTGTTTATTTTCTTGCTTCTCTGCTCATGTCTTGTCTGTAATATGATGATGTTGGAGTCATGTTCTCTTATGCCTCATGCTGAAATGAATACTAATAATTGTGAGAATTGAACACTTACATGTTTACAATCTTTAAAATGTATATTTCTTTTGCTTTTCATGATGAGCCACAGCCATAGTTTTTTCATAATCAAAGTGTTCTGGTTGTTTGATTTGCTTGATTATTTTCAATGCATTTGCAGATGTGGGTCATCAGAAGTGGACAATACTGACCAAGAAAAGAAGCCATCACCAAACCCAATCAGTGATCGAACTGAAGCAAACTTTTCTGACCTTTCAGGTGCTGACCGCTCGTCAGGAACAAAAGTAAACAAAAACAATGATCAGAGTAAATAACCGCAGGCAGCAAGGCGCATGTCGCTGCACCAGCAGGGAGAAGCTATAAAAGGCAGCTTCACCTGATAACACGCTAACCCTCTCAGCTGGGCAGCTTCTGCTGGCGCCCGTCTACTGCTATCTACTGCAGGTGCTCCTTTTGACCTTTGCCCCCCCCCCCCCCAGTGAAACGTAACCTTGCCCCACAAAGGGAGAGGGAGCATTACATCAGCCTAGCTCAAGGCCACGGTAAGTGTGGATGTGTACGCTGAGTCAGGCTGACATCATGCCGTACTTTCATCAGCCTGGTAGAAACCACGGCGCTGCCCTCCTCCCATCGACCCCCCACATCCCCGTCCTCCTCTCCCACCTGATTGCTTTCTTCTTGGACTCGGAGGCTTCCATCTGTCAGCAATCATCTGCTCTTCAAACCCTGGACTGGGCCATTGTTTCCCAATTGGCCCCACCTGCCAGTAATCTTCCCCATAAGGCAGCAGCACTGGTTCTGAATCAGGTCCGCCATTTGTTTCCCCTCCGATGCTAATCACCTGTTTGTTGTGAGAGTCCCAGTTCCCAGTGCATGTTGGGAGACACTGTGCCGCTGGTTTTGGAGGTGAGATCAAACAGCGTAATGATTTGATCCATGATGGAGACTGCTTGAGCTGAACTGACTCCAACTTGACCAAATGATCACAAAGATAGCCTCTAAATGGCAGAAAGAGCACCGCACAACATTTTGGTTTTTTTTTGGGGGGGGGGGGCAAACACAACACAACCTGATATTGTTTTTACACGTCAGTAAAGCACAAGGCTGGTTAAAGATTTTAAACTTTATAACAATGACATATCTATGGTGTTGAAGTTGTGGGATCAAATTAGGGTGAATACGATTTTGAGTTTTTTGATGTTTACAGCGTTTTTAGTCGGAAAGCAACTTTGCAAACCTGTAAAATATTGTTTTCATTTATAAAACAAAAAAGATGCGGCTGTGTTAAAGTGAAAGGATGAATTGTGACCCTGTTTTTACACCTCCTATGTCTGAGAGCTGGAGAAGGTTTTCGAGATGGACGATGGCACCAGCTCTTCTGTGGGTGTCTTTCTGATTGATGTCAGTTAAATAGTTGAACTTTACTGTGCAAAGTGATTCATGTGAGTCTTTTCTGATACAGATAGGCAGATACAGAACTGAATTCAAAAATGTACTCATTGTCTACAAGGCACTAAATGATCTGGGACCTAAATATATCTGTGTGATGTTTGACGTATATGAGTCGAACAGGACTCGGTTCGTGGAGTCTAAACAGGGTGAAATGTCTTTCAGTCGTGATGCTGCTCACTGACCATCACTGGCTTTAAGAGGAAGCTAAAAGCTCTGTTCTGCACTGCCTTCATTTGATCCTTTCGTCTTTAATGATAAATTATCTGTTTTATACTGTTCTCTTATTGTGCTTTTACCTCGATTTTTATCCCTTTATTTCTATTAGGCTCATTGAATGACCTCTGTGTATTATATTGTGCTACATAAATAAACTTGCCTTGCCCTGGATGTGCTGCTGATATTAATTTGTTTCTCCGAAATGAAATATATTCAGGTTATTTATAGATTCTGGTAAATGAAAAGATGATGCATTTTAATTGATACATGCCCGATCTCATCCGAATTGCTACCTAATAAACAACAATGTGGGGAGCAACAGGAAATGGGACAGAGAGCAGGGGAAAGACTTCCAGTCTGAACCGTGGTCTCGGCTATTGAGTCATTCTGAGAGTTTATGTCTTATCAAATGTTCGGCTGACAACATTAAAAAGCCCCATTTGTGCTAACAACACTGTCATCCTGATGGCTCAGCCCCACTGGCATCACTCATTTCACGTCCTCTGTACCGTGACACTGCTCTGCTCACAAACCTTGAAGTCGAGCCCAGATGTGAAGGTTCTGATTTTCCCACATTTATAATAAAACCTACTTATTTCTGCACTTTGGTGAACATGTCCAGCGTAATGCCAAACGAGTAAAGCCCCAAATAATGAGGAAAGTGTATTCGTAAAACTTGCTGAGCATCTGGGAGTGGTTGTGTAGGACGAGGCATCATCAAGGGGTATTTGGCATGGCCCATCTATGTTGGAAACACATTCTTTCCAATATCCAGAACAAAAACAAAACAAAACAAGTGAGGCGGCAGTACTACAGGCTCACTGGGAAACACCATCATAAACAGTCGCCTCATGGAATTCAAATGGAAACTTACCCTGTTACTGCTTGAAAACCTGCCCAGGACTCCCTTTTTCATGTGCATTAGCACATCGACAAGCACATAACCACTCACTGTTAAAACCATGACCAGAAAGGTCTCAGGGTTTTACAGGTACAGTGGTTTTGATTTGGAAAGTGGCAAATGCCACAGCAGGGAGAACCATTTCTCCAGAGGAAATTAACCTTGATCACATTCAAATGTTTTGGTAAATTAATTTTAAAAGCTTAATGTGTGCTTGACTCCTGCACTCAGAGGAAGATTAAGCAGACTACAAGTATCCGTAATGAAGTGGTCTCTGAGTTTTATCAGTTTAATAAAGGTCTGTTAAAATCCTCCCCATGAGGAAAGAAATGGTTTGCATACTGTTAAACCAGATGATTCAAGAGATTTAGTGGGTATTTCTGGGATCAGTGAATATATTTAAAGTCCCCTTTCCTTGGATGAATTTGGAGCAAGGTATAAAATCAGTGGCGATTTACCATCTAGACAACGCAACTGTCACTGAAGCCATCAATACTGGTACTAGGGAACTGTGAGGTTTTGATAGTTTAGAATCAACATGCACACGTGGATGTGGGTTTGCTTCGGCTATTGTCAGCATCTAGTGAAGCAGATAACAACGCCTTGCTCAAAGGGATCTCAGTAATAAATCAATCAGAGGAAGTCTCGCCCATGTCCTTTTGTGTCAATCCACCGTGACGTCACCCATTTGTCTGTGAGCTGATGTTTTGAAGCCCCCAGTTTGTAATTTGTCTGTCGAACATCTTGTTTTTTTGTTTTTTTTAACCAGTAGAAACCATATTTGGAGGAGAAGGTGGAGCTGAGGAGGAGTGAGGGGTGGAGCTGACCTGCTCTGTACTCTATCCTGATTGTGTGGTACAGTCTGTCAATCACACTATAGCCACGCCCCCTAATGGATCTTTTGCTTTATGCTCTATTTTCCTCTAAATGGACCATCATTTGAAAAATGAACATCGTGTTTTGAAGACTTGAAACTAGAGACTGAGACCATAAACTCATTTGGAAAATGTTTACTGAGCTAATAAATCAAGGGAGAAGTAGGGACATTTTCCCATAGACTTCAATACAATCTGACTTCTTTAACAACCAGTGGAGTCGCCCCCTGATGGTCATTAGAGAGAATGCAGGTTCTTCAGCATTGGATTCTACGTCCACTTTTATAAACAGTCAATGGCTGTTCCATGGTACTAACAGACGTCCTTTAAAGCTGTAATTTGTCTTTTCTACCATTATGATGACGACTGATCACTCAAGTGTTCATTTCTCTTTGTATTTTCGTGTGTGTGTCTATAGTGCAGTCTGTTTATGTTTATGTTATATCAGATGCCTTGACTGTAAATATCTGTTGTATAATCCATAGTTAATCACTGGAACTCTTTTTCTTAGACTGTAATAGGTTCCACTCAGTAACTCAGTTAGCAGATGCCTGATGCTATCATATCCTGATAATGTGCATGTGTATTGTTGTTTTTTTTTTTTTTTTTTTCAGGCACTGGATCCAATCATTATCAAAAGATATTGCAGGGATAAATTCCAATATGCTATTCATAACCATTTTGGAAAAATCTTTCGTTGAAATTTATGAGTGTGGTTTCTCTAAAATATAGTGGATCTGACTGCAAAATGAGGTAAAGCACTACAATCACTGTACATTGCAATCATCATTTTGAGATGACTGATGTCAACTTTTTCCCCCAACGCAGGATATTTCATTTAAAGGAAATCTAATTTCCATTTATAAAACCAAGTGCTCCCGGGATGGAAATAACTAACTGCTGCTGATTTATTAGAAAAATAGATAAAGTAACAAACTGATTTTAAAGAATCAAATAAAATGGCACCTGTGTGCGTCATGACAAGACATGCTAATTATCAGTTAACACATCCTTTTAAGTAAGATACTGTGGTTCAAAGCTGAATAACAAAAGACCCCATGAGTCTCAAGGAAGTGGCACATGCAGATAACAACCACGTGTCTCTGAGAGCTTTGTCCCTTCCTGCAGTCCGTTCACACCCAGGACCTTCTGACTTTGTGCTACGAATGGTTGAATAATGAGCACGAGGGTGGATCAACTTATTCAGTGTCTTTATCATGACCTGCCATGCTGCAATCTTAAAGATACACACAAAGGGCTGGAGAAACCAAACCCCTGTCTCTCTGTGTCTATTAATCACTCACATGGGAAAAAAAAAAAAAAAAAAAACAAGATCCCAAAATAACCAGAGGCAAGAAGGAAAGAAATAAGTTGAGACAGTCAAACATTAAAGTGTGTAGATATAAGAGGTAGTGTGCACTACTACTCTTGCTCCTAAACATGTGCACTGTGTTATATTTTGTAGTCTGCACTCACAATGTCATGATATTTGAATATCGATTCCTGCAATTTATCATTTTGGCTCACAAATGATGTTTTGATATTAACTCTCCCCCTTTTTCTGTAGTTTGGCCTCACACTATTTATAGAAGCTCCATTTGTTTTAAGAGCTTCTTTGCCACACAGCCTCCTACAGTCTCACAACAATCAGCTTTTTCCATGTGTTTTGCTCAAATTTCCGACACACTTTATGGTTACCCGTAATGACCTGATTATTTGTCTTCCCATATCAAAAACAGATTTCAGCCCCTACAAATTCTTTCCCTTGGAAGCCAAAGGGTTATTCCATTAAGGCTGCTTTTAATCTCATATGGGTTATTAAGAAACAAAGTGCTGGTATCAATTAAAAAGTACTACAGACTTCACACCAAGGGGAAGGTGCTTTGATGTAGGTAACTATCACAGGGAACTTGTAACTCATGGCCGTTTGTTCTTTATAATGTTAAAATATCTAATGCTCATTGTAAGAGATGCGAGCCTGAAAGTGTGACCTCTCTATCGCCACAAAATGTACAGACAATTCGGCCACCATACGCACTGACACAGTTCACCACACTGGCAGCAGCAGAATACAACTATTTCCGTGCGCTGCAACCAATGAACCAATAAAGAAGCATGCATTTCTGAAGTCCTCCATAAAAAGACATCAATTAAGAGCATGATTCATTATTTCCTCAGTGCCACTGTTGCCCGTTACAGACAGGGATGGAGACAAAGAGTCTTCCACTGCTGGCGGGTAGCAGACTGATAAAAACCCAACCTAGAGCTCTACAATAACATAGGAGCTCTAGTCCAGTCCTGCGGAAAGTTACATCAAAGCCTGCCAAGTTCGATAGCCATTATGTAGATATTATTCACTGCTGACAAGGACATATAGAAAATCCTGCACTGACTCATGTTGCAAAGCTGAATGGAGGGGGAGGGCAATACGAATGGCAGGGTATCGTATGTGTTACTCACTGGCCTGTTTGATGAGCAAGTTGTATGAGAGAAAATCATGCAGATCTGTACATTATCACAGAAAGGTCAACGAGTTGGCTTAAACACTGTACATTGAGCATTATGAGAGGAAAAAACTCAGTGGCTTCAGGTTCTGGCCAATTTGATTTCCATGCAAATTTCAATTCCTCGCATGCAAATCATGGGCAACCCCTCGCTGGACTGAATTACAACTGTCTAAAGTGCAAACACAGTGAAACAGAAACCATTTGCAGGGGAAAAACGGAATCCCCTGTTAAATGAACTAAACCGCTGACTCTATAATAAACAAATGGCAGGTAAGCGCCAAACATTGCACGAAGGCACTTGGAAAGAATGCTGAAGTTTAACAACCTGCAGTGTGTGTATGTCTTTTTTTTTTTTTCCTTTCTCAACCCAGTCTTCCCGTATCTCAAGAAAGCGCCACTGGAACATGTACTGTAAACACAGAACAGTGGAAGCCTCTCAAATGCCACCAGACCTGGAGCTATACTCTCCCATTCCTTCAAAGTATTCAAAGAGCTGCAAGGAGGGGCTGTTTTTCAGCACCAGAAGTGGAAAATCCAACAAGGAGGCACCCCTTGTCGAGCGCATAATGAGCAAAGAGCAGTTGTATGTTTTAGGGGGACTGCTGGGAATTAGTAGTGAAGAGAGGGAATCCCCCATTTCTCTCAGAACAGGAATACAAGGAGGCATCTTCTCAAAAAAGAGAAACTGTTTTATGTATAAGAGACTAGAATGCATACAGCAGCAGATAGGCTTGCACATGGAAGGTATTGTGCATTTTATGACTAAAGCATGAAAGGTTCTCCAGTGTTATAAACCATGAAGTTTATTTTCAGATGTGGAGGCATTCATTTTTTCCACTTCTTCACAAGCATAAAGGCAGTGTATGTTGATAATGTTTCATTTTTATGCTCTTAATACACATGCACTGCATGACACTAAATTCTCACAGGACAGCTGGGTGTCTTCCGAGGTCCATCATGTCACAAACATGTACTGAGAGCCACCTGGAGAAATGAGTATGAGAATCCGAATCAGAACACTTCATTATTCCCCAGGGGAAATTAGGTAACGTATGGTCTAGAGCACCTTGAAATGGTGGGAGTCTCCAGTCTCACGGCAAAATTGTTGCTCTAAGCATTATGTTACATGGCCGCAGCAGCAAAATAGCCTCTTTATTCGAACAAAAATGGAATTTTGGCAAAGATATACAGCATTATAATGGTGTGTGATGGCCAAAAACTGAAAAAGTGGTAATGCTTGGGTCAGTGACCTCTCAAGGTCACCATGGGTCCGATATAAATTGCCACGTCTGAAATAAAACCTTGGGATATGTAGATCATATGCTGAAACTTTGATGCTTTAGTCAAAAAATGCAAGAAGCCCCCCCCCGTATACACAATATGCCAAATCTTCCAAAGACGTGGACAAGAAGGAGTAAGAGTAGTAGACTGCTGTGGCACAGCCACAAAATAAAGGATTTATTCAAGACCACAGAAAGCAAATATAACCTACATACTGCCGAGCTCGGGGTTGAATCTTACATCTTACCACAGCAGAAACCTGATACCTAGACATCACCTGGACATGTCATCACCTGTTAGTATCTGTATCTAAAGTACACATTTGGTATAATTTAGTTTCCTTTGTCATCGTTTCTGCCTCATGAGTTGGGTAATATTTTCTCATGATAAAGAGCTGAATGTAAGAGAGGGCAAGTAATGCAAGGAAAGCCTGGGTGTGATTATGACTGAGCCTTAAAATAGACCTGTTACCTGAGAGTGAATGAAGTACATACTGAGAAATAGGCTGATTCCATATGTGAAGGAAATAGATTTCACACGTGTGCCATGTTCGTTTAATATATTTTACCTCAGAAAATCTACCTCAGGGTCCAATGAAATGTGCGTAATGACACCAGTCGGATTGTAGCAGCATATAAACAGAGAATGTAACTTGTAGAAGCTGACGGGTTTGATTTCACAACGAACAGAAAGAATAACAAAAGAATGTGACATAAATTAAGTTTTTTACCTCATTAAAAATGTACTTAGTTTTGTAGCCTATATTTTATTTGTCCGACTGGAGTGATGACTCCCTCAGACACTAGCTCTGTCCAAATTGAGCGGCCGCATCCTTCAGATGCTGCATTTTTAGACCGATTGTGTCTATCTTGGCACGACAACGCTGTCGCTCTCTTTCCATCAAGCCCATGTTTGTCCATGTGTGACACTTACTTAAGTCAGTAAACTCATGAACAAAGTCATGTCAGATTTATGATCAGTCTGAGCCTCTGACTGGAGCATTGCTGCTTTACGTCTGTGTGTTTACCCATCGATTCTCATCTTTGATATAGTGACGCCTGGAGTCACGTCTCTACATGGGACACTTCTGTTTGCTCCAGTGGGTGATACTGTTTTTCCTGTCTTTAGTCTTTATAATTAGCTGAGGTGCTGTGGACCACTTGGAGATTTTTTTTAAAAATTACAACTTTATAAGAAAAAAATAGAAAAGCCTTAATGTGGCGATAAAAAAAAAAAACCTTAAATTTCCCACTCATAACTCTCACTTTATATATATATAGATAGATAGATAGATCACACATTGATAAATATATATCTATAATTATATGTGCTTATGTAACACTATTTAAATGTCAAATAAATATCTCAGTATGTTTGCGGGATTAAAAAGCTTAATTATATGAAATAAAATCAAAATAATGTTCTGGTCTTATCTCTTTCAGAGACATTTAAAAACCTGTTTGCATTCAAGTGAATAGCAGCCACAGGGAGCACTACCTGAGAATTAAGTGAAGGCAGATTGGAAGCTTGACGAGAAATTTCCTACTTCGAAGGTTGTATGGAACAAATTACTGCGTCCTGTAATGCCTGCAGATCCTGAAGATATTCTAAGACTGAGCCTGATGAGGTTCTTGGATCACACACATGACGCAGACAAGCATGACGGCTCGACCAGCCTGCATGTTCCCTTTGCACTTCTGGTAACCAAACACAAACATGGAACACACACACACACACACACACACACACACACACACACACACACACACACACACACACACACAGATTACACAAACAGAGGCAGTCAGTTTTGAATGAGTCATCATTGCACCAATCCATAGGGAAATCTCAGTGAATCAGCACTAATTTTCCTATCAGCACTAATAATGTGCTCACCGCTAACGGTTCGGTCTTACTGAAGTTCCCTAGTGGTAAGTGGCTCAACATGCCTCCAATGTTTTGGTGTCTGAGGTCACATCCTTAAAGGAATTAAAGGCAGGCCCGTACCCCCAACTCCACATTTAAATGCATTGATCTCACTTCCCCAAAGGCACAAAGGCTTGTGACAGAAAATGGCACACAGTCTCAGAACAAGTGATCAGAACAGTGTTTTGAGCCTCAGGTGTAACAGCTGGTGATAAAAGAGCCGTGAAAACATTTGTGAGATGCGCCAGTTAAAACCCACCATTTGAAAGCCAAATAAATTTTCAGTCATGTGGATAACAAACAGTTCATGAGGTTCACTACCAAAGCAGCTGTAGTACAGTCTGTAAATGCTTCAAAACAAAAGTTTATTTTTTTGTACATGTTGCGTAGGTGCTTTAAATTTTTAGCAAAGTTTTCTAAACACGTACGTTTTAAATGGCGACACATGACTAACATAAAATAATCTTTCTTAAAAATAGGAAATAAAAAGTGAATACTGAATCCCATGAATTTGTGAGCCAAGTCCCATGTGGGAAAATTTGGGTGTGAAAAACAAGTAAATTAGACACTAAGAACGTGGACGGCTCTCAGAGGGGATTACCTATATCTGCACCTGAGTGATCGTAAAGCGCTAAGTGGTTATGATACTGGCATTGCCCCTGGTAAATCAAGGTTAGTGGAAACCTTTTTGATGTCGCCTTTTATCCACCGCGAGGGTTTTTCTTGAGCCATTACGTGGTTGGATCTTCACACGTCACCCCCTGCTTTTTCCAAATTTCCTTCCTCTCACGGCTGCATGCGCATTAGACAGACAGTAATTTGTGTGAATTGCTCAGTAATTAGGCCCATCTCTTATAAAGCAACAGTCACCGACAGCTGTGTCTCGTTCCAAAGCTAGAGACTGGCATGTCCCTTTGAGACAATCATTTTTCAAATCAGGTAATTAGAGCAATTAGCCACATTGTACCTAATTACCTGCTGTCGTTTAGCCTAATGATATTACTTACAAACACTCTTTAAAGGAAGATAGAGCTACTTACTGAGCCTCCAACTACAGTGTTTAGGCCAACAAATGAGAGCATTCCAGCTGTTCAACAGACTTAGGTGCTCATGGTTTTAAAATACCTCTGCCAGGCTTACGAGGGCATCAATAGTGGGTTTATTGTATCCTCTTAAATGTCACAGAGATAGATTTTGGAAAAGAGTGATTGCTCATATAGGCGAACAGATTATTCTTCTTGCTGCCTATTGCCCATTTCAATTGATGAACAGCCTCCTTGAGTGAAGACAGAAACAAGCCAAAGCTTGAGGATTACTTTCTTGTCTATAAAATTTGGCTTAATGCAGCAGAAAAGGGAGACAGACATATGACCTATTGACAAAGTGATGTTGCTGTTTAATTACCTTTCATGCCAAGCAGGCGCTGCTATTCCATATTGCTAAGCATCTCACGTCATATTTGTTTCTCTGCCATCTCTCAGCAAAGACGGGGAATCTGTCTGTTTTCAGCCAAACGGAGGAGATTTAAGGTGGCACGTTGTGGTGTTAAAGCTTGGAAAAAAGGTGGGATTCAAACCTCAGCAGAGCTCGAGTTCTGCCGAACTGAAATGTAGGACGTAAACACTGCCTAATTTATCAGTCACACCGCTGTGGAGCAGTTGACTAAGACTATGAGATGCATGCCAGGCTACGTCTTCAGCCTCTCTTTGTCTGTTTAACTAAACGATAAACACCAAACAGTGTAGGAAAGTGTTTGAACGGGATGGATAAGATGACAGTGGCAGATTAAAGGATAAAACGCTGGGCCTGTGACTGAAAGGTCACCTCAATGCAGTCACGTGATTTATGGGAAAGTGAGCGGACAACATACTCACTCCAAACATCCAATATATTGTATAAATAATTGAGCAAAACCTTTTCTTTTTCAAGATTCAAGAGGTATTGTTTTTTTTTCTTGGTTTTGCAGCTTCACAAGGGATTGTAAAAATAGAAATATCTGAAATAAAAAGATGTAAACCAAGAGTGTAGTGTGTGTATTTAGCCTATAAAAGTACTTTATATGCACAAGGGCCTTTTATAAACATTCGCGTGGGCATCGTGTTTTCACTCTGTGCTTCAAATCTTGAATAAATGAACTTCAGCTCCTTGAACTCCTGAGATAAGATGCCAAGAATCGTTATTAACCAGTCTGGTTGCTATTTCCAGAGAATAAGAGAGAGATACCAGAGAGAGAGAGTGGCAAAGGATAAGTAAAATGGATGAGTCTACTTTAATAGTTTAGATGACGGTTGCTCTTTATTTGTCACTTTTACGGATCAGAGGGAATTTCAAACAGCGTTTCAAAAGAAGACGGAGACCTTGCTTTGTCACCTTGTTATTTCTATGATTATCAAGACATAATCTCTTCTTTCTTTGCTGCTCTAACATTGTGAAGCAGAATTTTTGGATTTTTTGAATTTTTTGAATTTTTTTTCCCAAGAGACTTCACTCATAGTGGTCCCCCCACCACCACCACCCACCACCACCCTACAGAGTCTATATGTAGTTCAGTGATAGCTCCCTGCAGTCTTCTCCTCTGCTGAACACTAATTGCCTGAGAAGTGCAGAGTCAGTAGCGAAACGAAAATAAAAATAAAAAAAAATCGGCCTTTTGAAGGAGCCTGAAGAAGTCTCTCACACTTGCAAAGATACGAACGTGCACAACAAGTGAAAACAACACTGGGCCAGCAGCCAGGTCAGGACGGGTGTTTTAACTAATCATTATGAGGGCAGTTTAGCTTGTAATCAACCTTCAATCTAAAGGAACTTGCTAGTACAGAGCCAGGAGGTCTTGTTACCATAATCTAGTGAGAAAAGACCCCTGCCAGACTTTCCCTCTTTTTTATCAGGCCTGTAATTTACTCTGAACTCTTGGTACTTGAGAGCACTGGTCACTACACTCTAAAACTCTGAAGAGGAAATCAAGGAAACTGGAATAAGAGCTCTTCGGCTTGTCATAACAAAGGGGCTCCGGGGCAGGTTTGGGGGGCCACTTTGGACAGAAATGAACCGTCTTCAAAGAACCGTGTAGCGTACACGTTTGTCATTAAATTCTAAAATAAAATAAAGTTCTTATTGTTTCAATGTGAAAGAGCCACACTGAATCATTATTTTTTTTAGAGTGTAGGATGCCCACTGACAAGAGTGAGAAAGGGAGGAGGGTATGGAAGTAATTACTGAGCTCTTTTTCATTTCAAAGTACCCCATCACACTATCACAATACTTACTGAAAAGCTTTATCATTAAGAGGTCAGGGGGTTTAATGCACTTATGTTTTACTCAGTCCATTTCTTATTGGACGTATTCATTAGCAGATGGCTGAGCATATTTGCTCGTTTTCACCATTGCCCTGCTTCAAATACACTCAGTTATACTCATATAAAGAAGCTTTAATTTAGAATGGACTGTGTGATTGACGCTGTATCCTAAATTAAGACTCAAAGATTTTTTTTCTGCTTCAATCAGCTCCGACCTTTTGACTGCAGTTCTCTTGGTTTGTTCCAGTTTGTTCTCACTTGATTTGTTGTCCTTGTAATGGATTTTGGAGTTTTCCTTTCACTCTCGTCATCCAAGATGTGTCGTTGATAGTGTTGGAAATTCAGCGCTCTTCTTCTTAATCCAGGAATCATGTGACAAGTGAGTAAATGAGCACAGAAGAATAAAAACCAGACAGCGTTCTGAAAAAAACATTGTTTTCTTTTTTATGCTGATAAATTTTGCAACCCCCACGGATTCTTTCTGATCCAAATATATTACAGAGCATTATTTATGCCCTGGCAAAAGACACTTGAATATGACCCAGACATGCTGTGAAATATCAAATTTGCTCTTCAATGACGTGATCACGCTGCTCCTCAGGGAGCTCTATGCGAGGCATCGTGATCAGATTCCTCAACCACCAGAACTGGCTTCTTCAGTGGGAAGGGTTTGTTCTCCGTCTGATATCTATGTCTCTCACCCTATCAAGGTGGCTAGGCCCAGACACCCTGTGAAGGAAGCTCATTTTGGACGCTTTCAGGCTCCGCTCTCTCTTCGCTGACAGCCAACAACAAGATAATGCTCATCAACTGGGGCAACAACTTACTTCCAACACAAAGACAGTAGGCAACCATTTTTGGCTGGATGGCAACAGCGGGAAATGTCGCTGACTGGACTGAGCGAGTGATGAAGTGATGCCATAGGTCAGCTGACTATGTTTGCTGACCTCACATGGGATCAGCAGTTCTCCTACCCTGACTCTGATAAGGCCAGGTCCTTCCCAGGATGTTGGCACTTTTCCAGAACCTCTTCTGAAAGTAGTTCTCTTTGGCCTCCGCAAACTTGTCCCAGACACTCCCATGACCACTTCCTGTCCAATACTTCTGCTGATTCAGGACTCCCATGGGCAAACCAAGAACCAAAAGACTGTGTGTCCAAGATATAAAATTGCAGATCCTGCGATACAAAGACAAAGTTGATCATGGCGGAAAATTTTCAGGTTCCAACAACATTTATGATCAATCTCGCTCTGGCTCTGATTGGTCCCAATCGCCCATGACCTGGTTTTTGAAATGTTCTGAACACGAGCTCCCCAGAATATAAAAAAAAAGTTCTCAGGTGTCATACTCTCAAGGAACCCACTCACGAGTCCTAATACAGCAGCACCAATGCATTTACATCCATGGCTGCATAATCCATGATTTATATCCCGAAAAAATGACTGCTCCATCCAGATATTTCAAAGCCATTATCACCTCTACCAGTGCTTTTTCTCCAATTTGACTCAGTAACTTTGTCAGTAACTTCGTCTCCTTTAACTTGGGCCATGAAAAAGAGGCATCATATGAATTTATATTTCTCAATTTCCATGACACGGGGGATCTGGAACATTGACAATGCATGAACAAGATGTAGTAAAGTAAAAGGGACAAATGATCCCGCTAAAAACGTGACATTACACGTCATTCCATCTGATGTCACCTTTTCACATCTGACTTGTTCAGCTCGATGGCAAAGATTTAGTTTGGGTAAATCAGTTGCCTAGTGAAACAACAGGCTTACCTGTATTTCATAATAATTTGTTTAGACACTGTATATATCAGCTGTCACAGCTGTTTACAACACGCAATGCCATTTGTAAGCTGATTAAATGTTGTATTATGACAACATCACATTATTTCCCCGACCAAACTAGTCTATACACAATAGTTTCCAGTTTAGAAGATGTGTTTTCAGGAGTGTTCATACAAATGTATGTCTCCATCTTGTGCACCGAACACCACTGTCAACTTCCTGCCATCACTGAGAGATGACTGGTCCACTGGTATTTACATACATCTGATTTTAAAGAAATAACAGTTTAATCTTTTGTCTTGGGACATAAACCCTTGTGCCCAGATTCCCTTTTGGATATAAACATCATCCATATATAAGATTTAAATTCATAGATTTTCATTCATATTTTCTGGCCACAAAATCTTGTCATAACAAGAAAATATATATATATTTTTTTTATTGAGTAAGACATCCATCTTATTACTTTCCACTCTTTGAGTACAACGTGTGAATAGCTTTTTTTTTTTTTTAATGCTCCTTTTAATATTTACTGAGTCAGACTGACCCCAATTGCTACACTTGTTGCTATCAAGGCTGATTTTATTAGGTCCAGATGACAGTATTTTTATTCACTTGTGTGTAGACATACAAGCAGTGCTAACTTTAACAAACTGTTTTGGAGCGCTTGCTGAAATTTAAGTTTAAATCACAGATGACACATTGGGGGTGATTACAACACTGAGGTTTACCTGTCTCCACTGTTTAATGAGCACTAAGGCTGTTTTTTCTCTTACAGTAATATAAGCAGTGCCGTCTGCAACTGCTCTTCTAACTTGCCAGCTTTATAAGGCTGAATTAAACAGTAGCTCTGTAGTTAAAGAACTCCAGCAAACTGATCTCACACTCTAATCTGACAGCTTTTTAAATAAACGCCTTGCTAATGATATAGCAGGTGCTTATATTGTAATGTAGCCAACATGATGGCTGGTTACACTGTGAGACTGTGGCCATCACTCACTGCTCACTTTCACAGACATCTGAGGTCACTCAGACATCAAATGCTGAATGCCCTCACATTTTGAGGGCTTGGTTTACTGGTTATCATGCATATCAATGAATAAGCCATGATAGTCTTCCCTAACCACTAAGACACACGCTTCCTGCTCTAATGACAGTGGGTGACTGAAAGATGTGGTCCTTTTAGTGTGAAGCACTACTCAGGCTTTAGGTAAAAATAGCACTTCAACCTTTCTTCCAGTTTTGTGGGGAAGGAAACGGGCAGTGTTCACCTAATGGCAAGCACAGAGAATGTCGTCATGGGAGTATGAGCAGGGAATTTGTGTCACCATTACCTTCCTGTTGCCCGGGCCAAGAACAGACCTTAAATCCCAAGATAAGAACTCTAACCAGCCCCAGTTTGACTTTATTGCTGCAATCTAATGCAAAAACCAAAGCACTCAGCTGAACCATTGTTTGCCCGTGGTACCCAGGCAGCTGGCCATTTCTCCTCTACCCATCGCCATCAACAACAAGTGACAGGAACGGAAGCTTCGGAGGAAATTCCTGGAAGGTTCGCCAAGGGGAGAGCCCAGTCTGTTTTATATTACGGACGTCTCCTGTGTTTTGGCAGTTGACAACAGCCAAGGGAAGAAGAGACAAATAATGACTTGGGATTCCAAAACAAAGTAGGTCTACCCAAAGCCACACCTCCGCTGGTTCCATGGTGAGCCGGAGGTTTGATTATCTCATAGGTTTACGTTTGCTGTAGAAGAACACCACATCTTGAGCCACATTGGTGAGTCATTAGTTACTCAGTCGATGGCAGAAATGGTAACCATAAACAGAGGCGCGCTGTTTGGGCTGGGTTGGCGCATTGTGTTCTTTCGTCAATGCTCCTAAATAACTGTACACAATCCTTATTTGATTGATCAGTTTAGACACGTTTGCCATTCTTGTGCACATTGAACAGAGGCAACGACAACAAAGGAAAAATATTCTGAGACATAACGCTGCCTTAAAGAAAGCTTCCACATAAAGCCATTTAAAACCCAGACATGGAAAATGGCCACCCACTGCAACATTGTAAATCATATAAACCGTTCACATATGTAAAAATAGACATGTGGTGGAGACATCGATTTTCTAAGTGTCTACACATTTCAATGGGATGAATTTAGAAATATGCAATATTATAAAAGCTTGTGTTATAGATATAGAACATCTTCGTTTGTCTTTAAATACTCAGTGTTTGCTGCTGGGATCTACAGTACAGGAATGATTTCCTTTTGTCCGACCACCACTTATGGCTCATTCCCAGTGGAGCACATTACATCAACAGGCAGGGCAAATCTTGATTTTGAGTGACCAGGGTTAATGCCAATTAACTTCCCCTACGTAAAACTGAAATCTGGATTTGAGATTACTGGGGCAGTGTCCACTGGCAACAAAAATCCTGCATCCACCTCTCAAGAGGACAAATGTCTAGAGCCAAAGCGCATGACTTCCAAAAGGGAAAATCTGATCAGATCCTCAACTTTGATTGGTTGCATAATAAGCATTGAACCCTACACTGAGTTTTAATTTATGTATCTATTTGCTGAACTTGCTGATGTGTAATGAAATGAGTTTTAAAAAGTGATTTAAAATATGATTCTGCCACATGTTCGGGCAGGTCAGTCCAGAGTCGAAAGCCCTGATAGCAAAAGGTGCAGCTAATACGGGGTTAATAATTCTGTCATGTAACCTGGAGCCTTTAAAACTGATCAGTAAAATCTTAAAATCAATACTAAGACACACATGGAGCCAATGAAGGGATGCAAGGATCAAGGTGATGTGATGCCTTCTGTGAAAACCAGTAAGATGCCGAGCTGCTGCGTTCTGAGCGAGTTGAAGGCGAGAGGAAGGCTTACAACCATCCAGGTTTGAGAAAATGCTACAGTACAGAACTGAAAAAAAAAAGTCAGGTGTGCGTATTCGTGCAGAGTTCACCAGTCAGTGAACAGTAGTAAGTGGTACACGGGCCACAACATCCACATTAATAGTAATGAATACTATTATATCAGTTACAATAAAATAGAATAATGGAGATAAAATATTAGAGCGGTAAGATATCAAAAATTTAAGTTGACAAGAAAGATCACATAAAAGTTAGGTTTTCAGAATAAATGTTCAATAATATGCAACAACAAATAACCAGTGCTGTTTGGTATTAACTCCAATGGCAGCTGACTGATGTGAGATATTCCCTCTGAACACAATCAGAAGAGGGAAAAACCAAAAAGCAATGAGTCTGAGTTAAGTTTTAAGTGGCTGGTGAATGTTGCCCAATGTGGTCTGCCGCATGTGTTTTAATACGGAGCTCTGAGGTCGAGAACAGCACACCTGGGACACAGCACACACTGCTGGAGGAAGTGGTCCTCCGCCAAAGAAAGCAATAGAAATTTCCAGCTAATTCACCAGACTGTTGTGTGACCCCCCCCCCCCCCCCCCCAACCCTCCCTCTTTTAAACTATTTCCTTTGTAAAGGATGAAATCAACGTTCCTAATTTGACATATTTTTGATTCTATAGATTTATACAGTATAAAATCTATGTATGCGTCTCTCATGGTTTCATGGTACTGATATAGGCCTAGTGCTAATCAAGACATGCACGGTCATATTCAGACAGGCAAGTACGTTTGAGTTCTTCAATATGGCACGGACACAAGACGGCATCTTACGAACTGTTAGGGACAGAGACATTCAAAAGCTGCTAAAGACATCTGTTGCACTTAAAAATGTTTGCAGTTTTAGTCTGACATTTTGTGGAAAGATTCACTTTTTCATCATTTTTCCAGTTTTCTGATCTGCTCTTCATACGTTGTCAAATAAGCATTAAGTGGCATATGACAAAGAAAACCCCTTTTGGTTGTCACACTGCATTGCATTAGCTTTTTTACGTGTTTTTGAACCGCATCTTAAACCTCCTACGACTGTGGGTGAAGTTGAATCACGTGCATTTTTTTTTTTTTTTTAAATATTTTATATCTAAAAATAAAATATCCTGTATAACTTGTCATAGCACATAAAATGGCATGAAACATAGTAGTAACAGTGCATCAATAGTTGTACAAGTAGTGAAAATACTGTTTAAGTGACAAAATAGCTCCATTAATTTGTTACATGTACGCTGCAAGATTACAATTGTGTCATACTTGTTAAAAAAAGGCAGAAAAAAAACTGTGCAGCATCTGCAACTTAGATCGAATAATGACCATTATGATGTGATTTGCAAACCCTCCATTTCATTGTTTTTCCAATATTCAGTGTCAAGCCGCAGAAGTAGAATGAACTCCAAGTGAACACTGGCTATTACGCTGCATTCATAGGGAAGGGGAGGAAAAACATTATGTCTCTTTGGCTTATCTCACGGGAGTCAAAAATCAGCACAGGCAGGTTAGTTAGACCTGCACCCCTCCCTCCGATTCCATTAAAATATCTCATCTCTGAGACAGATTCTATCTTGAACAGTCCAGTTTCTTATGCCAACGCCTGCACCCATTTCCACATGTAGCAACTGGGCGAGTAATAACATTCATCTATTACGACACAAAGCCACAGGTTGAATTCCGACTGAGTGTCCAATAAAATTACTATTCAGATTTTTATAGATTTTATCTGTGCAGTCCATTGCTTTTAATGACACGTGTTTTGTTTTTATGGTTTGGTTGTATTTTGAAGCCTATCAAACTTTTGTTATGTCCTATTATAATGTTTAATGCCTTGGATTCGTATTTTTTTCCCCCCCAAGGTTTTCGCCAATTTAGCAGCATTGACCTTCATTTCTCCGTACAAAACCCTGTAATGGAGAAAGTGTTGATATGGATTTTATTTCTTCTCAAGTGTGGTTTGTGTACATGTCAATTTGTTTAACTTTTTCAGTGGCTTGACATGTAAACATGTGGGCAAGCCCAAAAGTGAAATAATATGTATACTACACATGGGTGGTGGTTGGTTTGACACATTTAAACCCTCATCTGGAATGACTGCACAAGTCCTACCTACACTGCTACAGGTGCTATAGAAGTCAGAGCACTGACTTTGGCTTCTGCTGTTTCATACGTTATTATTTTCCTTTTGAAAACATTATGCAAAAATAAGTAATCTGTCTGTATGACTCAGTTTTTCTTTTCAGTGATGAACAAAACGGAGTGTTCCTGCAATCTGACAAACTCTTATCTAAAAACTGAAGAAAAACAAGGAGGGACAGGCTAAGGAAAAGGGCTATTCTTTTTGGTGGGAGTTATCAAAGAAGTCCGGGGTTCTCCACCTCCCCAGCATTGTTACGGTTCCTGATGTGTAAGGATTTGGTGGAGTTTTTCCTGTCCTCTATCTTTTAAGGGAAACCATGCTGATTTCCTCTTACTCAGGCTTTACTCAGCAGACTGTCATCAAGGGTCTTAAAGTGGGATTCCAGAAACACCCTTAACCTTAATAATTGCAATACCGCAAAATATCGGAAGGCCTTGGTATCGTGGCAAGCTGAATTCTAAATTTGGAGTCCATCTTGGAGCATCCAAATTGTTTTCTGTTTCTAAGACAATAAATATGCGATAATTTATTTATAAAGCCTGAAGCTAACTGGAAATCACATTTAGTTTAAAATATATGACCTTAATAGATAAACACAGCTGTTTCCTCTGAAACAAAACAATCAAACACTTGAACTGAATGAGTGTGATAGACAATTCAGCTATAGGGGTTACGGTACAGGAAGCTGATCATGCTGACATTTCCCTTCCACTTGTGCTTCATTTAAGTTTTAACAGGAATGGAACACGTGTTAGGTCATTGTTTCTGGGATCAAACCCTTGCCACTCCCAGTGAGAAGCAGCAGCAAGGGGTCGTGGGTCAGACTTGAACCTGGGCCTGATGGTTGTGACTGAGCCATTATGGTACATGTTTTACCAGGTGAGCCACCAGGGCAACCCAGTGCATATTTTTGAATCACACAAACTTATAGTATTTGAAACAAATATGGACCTCCACTGCGCTTAATATAAGGAATCACTTTGTAGAGAAATGTTCAAGTGTAAATAAACTGTAAGTACGAAAGCACTACCTAAAAACTCTGACATGGATGATGAGTATAAATTACTACTAGACCAATCCAAAGACAGTGACCAATGAATTTTCAAACGACAGTCAGGAATATAATTCTCCACACACACACACACACACACACACACACACACACACACACACACACCACATCACTACCACCAGTGTATATGTGTGTCTGTGTTTGTGTGGGTGGTGAAGGTGGGGGCAGGTGGGGTTTGAACACAAGCATAATTGGAGTTGAGTACAGTTCTCTGAAGCACATTAGCACAGAGCCCACAGTGTACCAGGTTCCACAGAGGGCAACACAGCTGCACAAAAACAGGTATATGGAAAACCAAGCTGACAGAAAACAGAACATGGAGCGGGCGACGGGCAGGAGAGGTGGGGGTCTCCATCCATGAGCGGGGACCACCACAAACGGATCCAGAGCGAATCCAGCAGGAAGAAAGTTGATCTTGAGCCGTGTTACGGGACTTCTGTGTTGCCTTGTTACAGCATGCAAGTAGGAAAACAAAAGATCCATCTTGACTCAGCGGTTTTGATGAGACATGAGAAATTGTAATCAACTGATCTTTTAGTTTTCTTTGCCTGAAGGGTGTGCGGAGTGTCGCCATGAAACTCAGCCCTTATTCGACTCTTGGTGTTAGTTATTCAAAGGAGGATGGATATGTTTTGACAGTGATAATAGCATCCTGAAAGGAAACAGTGCACATTCATCATTTAGGTTCATTCTTGTGATGTGTGGCAATTGTAAGCAATTAGGACTACCTGGTTACAGATCAGTATCAGTGACTCTTAATTATTAATTAATAACGATTCATTGTTTTCCTGCTCTCAGAGCTGCATCTGCAAGGCTTTGACAGACATCTGTGTGGACTGTCTATGAGCAGCCGGTGTGTCAACTTGAACAGTCACTGCTGGTGTGAAGTTGGGACACTATCAGGCTCCTAAGACTGAGGACGCCGTCTCCCAGAAACTGAAACATGGCATCAAACACGTATGGGTTGTTTTTCTGCCGACTTACAGACAAAACATTCATTCATACATCTTTGGTTGACGTGAAAAAAGTTCGCTACTGATTAGTTAGGTTAAAACAACAACCCCTCCCAAACAGATAACGTCTTAGATTGCGTGAATAATACAACTTATAATAGTAGGATGAAATGGAACAGGAAGTGTATAGGCGTCATCTTTCGAGGGTTGTCACTCCATAATGGTTTGAGCTGTTTTTTTCTCCTTTAACCAGAAAAGCAGCTCTTTCTAACAAGACCCCTTTGTCCGTGTGTGAAACTTCTTTTGGTCAATAAACTAATGAACGTCAGATCTGGATCAGTCTGAGCCTTTGACTGGAGCATTGCTGCTTTACTTCTGTGTGTTTATCCATCCATTCTCATCCTCCATCTCTGATAGTGACGTCTAGAGTCACGTCTCTACACGGGACACTCCTATTGGCTCCAGTGGGTGATGTCACAGCCAATCAGAGTGTCTCCTTCAGAGGCCTAGCTGTCAGCTGCTTATAGCCAAAGTCAATGGGATCAATCCTGTATTTTTCTGATCTCAGAGTGAGGAGAAGTTGCTCTGAGTTTATTGTAGTGACAGAATAAAGACAGAGAGACATGGACAATAAGATATTTAGAGCATTAGAGGCTTTGGAGCTGATTTTTCATCATTACTGCTCCAAAGAATGAGCAGAACTCAGATCAGATAAAGAGAGAAACTTCAAATCAGCTCTAGAACAACACAAACACGTTATTTGTGTTTTTATCCATAAAATAAGGAAAAACTAAGTGTTCGTTTTTAGTTTCCTCTTGTTCTCTGAGCTACTATCTCCTGTTACAGTGAACAGAGTCTTTATTGAGTGACAAATATAATTAGCTGAGGTTGAGCTGATTCTGAAGATGTGGAGACTTGGTGACATTTTTAAAGGTGACAACTTTCTAAGGAAAAACACAAAGGGATGAAAAAATGGAAAAGCCTAAATGTGGTTCTAAAAGGGTTAAAGAAACTAATGCTGACTGTCAGAAGGAAATGGGAAACAAAGCAACCCCCTGCAGCAAGTTTCAGGTTTTGTTGATCCATTCAACTCAATGTGGACTTTGTGGCTCATCAACCAACTTCTCTGCTCCAGACAGACCACAGTCCGGCCTCTTGAGGCTCTTTGTCACTTGATCATAAATAAATGTTGTTTTTGGACATTAACTGAAATGACTGATACTGTTCCACTCCAGGCTTGAAATCATATTAGAACACCGAACGCCTCTCCAAATACTTTAGCTGAAGCCTAACACCTTAATCTACATAAATTTACATTCCTCTTGTTCAGCCAGCGTCATTAAAGCGTCTTGATTTGTTGTTCTTAAAAATCAGCATGTGGTAGGTGTTTAAAGACGAATCATGTGGTGCGGTGGAAGCGATGTTCACGTTTCTGGCAGCAGTGGTTTCTTTTGAATAAACAGAAGAATATAGAAAAAATAAAAGACCCACAGCTCTTCAGATCTATAGCCACCTACAGAAGCTACACTGGCATCAACAGAGAATCCAAGGAAAAGACAACACAGCACAAGCCACATCGTTTGATTGACAAGTGAACTCTGGGAAGTACAGCACAGAAACACCGCAGCAATGAACGCTTCACACCAACGATGCTGCCAGAATGACAAAATAAGGCTCTTGTGGATTACCACTTGAACTTTTAACCAGATGAGCACAAACAGACACAAAAACCAAATGAAGTGCATTTCTTTCAGCATGTTATATCATCATCGCCGCCATAACCATATGGTCATGAAACCAGAGTGCAGCTACACATTTTGTGATTACACTCATATGGTAGCGATTACGCTCGTGCCAGTCGGGCTAGCCTCCTGTGGCTAGACCTCGTGGAAGTCACACCAGTTTCACTGAAGTCATAGTGCCAAGTATGGTTAGTGTCACAGCAGATGATTTGAACCTGACGCAGCCGTGTCTTCACAGGACGAGTGCTGAAACTGTCTGGTAAGCTGTATGGTTATGTGCCGGATGGCGGTGAAGTCGGATTAGTCTAATATCATTGTCTGAGTAACAGTTTCCAAAGATGTTTAGAGCAGCTTGATGAGCTTTTTCCTGCTGTCCGTTTTCCGGTCTAAAGGTTGTGGTTCACCACGGAGGGCAGGACCAGAGAGTTTGATTTCTTTGCGACAGGCACTGAGTCAAGTGAAGTGATGCAGGCTGGCATATTCATCCAAGAGTGCGGTGGCTGGATACGTGCTGATTTGCAGAGGCACACTAACATTTCCTCTCCTAAAATAGCCCCTTTCAGAATAAATTTACAGCCTTTCCTTCCTGATCACTTACAGTATGGGCCAGCACAGCAATGACCATCAAACATTTTGATATTGAGTAATTGCACCACCACAGAAGAGATTTGAGGGAAATTTTCAACTGAAATTGATTAACTGGTCATACCCACGGACCAGTGGTTCCCTCAGGGTAGAAATGATACAGTAAGACATGAGATGAACACGTCTGCCAATGAAACTGAATATTTTCACCTGTTCTGGCCTCTAAAATAAAAAAAACATTCAAATTCAAGAATTTGAAAAATAAGCATCCATTTAAACTGCCTGTAACTCAGACATGTGCAGACTGTGACACCGACTGATTGGGAACACAGCAGATGTTAAAAAAAAAAAAAAAAAAAAAAACCTGATGATGTGTCATTCTTACTTTTGTTGTCTTTTATCTACTGAGACTAATTGTTTGTTGGGTCTGAGTCAGTATGTATTGAACAAGTTTGAAATTCACTGATTTATCCATCCATCATGACTGATCCAGATGAAATGCCTGATACTGTACATTGTTTTGTGAAGGGGCGATGTCCCTCAAGATAAAACAACAATAATCTTTTTACTTTTTACTGTTATCCTTTTATTTATTATTACAATTGTTTATCATGTTTGTTTTATTATGTTTTTATTATTTTTAAGTTGTGTCTTTATCACCCTTTATTGCTTTCACTCTGTTTGCATATGTGTGCATGCATGCCTGTGGTATCTGCTCTTTGTAAATATACTGAAGCATATTGTTTGTCTTTCCTCTGTAAATCCACCTCATTGATGTCCTGCTCTGATTTGGGCATTAAAGCACTTTGTAAACTTTGTTACATATAAACAGGGTAACAAGAATAAGCGTGTCAACTACAATCCCTGTGCATTATAATATTGTTTGATAACAGCCCATGTTTATGCAGCAGTTTAGATATTTTTCAGCCTCCTCGCTGTCTCTCCTCACCCAAACGTAGGTAATTTTCCACAATCAAATGAGTGTGGAAAATTACCAATTTACCATAATATGGAGACAGAAGAAGAGTGTATCCTTCTAACAGGAATAGGTGTCACCCTAATTAAAGACAAATGGATTTATAATGACATTTTAAAACAGCAGGAGCTGAGTGCCAAACTGCTTAAATTAAGGCCCCATCAACAGCTCAGGTAAACTACATTACCTGACTCATGGCAGTTTTGTTAGGCAATTTTCAATAAAACACACCTCAAGCATTCTCCTCTTAAAGAAAAAAGAAAAGTAATGGAAAGAGCAAGCAAGAATTAAGGGTAATTAAAGCTAGAAGCTGACAACAAAACAAACTGCTGAGAGGGAAGGAAAGAGAGGACACAAGTTTCCTGTATCCAAACTTATCTTTCAGTTCCCTGCCTCAAACTTCACACAGCGTCAGCTGCTAAAACAGAAAGTTTGTTTTGATGCTCCTGACTCCTCAGCTGTAAAACATGCCCCCATGCCCTCAGACACCCCTCTCTATGGCCCATTTGTTTAATCTTGTTTTTGTGGAAGGAGGCGGCGATCAAATTTTTACTTTTGCATTCAAAGAACAAATGAGGATATTTGTTCCAAAATTAGATAAGAGCCAACTTAACTCTTTTATTGGCTTCTTCTTTTCTTTTTTTTACTTACAATCACATAGAGGTCGACCAATATAGTTTTTTCAGGGCCAATACTGATACCAAATATTCACAATCAAGGAAACTGATAACCTATATTTGGAACTGATGCGACAATGCATTTGCATTCAAAATATTGCACTTTAAAAATATTGCCTTTTCTTTAGTTTATTCATCTGCAATCACAACTTAGAGAAAGAGACTTTGATTCAAGTAGCTTAATGTTGTAACACAAGGCCCATGTCCTATAATTATTATCAGTACAATTTACCTGACTGACTTACTTCATACAAATTTTACTCCAGTAATAAATTGAATTTTATTTATTTTATTATTTATTCTCATGTCCAGGTACTGGAGTTTCTGTTACTGTAGTGTTTACGGCTGCTCTGGGTCTCAACCGTCGGTTTGTGAGTTTTCAAGCCTCCAGTTTGTAATTTGTCCTTCACCATCTTGGATTTTTGAAACCAGTAGAAACCATCTTTGGAGGAGAAGGTGGAGCTGAGGAGGGGTGAGGGGTGGAGCTGACCTGCTCTGTACTCTATCCTGATTGGGTGGTACAGTCTGTCAATCACACCGTAGCCACGCCCCCTAATTCATCCCCTAATAAATCAAGGGAGAAGTCGGGACATTTTCTCATTAACATCCATATAATCTGTATTTTATTTGTTAAATACAAATAACAATACCGACAATCAGAAAATGCTGAATTTCAGGCCTGCTCATCAACTAGACAGTTTCCTGATGAACTTAAGAAACAGATTTTTACTTTCAGAGACCTTTAGGTCTCTTACATCTTGCTCATAAGTAACATTTTACATTTTTCCTTTTAATGTTCCTCTGGGTTAATATGGCTTTCAAAGTCAGTTTTCAATTTATTTTGTTTTTACTTTCTACTTTTACTTTTTTTTTTTTTTTTAACAAATAAACCGATCCTTTCTGTTCTTGATAAATGACCTGGCATTACAGCTGCTAATCTGCACTTCTTTCACCAGATGTAACAAGTGAAATTTCTGTGTCAACTTGATGCATCATGCAATTACTTGTGTTCATCTATCATAACACCACAACAGATACCAACTGTGCAACAATCCCCTTCATCCGCTATCTACTGATATCAATCCAAACTCTGGCAGTGATTTCCTCTTCAACAATGCCCTTAAGATTGATGTTTATGCAAAGCAGTTCAGAATTACCTTATCTAAACTAATAGTTGTGCTTTTAATGACACAGAGCCTTTTATTCTGTGCCAAATTACACTAGTCAAACGCCTTTCGGGTGTTTCTTCTTACTATTGGGTTTCCAGCCCTTTATTTAGTTCAAATCAACATCCCCACCCAGAACAAATGGTCTACCTCAAATGACTCTCAAAACAGATCACACAGGATGAGCCCAGGTCTCCAACCGTGTTTCCTATAACCTTTTATAGCCCTCTGCGGAGCCTCTCCTTGTCAAGTGCTTCAGCGGATCAAAGGCAGATCAAACACTCTTCTGTTGTTCTCTGCTGTGTTTCCTGTCCAGTCATTTGACCAAATGACTTAAATTCAAAATGAGCGAAAATGTTCAATGAAATAACAGTAATGTGGTCGGCACCGGAAAACAGGATGTTCAGCGAGTGCGTAGTTCACCCTAAATTATGATGTATTATCATAATACCCATTTTCTACCAAAATTAGCAGGTATACCCGTTTTTTTTTTTTTAAAGCGGGTAAACCCTTGTAAAAGCCGATTAACCCCCTTTCCACTCCCAGTCGAGTTTACCTTTCTGCTTGGATGGAAGAAACGCACAACTGCAAGGATCGGTGTCATCTGAGCACACACTGACACAGGGGAGGGAGCGCTACAAGCTGCTACACAAACTGATAAAAACAGAAAATGTCTCATCTCCAGGATGTTTCTCTCTAAAAGTCTCGGAGTCTCTGTGAGACACTTCGATCTGTGATCGTGTGCTTTAGTAAAAGTTATCTCGAAGCTTTAGCTCACTCTCAGAGGAAGGTGCAGCCGCAGTGTATCTGGTTTAACAGCACTTGGACAGGTGACAGGTGTGTGTCTGTCCTCTGAGATGTTACAGCAGGAGATGAAGCAAAATTGTTGCGTTTATATAAATGCCGATCAGAGCCAGAGCCAATAAATATCTGTGTCTACTGCAGAGTCGTTTGACCTGGGTCTGTAGCCTTTTCCATTTCCAACAAAAGCCTGATGTGTGCGGGGCCTAGCGGGGTTTTTTGAATAGTGGAAAAGGGGCTTTATTGGTAGTAATAGTAGTAAAAGCAGATTTTATCTGTTGATTGGAACTCAGAAATTAGTCTAATTAGAGGAGAGGTTTTCTTTGAAGGAAACAACAAGTGGGTTTTAGTTTCACAAATTAAAACTTGAAACCACAGCAGCAGAGACAAGGAACCGCAGTCAGCTATTGCATTGACTATATGAATGAAGGTGACCTGTCTCTCATTCATGAGACTCATGGTCTAACTAGGTGGGTTAAAATTGCAGGCTCAGGCACCGTGTTGCCTGCCTCTTCTCCTCCCTGGTGCAGGGCTCCCTGGACACCAGCCTGACATTACTTAGCCAGAAAATTTATGGTTCGTTGGCTTGCCCACTGAGGCTTGATTCAGCCAATGGGATTATTCAAAAATGTTTGTGTCGGATAGCTACAACTTGTATCTGAACAGTGGTGATTGTGCAGAAATGTGCAGCCCCGGGGGTCTGTCTGTCAGACACAGAGAGAGAGAGCAAGAGAGAGAAGGAATTGGGAGGAGGCAGGAGAATCTCCCTCAAGGAGGATACAGCAGGGCAGGAGACAACATGGCAAAGGCAGCAGGAACGCTCCAAGCACATGGCCGACTGCCAAGAGTAGTTTGGCGGACCTCGGCTGACACAGCACTTCACTGCAGCGGCCACACAAGCTCTCTTTGGTTAAGGCTTACAGGGCTTTGCGCTGAAACAAGCTCCTCCTGTGTATGTAAACAGTGCACGCACATCAAGATCGGATGCAGTCAGACATGACAATGCTCTTACAAAATCAATATGTGCACACTTGAGGGGCCTATATTAAGCTTTTACAGCGCCATGCAAACACAGGGCATGCTGCCAGATAAACTAAGTCCATGCCAGAACAGAGAGTATTACACAGACCACACAAAAATACACCATGCACACCCAGACTTGTGATCTTGTCAGGATTTTTATGGACTACATTCAGTCTCCAACCTCTTTTCCAAAACTTTTCCCTGTCTCTTAATACACGTAACCACAGGCTGTACTTCAAAAAAACACTGCATACAGACTATTGAAATAATGCACACACATCAGTGAAGCAGACACAGACTTTACTCAGATATGAAAGCCACATGATGATTTAATGCACAGCTGTGGATGTGGAAAGCTGCAGATTTGCATGTCTCCCTATACAAAATTAAAATTGTGCGTATGCGGACGTGCTCCCCACACACTAGAACACGACGGTGACCTCATGACAGCTAGAAGAATGGCTCCTTCTTTCAATTTGGATGAGCAACGTGAAAAACTACAGTACACATGCACGGCGCATTAAACAAGCATGCAGTTCACTTTTCTAGTGCATGCGCAGTCAGCAGGCCTGCAGTCCAAGACTGGTTGTCAACACGGGCCCTCCTGGACTTGGACCTGGGATTCACCCCGATTTTAGATGCTTAAACCACCTCAACTTATTGTTTTCACTGAAGATCCACTTCAAGAGTCCGACCCTCCGATGAAACTTCGTGTGACAGATGGCACCTGAGAGATCTGGGAGACTGTGCTTGATATGGAAAATGATGTTGGATACAGTGCATTGGGTATAAGCAACTTTGTGTATTTTCAAGTGTTCAAACACCTTTATATATGTGTGCGTGCCTCATAACTGTACACAAGCCAAGTGTGCAATTTCAGCCTGCACAGGTTCTTAAGAAGACTCACATACAGTAAGAGTGCCCACACTTGCAAACATGCATACACAACACCACAAAGTCTGCACTTATTGCAATGTATCCCGATGCAGAAAAAGTGTTGTTTTTGCAGTCAGACCTTTTCAATGAGCATGACAAGATAAGACAAACAGTTTGATTATATAAATCAAGTCTTAATCTCCTGCCGTGTTTGATGTTTGAAGCCTGACCGTTTATGCTGTCAGTGTTCGTAAATGGGGTTAAGTAATGGGGAATATTTGTGATGACAGCCTTAATTCCTCTGCGGCAAGTGGTTATTCACGGGAACATTTACAAGGCCTCTGGTGACTAATTGTTCTGTTACTTCTGATAACCTTCTGAAATGTTTTTATTTTAAGTTATGATGACTAAATAGAAACATTGAAGCTATTGTTAAAATTAATCTTAATCCAAACCAAATAACAGGCAAATATGGTGATTTAGTAATTCCAGGCTTCTCGACAGTTAAAAATAACTACTATAACTTGAACATAAGGTTTAAGGAACAAAGCGCTCACATTACAGACAAGAACCTAAAGTTCTGCTGCAGGACGTCAAAGGTCTGAACTCAATCTCTTATATAACTGAATTGGCCCTTCCTACTCCCTGCGTCTACTGCGGCAGCTCCTCCTCCAGTCCTGCTCTTCAAAACAATATCAGTATCGGCCCTGAGTAATCCATATCGGTCGACCTCTACCAAATAACTCAATAACTTTGTTGCCTTGCAGACATAAAACACAATAAACCACTCTGCATGTTGTGCGTGACCTGGCCTGACCTTAGCTGTGCAAGGCTGAATTCTCAAATTTTCCAAATATTTACTTTAAAGTTATCAAACACGATTCATGAATTCAAGTTGGAGTTTTGAGGAAACATTTTCAGATAATTTATCACCAAGGTGACAATGCTGACATGAGTTTCAAATGAGCCATAAAAAACACACATCCGATGTCTCCAAATAAGTTTCTTTTGGCGTTACAACCTGTTTTTGTTTTTTTTTTTTTCATATCATAATTGCAACAATAATAGCTTCAGGGGAGCAGCTATGTCTTCTGTGCAGCAGATTGCAGCAGGTTGGATTATTGCATGACCAAAAAAAATAACAAGGCCAAACTGATTACTGCTCAGGATTTGCCAATTTTGCGATAGTGACTTTAGGGTTTTTGAAAAGGCCAGACCATAGAACTGAAAAAGGAGGGTGTATTTAAAATAATATAGACTATACAAGTGTCATACTAACAGGATAGCAGCACACAGTCGATGGTAAACGCAGCCTCTCATCGTGTTAACGTGAACTCAGTTAAAGGTGACATGTTGGAGTTGGCCAGTGAAGCAAGGTAAGCTAATATTAGCTCACAGTGACAAAGGAGCAATGCTGTCACCAAACTGCTTCATGGCTAATTACATGCCAAAGGAACCTCGCCGCTCGGGTGTTTGACACAACCATCCGGCGCTGTGCTGTTTTAGGAAACAAACGGCCACTTCCAATGTTCGCTGCCAGCTGGTAGTGCAGCGACAAATGATGGCAATAATTTAGGAAAAGCTCCTCCCAGATGTGAGGGCAGCTTCGGGTCTTATAAAATGAATAAGACTTGCTTTTACAGCCACCCACTCAACGTCTGCCGAAAGGTTTCCCTTCCGCTCCGCGAGTATACTGCTTATTTGGAGAACCTAATAACGATTATTCAAGGGCAGGTTTGCCCGGTGGTTGTAGTGACCGTCCCATCATGTCGAGGACAAGAGTTCAATTGCAGTAACAGCCGTACGTTCCTGGCCAAAAGCCCCTCTGCAAGATGCTGCAAGTGCTCACTCAGTCACCGTGAGTCACTCTGGATACGACTGCTCACCACATGTTAACATGCTCTGAATTAAGTGGAGTGTTTTTGAGATTTTCACATTACATCTCAAACGTTAGGCCCTACAGAAAAACTGTGACTCGTGGAGCACATAAACATGCAAAAAAGAATTTATCACAACATGTGTTCCACTTAATATTAATACCACATCTCTTTGATGAGAAAGACACACTTTGTGGAATTGGGGTTCAGCTGTGAACTAGGTGAAGGAACAAGAAAAACAATGTAGGCATGAGTTTGAATGGAATAAGATAATGTCTTTATAATATGTGGAATAGCTCAATGTCATAGTGGACCAAAAATAATGAAAGCAGACGTGGTTTTGCCTTACACATAATGTAAATGTTTCTAGTGCAGGAGGGGAAAATGAGATTTTCTGCAGAGAGCACGGAGTACAACCATTTCACACAATGTTGACATCATTTCTGTTGTCAATAGCTGTCATCCCTAATTACAGTAACACTCATTTTACTATAATGTAAGGATATATGTACTGTAGGTTATGCTGTATGTACAGAACAGAAGTACTAATTATGTAAGAACAAGATATGTTGTTACTATCTCCGCACAGTTTGCTCGACGTTGAACGATGGAGGGGAAGACAGAACACTAATTTATTGTACCTTACTCAGCAATGTCTTCAATAGACACACTGTCTCTCATTGGTCAACACATGGAAACAAAACTAGGATGTTTGTACAAAAATAACAGCTTCCCTTTCCCAAAAACAATCATTCCAATTGAAACCATACCGCACACAACATCTTTGCCGGACTGGACCACAGGACCAGAGAAAACCTGCTCTAACAAATGTCATCCATCCATTGTCTATCTGACACTGGATGAGGGCAGGTTACACCCTGGACAGATCGCCAGTCTATTGCATCTCGACTGTGGGAGGGAGCCATAGTACCTGGAGGGAACCCACGCAGGCACAGGCAGGACATGCAAAGTCTTCACAGAAAGGCACCAGGCCCGGGGTCCGGACTCCTGTGAGGGGTCATGCCACCCTATGCTCCATGTCAGGCAGGTTTACTATGAACTTTTTGCACGCAAAACACATGGAATTATCTACAACACACTCTCTAGGTCTACACGCTCACTACCCCTGCACAGTTCAAGAAGATGACCTGAAACCACCTCAGTGTGCAAATGCTTTCACCAAGTTTTGTCCTCTACGTATCTCAAAAATCACTGCAAATGAAGGAAACCTTAATGATCTTAGAGGCTTAGATAGATAAATGAGACATTCAGTCATACATGCACCTTAGATCCTCCAACCTAAACACGTAAACGTTTTGTTTGTAAGCTATCAGACCAGATCCAGAGTAATTCATTTTTATTAATAAGCAAGATTTCTATCGAGTAAAATGATTTAACCATTACTTTGTGTATAAAATCACTTATTAAGTGTGATGTAAGTGTAATGTCCCAAGAGGATCTGGAAGAATGAATGTTTGATTGCAGCATAAGTGTTGGCACTTTGCTGCCGCTGTAATGCCTTTAGGAAGGCATGTAGACCGAACAATCCTTGCAGGGAGACTGGCTTAGCTGCTATAATAAAGTAAACAGAGATCATATCTGCTTTTATTTCCAAGGGAATTCTGCAAGTCAGAATATGTGAGAGCCTAAACTAGACTGACAGGTGTTGAGCAAGAAAGTAATCATTACGGTGCTGATCTTACACATCAAAAGCCAGGCAAAGGAGTGTGGAGTACATCGCGCCAGCAAAATGCCACAATATAATTTCAAAGCCTTAGGGTCCCGTAGAAAAGAAGGAAAAAAAAAAAGATGATAACGAGAGCTTCCAGTATTTCATAAGTAGGAGTCTGGAAACATTTCAAAATTGTCTCTTTTTAATAATTGATATTTAAACTAAACAATAATTCAGTGTTCACATGCCTAGGGGAGAGGGTATGTGAGGATAAAACTAACCAAACAACAGCCACAGTCAACAGTTATTAATTAGTAATTGTATGGTGGCTACTGTTTACATATTAAAGCAGTTTCACACACATGGTAATACAGTTCTTATGTGAAGTACCTACAATTGTTGTAGGCAGAAAAATGAATGCATGACTTTGAGCGTATCAGCTACTGATGCTTAGAAGTGGACAACTGCAGTGGGATCCCCAACAACAGAGCAGGACATGCACCTTGAATCACATCAATGTGGGACATTACTGGATTTTACAAACAACAGCAAAGCATGGGGCCCACTCATGGAAGAACAAGCATGATGTATGAGTTGGCCAATTATGAACATACTGTTGATTTGTGGAACATCACTCTCTCCCACTGATTTGTGCTTTTTTTATGTGTTTGTTGTTTTAGTTACAAATCCTCCAGATTAGTTGGTAATGAAAAAAAGCTGACAAACCCGCTCAGAAAGGGGGACGAAAGGAAATGCGGATGGGAAATGTGAGGCGAGCCCACGCCCTTGAGTATAATGCCTCAGACATGGACTTTATGGCCATTACCAGTCCCTAATTTGATTCGGCCTTATGATCCGGAACAATCAGGAACAGGCTTGTCTTTAAGGACGACGGTAAAATCCAGCCAACGGAAAAGTCAGTCTGCATAGCAACATGGAGACGATGCAAAAACAAGCTCCCTCAGACCCCTCGTGTGTCAGCTGAAACATCAGGAGGGGGAAAAAAACTGACAATGCACACACCTGTAGCCACTAGAACGGAAAAAGGCAGGGGAAAAAAATGTAGACACAACCTCCAACCGGCCACCAAAAAACCCACTCCATCACAATTAATGTGACTATCTTACAGTAAAGAAGTCTATATAGCAGTGTAATATGTGAATCTCTTTGTAGCTAGTTAGAACATGATGGAAACTTGTTCCTCATCCTCACTACCACGGCCATTTTAACAGCTTTTCCATGGGAACGCTCCCCAGTATACCCCAGCTGCCGGAAAGGAGCCAAGAGATGCAGGGTTTGAATGTGGGCTAGGGCGAGCCTCCATTAAACTGGTGATCCCAGCATGGCGGTAAACCTCGGTGTGCTTCACTCCTTCCTACTGTAAAAGCCTGGTTAAGGCGTCAGGCCTGGCTAGGAAGAGACAGTCCCCTGCCCCTCCCTGGCTAAATACTGCACCTCCAACCTGATGCTAAAGCTGGGACAAATGCTTTACTTTAATCCCAGTGCAAACGCTAGAACACTCAGGGATACTCAAGGAATTCTTATTCAAACTGTTCATTCTTTTCTCAATAAGAATTAAAATGGGTTAGGGTTACATGTACTTGTATTTGGCCCAATCTAAATAGACAGCTTACGCTGACAGTGAGTGGTGCTTACCTTTTATTTGCTGCCCTAAGGTTGTCGACAGTGCTGCTGGTAGCCCTGTCTGTGATGTCAGCTGTTTGAATGTCAGTCCATGTTTCAGGCTTTCTGAGTGTTGTCAAAGTCAACCTGAGAGAATTACACATAATAAAATGTTATTTTCCAGTTGAGAGGTTCATCCTTAAAAGTGATCCAGTGATCCAAAATGATGAAATGTTGGTTGTGTATCAATTCACAACAACTGTCCCTTTATAACACTGAACAATTTGGGGGGGACCTACTGTGCCTGTAAGTGGGGGGAAAAAAAAGGGTGGAACAATGTGATTAAGATTTAGAGTAATTCTGTTCCTTTATTGATAGGTAAGGTTATTAACAGGTAACATAAGTGACATCTAATTACATTTGTTTGCTGTCTTACCAGGAATCTGGTGTCTGTGCTGTCAGCAAAGACGTTTGTCCAGGATGTGTTGGTTTCATGTGTCGTGCCATCAAACAGGGAGACCTGTGAGGGCAGAGGGGTGAAGAAACCAACACACAACTATCAATGCAAAATATTACAAACAAAAAAGCAACATTTTTTTATAGCAGTATACATCCAGGAGAGAATGTTTTCTGCTTTTTAATTAATGTCCAAGAACTTGCATCCAGCATATGAAATATATTTCAATGACACATGACTTGATTTCTTACACCAATGAAATAAACACTAATGATAACAGGACGCTGCAAGTGAAGCAGCTAAATGAAGTTCAGCCATAATTAATGTTGTAATCGACACCTGAATTTTCCTTTTGTATCAAGACAAAAAACGCTATTCGTGTTCAGGAAAACAGCACATGTACTGTACGTAGTCGCTTACAGATAGAAAAACAGAGCGGAGCAGCCAACTACACCAATGACAAGTATATAACATGCCTACATAACAAATCTGAAGCACACCTCCTCACGACAGAAGCAGCAGATAGTCTCTGATATGTCACATGATTTTTGTGCTACCTGTTTTACCTGTGCTAAAAGTCTCTGCCTGGACATTCTCAAGGATTTTAGGGGTTATTGTTGCAGTATAGGAGGAAAAAAAATTTATTTTAAATAACAGTTCTGTGGTAAACTATTTTTCAAAATGTAGACTCCTGTATTTTCCATCCTCGGTGTTGTTGTACCTTTCCTGGCTAATCCTCTGGACCGGAAGATGGGAAGCACACAGACGCGGGAACTTCGGTCTTGAGAAGTTTCATCTTTTATTTACTAACAAACGGCCTGAAGTGCAGATAAACTGCCCAGCTACATTCACAGCTACACCGCTAACTGCTAACCGCTAACTGCTAATCGCTAACTGCTAACCGCTAATCGCTAACCGCTAACTGCTAATTGCTAACCGCTAATCGCTCACCGCTAATCGCTCACCGATAATCGCTCACTGCTAATCGCTAACTGCTAACTAACGAGCCCCGGTCGCCAGCATCACCGCCCTCTCTCTCCCTGAACTGCCCCTGAAAGGAGCCGCACCAACTGTGTAACAATGTCCTGTCTCAAACTTCTCAAACTCACTGTGGATATTACACAGACATGATGAATTAATGAGGTTTGTCTAATTTACCTGCCACTACTGCCTCTTGATGCTCGATGAGTAAATTTAGCGTCCACGCACGTCTGCGCATGCGTGTAATGCTGCACTATAGCAACCGTCTCCAACCTGTCCATCGCTACTCACCTGTCAGAGCCAAGAGTCTGGTCAGTGCGCATGAGCAAACCAGTGCCTCGTGCTGCTGTGGGCTCTGCTTCATCAGGCAGCTGTGAGAGATAATAACCTAAACACATCTAAAGCACTGACTGTATATAACAGTGGACATGAACGCTGAAGAGCCTTAACCCTTCATTCTCTCTGATGACCATCAGGGGGCGACTCCACTGGTTGTTAAAGAGGTCAGATTGTATTGAAGTCTATGGGAAAATGTCCCTACTTCTCCTTGATTTATTAGCTCAGTAAACGTTTTCCTAATGAGTTTATGGTCTCAGTCTCTAGATTCAAGTCTTCAATACATGATGTTCATTTTTCAAATGATGGTCCATTTAGAGGAAAATAGACCAGAAAGCAGGGGATGAATTAGGGGGCGGGGCTACAGTGTGATTGACAGACTGTACCACCCAATCAGGATAGAGTACAAAGCAGGTCAGCTCCACCCCTCACTCCTCCTCAGATCCACCTTCTCCTCCAAATGCGGTTTCTTCTGGTTCCGAAAAAACAAGATGGCCGACAGACAAATTACAAACTGGAGGCTTCAGAACAGCAGCTCACAGACCAGTGGGTGACGTCACAGTAGTCTGACATGTGAGCGAAAGCCAGAACTTGATAAAAAAATAATAATAAAAAATAATACAATAAAAAAAATTGTTGTTGATGTCATGGACCTCAAATGACAATATTCACGACCTGGAATACTTTTATGAAAAATAAAAATTTTAATTATTTGATGATTTGTGGACAATTCTGGACTAAAGAAATATAAATAATGGAGGCTGACAGTTGGACACACGAACTTCAGGATCGCTTCTAAGGTAGTGGGTCACTAACGTTTGTTTATTTGTACAAATATAGAATTTTGTATGCTATTGTAAAATGAAGTGAACAGTTGAACTGTGGAAAGCCTCTTTGAGCTAACGATGTGTAACAGGTCAATATAGACAAAACTTCAGTCAGTCATGCCCATATGTGTGTTGCTACGCTGCTTCGTACGAGCTTTAAACTGGTCACCAGTGACCAGGTGGTTTTATGAGGCTCAGGTGTAGAGGAACATAATAGGATAGTGAGGCTGAGGGAAAACAGGAAGGTTTCCCTCTGTCTCACATAAATCCCCCTTGTTTTAAGAATGTAACCCTTTATTATTTATCTGGTCTGAAAAATGTGGGACAAATTTCCACGTCAGTTCAATGAGGAACACGTTGTTTAGTTTCCAAATGGGGGATGATCCTGTGTTTTACAGTACAGCTTTTACCAAACTATGGTCAAAATACATGAAAAACAGGACTGGATATTTTCATGATATATTAACCAACGAACTGGAAATGTTCCCAGCTTTCATTTGAGGAATCTGGTCACCTAACCTTAAGGGACAAGAAGCTGCTGAGATCAGATGTAAGGAAAGATATGTGTGACCTTGCCTTGTTGACTCCTGGGCATGGCTTTCCTGGTTACAGTCTCTCCCGGTGATGCTTGTTTCCCTGCTCACAGTTGAAAGTGGTGCCTCCTGTGGTTTACCTGTTAAATTGTGCTCATCTCTTCCCTGTGGCCGATCCCTTACAGCTGTGAGTGTGCCTTTATGTCAAATTACTAAAGCTACTCGTATTACAACCCCACCACACTTTGCCTTAACCTAGTTGACCTCACTTGTCAATTTATGTCATGTTTGTGGTTAATAGTTATTAATTATTTTGGGCACGGAAGATTTGTGATTCAGTATGTGCCAGTCAGATAAAATAACATCTAACATCTATGACCGAGGCTGACCACTCTGTCTTTGAGCTGTGAATTAAAACAGAAACGAAGAGGTCACCCAGAGGTTATGGTGCAGTTCATTCACAGCCAGCATATAGCATGTGACAGCAGTTTATGAGAGTGGTGCTTAGCGCTGCTTGACGGCAGCCGGAGTTTCCCTTTAATGTAGAAAATCAGACGCCCTTTCACAGCGCTTAGGTTACTGCCTCCCATCCTCTCTCATTTTAGGTGCAGCTATAGAGGCGTAGTGGGTGAAAAAAGATCTTTATTGAATTAGCTCCTGACTGTAAAGTTAACTGCCATCACGCTGGAGACTTTTTCTTCAGGTCTCAGGGCCAGCAGGTTTCTCTTGATGCGTGAGGATCCCAGACCTCAGCCGCCTCGTGGTTGCGCAGCATTTTTTCGTGTGTCAGTCGCACAAAGCTAAATGAGGCATTCACTTAGGTAAATCATACAATTACATCAAACACACAAGATTAAACAATATTACATCTGCAAGATCAAACCCATGTATTTGAAATTAAACCTGAGGCAAATGAGTTTATGAGCCAAATCCAGACTCCTAAACACTTTGAACGTGTTGTATTCACCAACACAAACACTCGCTCCACAAAAGAACACAAAAATTACAGAATATGCAAATCGTGCACATGCTGTAAATATCAAGAGTCTGTATTTTGCTCTGCACTAACTTGCTCATTACAGACCCGCGTGGCCTTTGCGCAGGTCCACCTTACTTGACGTCAGAGATCACCCACTAAATAGGAGGCACATGGAGGTTAGGAGTGAGTGTTACTTGGCTTGGCCTATCTGATTCGGGTTAGACCTCACATTGTCACCATGCCACCAGGTTTGAAATTGCTCTGGTGTGCAAGTGGCTATCACAGCTCCAAGTGGCAGCGAGACTCTTAAATGCAGGTTTCAGTGAAAGGCAAAGCCACAATGGCACCTCATTTCCAGTCAGCCAGAACATTCCCTCACTTTTCCAACAGTTTTTTTTTTTTTTTTTTTTTCATGAAGAGAATCTGGCAGTGTAGGTTATGGTGACATGAAGAAAAATCTCTCAGTGGTATTATCAACAAAGAAAAAATCACCGACTGATAAAAATCTTTTAACACAACTGTGCAGTGAATGTAGTGAAATTGAAAGCTTACAACGGACACTTTGTGCACACTCTTTCATTATATGACATTTATAAGAGAAAAGTTTGATAGTGGAGGTACAGCCTAAAACTGCTCATCAACACAATGCAACTAATGATGGACAGCAGCTTTATTTCTGATTTTATTCAGTTCTTTCAGGGTATAACTCTGCAGTCCACATTTACTTGGTACCCTACCACTTTTCTTACTCAAACACACAGCATGAAGGTATGTTATCTGCAAGGTAAAAGCACAGGACTCTCCATTTGTAGCTGGAGCAGGTGGAAAACTGCAAAGTGTCTTGATACAGAGCAGTTCAATTAAACCTGCAGCATTTTGGTTAAAGCTGTTGGACCATGTTAAATTTGGGCGGAAACAGGCTTCGATAAGGGATTTCAGTGACAGAGTGAAATGTTTAATATCACTTTTTATTTCCATTTGAAGACATATGGGAAAGGTAGAGCAATTGCAAAAATGAAACAATTTCTCTTATTTCAGCTTCTAAATGGGAGAGCTTGCACTGTTGCTTCACAGCAAGAAAACTCTGGGTTTGAACCCCAGGCCTGTCTCCTTTCTGGGTGTTTGCATGTTCTCCCTGTGCCTGTGTAAGGTCCCTCTGGCTTCCTCCCACAGTCCAAAGACATGTGCATTAGGTTGACTGGTGACTCTAATTGGTTAACTCTACTCTATGGAACTTGAAGTTAGTCTCACAATTGCATCAGATATTTAAAGACACTGCACGAAAAGCCCTCTCACGTGCACCTACAAATATGTGCACGCTCCAAGTGTGAACCTACCACGACGTCACCCACTGGTTTGTGAGCTGCCATTTTGAAGCCTTGAGTTTGTTATGTTTCTGTCGGCCATCTTGGTTTTTCGAAAACCAGAAAAAACGTATTTGGAGGAGAAGGTGGAGCTGAGGAGGAGTGAGCTTCTCATATATGTCTATACAATCTGGCTTCTTTTTACAACCTGTGGTTAGAGCAAATTTTAACACCTGTTTGTCATTATTCAATAAAAGCACTCCTAAATGACTCATTTCAAGCGGCTCCTGGTCAGGAGCATTAGCTCGATGCCCTAAAACTCTTCACAGTGCCTTTGAATTTCCTTTGTGGTCACGCTGACACACATTCCTTGGTGTTTTTCAAGCATTGTAAAGTAGTGACCTCACGTGAAGTGTCCGCAGCTTTGTATTTTAAGTTCAGCTGATGTTGGGTTACATCACACCCTGCATGCAGTTTGTCATCAGACGTTACGACAGGGTTGATTTATAAATCATCCATCACACAGAAGCAGAGGTTGTTGTTTTTTTTTTTTGTTTTTTTTTTAAATTATTTTTAGACGTAGATCAAGTATCACATCTGTATCTCCGGTTGTTGTCTCCTGTAATGATTCTCGGACTTGTTTCCCTCAAATTCAACACGAAACAACTTTTAAAATTAACACCAATTAAATATTAGATAATAATCTACCTGAACAGTCTATACTTTTACGTACCTCGCTCTATATCACTTATGAAATTATTGTGTTTCAGAGGAATTGAGTGCAATTGACTCCAGCAGCAGGTTGGATTCTGTTGAGTCCAGAAAATGGCTTTTAATACTTGCAAAACCATAAATGACATATTTTACATCCTCATGACTCACTGCAACTTTTAAAAGTAATTACTCATAAATTAGATATTGGGGAAATACTGTCCTCAAATAAAAAATATAATTAGGGAAACAGTGTGTTGCAGTGTGTTTGTGCAGCAGCGTTCGTCAAGCAAAAAGGACACTTCATTTACAGTCAAGCAAATTATCTGGAGCCTTGATCCAAGATTATATATCTGCGATGAAATGTCCTGTTTCCATGTGGTTTTGTCGCAGCTTGTGCCACCCAAACCCCAAACACGCATTTTTCCACATGGCTTGAGAAACACAAGTGACACACCAGTGTTTGAGTGGCTTAGAAAAACATCTCTGCCACCAAGTATGTGTGGCAGTGCTGTGAACACTGGAATAAATGCCCCTTAAAACTGTCTGTATATTCTCCACTTTTATGATTTTAATAATAATGGCAGCTTTGACAGTCACATCAATAATAAAGAGGTGGATTTTAAAATCAGAATAATTACTATGATGATTGTTGCTATCTATAAAAATGAAGCCAGTCGGAGAAACACGCTGCCACATCGATATCATTGGCTCAGTATTTAGTGATGTTGGCAATTTGTGTACGTGCCTTTACAGTCGTTTCAACTGCTAAACACAAACCCAGCAAAATAAGGGCCAGACAGCATCTCTTGTGGTCCAGAAAACAAAATATGTACAAGAATAGCTCCTGACCTAAGAGCGTCTTTCATATGTCCTCTCATCGTGCCTCCAGATTGGAATGTTTTCCCGGCTGAGACAATATGCCATGAGAGCAAAAAATTACACACGGGAAACAATCTGTGGAGTATTTTTGGCTGAAGAGTTAAATATATGAACAGCAGGCTAAATTGTCGGCAGTGGCATGCCATCACATGTAGGGCAGTATTTTCTGAATTGAAATCTCCACGGGGGAATAGGATCGGTGTTCACGTCACCTTTTTCGATGCTTGGACTCTGGCCTTGGTTTTACGATATCACGAGATGTCACGAGACGTTTCTGTGGATGACTCCACTTTTTTTCCGCTTTTCAGTCACATCCCTGTCTCCTCAGAAATCTTCTCAGTACATTTTGGTTATGGAATTACAATAAAGTAAAAAAAAAACACAAGCGCATGTTTTGTAATGGGCAATAAAACTCTATTGTTCATATGATATTCCACTTGTGGCTTCTTCGTCCTTTGTATTTGGCTTCATGCATGAGCAACGCTGAACAATATTTTGGCAGAGTTCCTCTGTTCTGAAGAAAAGAGTCATCTGCCGGACCGTTGCACCTGCATTACTGGATCTTAAGACATGTATGAGCATTGTGGCTTTATAACAGGGATTTAGTCAAAGTCCTAAAGTACTAACTAAAGATGGATCTGAAGGTCTCTGTGGATCAAGCTTCAAGTTTCAGTGAGTAACAAGTTTACAAGTCCATGCACTGATCCCATACCAGTTTGATTACACATACCAGTAATTAGGCTAACGTAATGCAATTTACAAGAAATGAGGTCTTTTTTGTTGCTCTTAAACCGTAACCTGTACAGGAAGTTGAATTTAGAGCAATGAAAAATAATATATTTCCTGTAAATAGTGTAATCATTATTGTATTAAAAGATCCTTAAAGCTGTGGTTAGGGTGCAAACCATGTAAGCACATAAGCTCTGAGGAGGTGTACCCAGTTTGAACCCTGCACTGCTCTCCTGTCTCTACTACACTAACCATGGAGGCGTGAAATTCCCCCAAAACTGAAAGCTTTGAAATGAAAAAAATCTGGGTTTAAATCGTCTAAATCGTGGCGACTGTTTAGATTAATTTAAAGCTATTGTTATTTATTCCTAGATTTATTTTTTATGACTGACAGTCAAATTAGATCGTAAGAGAAAAATTCTATGGCTTCATGTTTCTGTTCAAGGGTTCAACCTGAGCCAAACAACAGAGCAATCACATCATACCCATGGCTCCAGCCCACGACAGAGATAATGGATGGATGGATGGAGGAATCGGCCGATACACAAGTTCAGGTGTCGGAGTTGGTGTTGGGAAGGAAAAGATGGTATCGGAAGATCTACAGCTGTGATAGTGATTTTTATTAGTTTAGATTTCAGTTTATATTCCTGAATGAGAAGATTTCAACCGATGAACACTTGAATTCATATGTTGGTGCAACAGAAAATGTTGACACCAACAATGAACCCCATTACTCCCATAAACCACCACCTTGGCAAAATGTAATATAGCCACTCATTAAGGCCGAGATGGACTGTGAGGCCTCTGTCCATCAGTGGGAAAGAAGACTGGGTTGGGATCGCTGTTGTTTCTGAACTTGAACATTTAGACTAAAGCTGAAGAAACTTGTCACTATGTAAAGTTTAAAGTTAAAAACAAGTGTCTCATGTACACAACTAACTGTTAACGTTGCACAGTCAAAGGTTAAAGGTCACTGCTTGTTGATTAGCTACAGGGACAGTGATGTGATTGGTGGATGGGCAATTCGCTCCTTCCAACGGAAAAACCGTGCAGAAAGATGCGTGTGTGTGTTAGTGTGTGCGTATGTGTACGTGCTTGTATCAAACCACTGACAAATCAGTGACTCACAGCACAAATCTTGTGTTAGTTAGTGCCCATTTGACAATGATTTTTTATGCAAATTTTTACTTTCCAGAGAAAAATTGTGCCAAAGGGTATTTATGTGTGTTTGTGTGTGTGTGTGTGTGTGTGTACTCACTAAAACCAGTTTTACCCTTGAGAGATCCTGTTTTTTTTTTCCTTTAAATTCACAAAATGTGTATATCTTATATGACAATGTAATATTTTCACTCCAGCTAAATTCCATAGTTCATTAAATCCGCCAACTCAAAAATAATAGCCACAAGACTTGAAATCAAGAGGTCAGAGTTGACGGTACTTCCGGAGTAAAGTTCAGTCGTGACCCAGGGGAGTGTGTATACATGAGTCTTAAGTAACCGTCCTCGCCACTGAAGGTAAGCCTGTTATTGGCAGATGCGAAAGCCTTCAGAGCACTTATGTAAAAAGCATTAAAATTCCCCTTGCAATAAAACCGTTATTTATAGGACCATAACAGCCTTGTAGTTTGTCTTACAAAAACCCCAGAGGAGGAACCAAGACACTCAATCCTCCCGTAGACACTGACTGCAAAGGCTACTGCAAACACATGTCCACTCCGCTGGTTTGTATGGCGTCCTGATGCAAACCAGTCAAGTTGCTTCATTTGGGTTTTTTTTTTTTTTTCAGCCACATGAAAGCTTCAAAACCTATTGAAAATTAAGCGGATAAGACTTTGCGGCAAAGGCAGAGTGAGAACGGGAGGGAACAAAAGGACGGAGCAAAATAGGTGCTCTCACTAACCCGTGTGATGTCATTGGGAAAAATGTGTAACATTGTTAAACGATACAAAAAAAGACAAACTTGTGACACAACACTTGCGGCATCGAGGAAGAATGTGTCACTTACTTGTTAAAATTCAAAATAAAGGAATTAGCAATCAGAGAAAAATGTTCAGCACAAAGCGGAGGAGTCGTCACGGACAAGAGGTCGGCAGAGTTCACCAGCTTGGCATCGCCGCTGACTGAGGATCTGTTGAGATGTGAAGCAGCTCTCCCATGAGACCCAGCATCCTCGACTCCCTCTCATTACAGGTACCTCAGAGCGTGAGTGGGATTTTCCAGTTGCAGTTGCTGAAAGGGGCAAACCCTCAATTAGTTCATATAAAGAGCTCAATGAGACTTCCTCTCGTCTTAAGTATGGGAAACAAAAGCATCTCTCCTGACGATAGCTGCCGTTGCGGCACCCCACCGCCACAAAAAGCTGCAAAAGAGCACCGAGTCTGTCGTTTTTGGACTGAATCTTGATGACAGGGCAAGCCCAGGTCTGGAAACTTGCACTTGAACGTATCAGAATTTTTCATGGGCCTACACATACTGTGAGAGTGTCAGTAAGTGCATCAGATGTACAGGGGTGTAATGTGGTGACTGATATACTCTCCATTTTCACTATATTCTTATCACAAAAGAGCGACAGGCTTCCAGACAGTCACGTAAATGAGATGTCACATGTTTAGCCCCTGCTACATCTGTGTGATCCGTCGATTCGTTCTCGGAGAACACACTGAACTCTTCACCTATTTCAAATACAACTGGTTCACCTGGGCCTTCTGGACTATAAGAGCTGGCCCACGTGCTCACTTTCTTTCCCGTCCACCTGCTGACGTCCATTCATTTTGTCACAGCATCTGCTTTTGCACATCCACCTCCACAGCTCACGTCACTCATCCATGCACCGCTTTCAAGGTTAAACGTGCTGACTTCCACGTCCCATTGCTTATTTGTCTAACTTATTATTTTGGATAAATAATTCAGTATAACTTTCACTGAGCCAGTTTGTGAATGTTATCTATACCACACATCCGTGCAGGGGGGGGGGGGGACTGGAGCCAATGCCAGAGCCAATGTTTGTCCGTCTCATTCTTGTGAATGTGTTATTGCATTAACACCTTGACAACCCGATGCCTCAAGTCTCATCAATTCTGGTTCACGTTCACTTTGACACAAGAACGAACTGATTAGATTTTGGCAGCCAAAGGTCAAAGGTCAATCTAATCAAACAAAACACGGTTTTGACCGTGACTCAAGTATTCACACACAGATCAGCAGCTACTGGACTGGTTGGTGGAGGCAAACAATGGCGTGGCGGTAATTATAGTTTTTCTGAAAATAAGAGCCATAAAATACTTTACGGCAACTTTATGGCTGAATCTGAAATAAATTCAGATCAATAATATTTAATTAAATTAAAATCCAGCTCGGGAATGAATTCAAATGTCCATCGCTGACCGTCAGTGTGCCCCTGAGCAAAGCACATCATCCTGATAATTCCCGCTGCAGCGGCAATAAGATGGAGGACTGTTCACCCCGAGCAGGGGATCGTGTCAAACTGTTAAAGGAGGAGTTTAAAAAGCTCTAGTTTGACATGAACCCCTTTGTCCTCACAGACCCAGTTGGTGAACAAACACATACATGCAGTTTAGTTTTTCCTTACAAAATCATTTATAGTAAAACTGCCTTATTTTCATATCAGCCTGGTTTGCTACATAGCCTGCTGTTGCTGGTTGATATGACACAATAGTGTTTCCCAGTTCGTGAGAGGTTTTGAGTCTGTTGTTGTAGTGTCTGGTTGCTCTTTCCTGGGAAAATTCTGCCCAGCAATTCCTCTATTTATTCCTGGGCATACAGGAATGAATAGAAGAGGCGGGTAATGATAATCACCACGGCTGAGCAGAGTCAGAAGAAAAGAGCACCAGCTTCTAAAAACTCAAACGAGCAGGACAGCACAGGACAACACTTCACTCAGAAATGACGTCTTAGAGCCACAGTGCAGAAGCACCGACGGCTGAAAAACAACGATGTCGAGGAAAGAGAAGAAAACATGACACGAGTATGACGTGATTTGGTTCATGCCAAGAATATACAGGTTTTGCAGATCAATGGCCCTTTGGGTTTGTATCCTGGGCCTGGCATTTTCCTGGGTTCCATATACAGACATACACATTAGGTCAACTGGTGACCCTAAATGGCCGTATGTGTCTCTATATGTCAGCCCCGCGATAGACTGACCATTGGCCCATTGGCTCCAGCCCCCTGCGACCCCGCACGAATAACAGTATAGATGATGGATAGAGGCTGAGGAATTTGCTGAACTTTGAGTTGGAATCCAAGCCAGACTTTAGGCCCTTCGGTAGTGCAGTGTTAGCACTGTCGCCTCACAGCAAGAAGGTTCTGGTTTCAAACCCCAGACGTGCATGTTCTCCCTTTTCCTGTGTGGGTTCCCCTCAGCTTCCTCCCACAGTCCAAAGACATGCACTTTAGGTTAATTGGTGACTCTAAGTTGCCCATAGGGCTGAGTCTGTGCATTAATGGCTGTTTGTCTGTATATGTTGGCCCCGTGATAAACTGGCGAGCTGGGGTGGACCAAACCCTTGTTGTGGATGGATGGATGGATGGTGGACGAACATGTCGGGCCAAAAAGGGGTTTAATATGGTTGGTGACTGGTGACAGTGAAGGCCATAGTAACATATAATTACATCATTTTCATACATCAAGCCATTGAGTGACCTGTCGTGCCCTGTACATGTGTTTATTCTGGTTTTTCCTTTAGTTTGTCTAGTATCAGCTGGGATTGGCCCCAGCCCCTCGTGACCCTGCATGGATCAGTGCTGCAGATGAAGGATGGATGGATATCGGGGGGGGTTTTTTCTGAGACTTACAGTGTAAACATCTGTCAGACATGAAAATAGCTTTCCACACTATGTTTGTCTCCTGTCCCATGTAACTTACAGCACAAGGATCAGATGGCTGCTTTGAACAGTAAATAAATTGTCTCCTTTCTGAGAAATGCAGCAAAAAACCTTGACACATACAATAATTGAGAATTCTCCTTGGTGCGCGACCAAAGAAAAGGAGCACTGCACGTCGGGAAGGCTGACATGATTATTATCTAGGCAAGTGGCAACGTCCAGGGCAACGTCACTGCTGCCGGTGGTCACGCAAACTCCACCTTTATTGCACAGGAGGAATTCAACACACACGCATTGTGTACTTTAAAACTCTAGTGTGATACATCACAGAAAAAGTGGAGATTTATTCATTTTCTTCCATCCCATCACACAGAGACTGATCTGCTCCACACAGACACACACTCAGGGTTTGCCGTGAACCGAGCCCTAGTTTCCCCAGGATGGTATCGATCCAGTAAACATGCGACTGCAGCGTGATGGGGTGTTCGCTTTTCGGCACAGCAAATACTGCCACTCTGTGTTCCAAAACAGACGGTGCTGCCTGAGAGCTGAGATGCAGCTCTGCTCCTGGAGGGCCTGACTGCTCCACACAGTCCGTCCACACTGAAAAAAAAAATGAGGACCTTCAAAGTCTGTCCATCATTCCCTCAAAACAAAGGTGAGGTGACATGGTTTCACTCCTCAATAAGGTGTCGAACACCTGACACCAGTTAAATCATATATACATATATAATATAATATAATGAGATTACACTGTGTCAGCAGAAGGGTCTTTAAGGTTCTGTAAGGGATTTTCTGAAAAGCTTTATTATGAAAAGACGTGAAGACTCTTCAGCCTTTTACAATAAAACCCTCTCTCAGATATTTCTGTTATCACTGGAATATTTCTAGATCATTCCACCAGGCTCCAAAGGGTAAAAAGTGGATGAAATAGACCTTAATATTCTGAACTGACACTCAGGGGCAATACTTGAATGATGAGTGGTTCACGTGTCTCGTTCTGTATGGAGCCATGGCATTAACAGAACTGGGTTACTAACCACAACAGTCCCAGTCAGTGTGTGGGCAGGTGACAGCCTGGACTCAGCCTCTCACCACTGTGCATCAGCTGAGTGCTGCCGTGCCGCAGGTCTCACTACGAGGTGTAGACCTCCACCTCGGACCCAGGGGTCCGGAAATATCACACACGAGCTGGAAGACGTGAAGTGAATAATTGGGCTTTTGCCACCAGACCCATTCACCGTGAATGCACCGCGGTGACCACGTGTCACCAGGTTCATTTCCGAGTCTTCTCTTTGCGCACAGATGCGTCAATCTGGCGCAGGAGGCATTAACACACGCTTCGCCCTTATTTCATTGCATGAAACTGCAAAAAAAAAAAAAAAAAAATTATCATATTCACTGATTCATGGTCCAATCAATCAGGTTCATGCGGAGAGGTTTCTTTAAGGTTTTAATGTTCTTAAAGGCAAAGACAAAAGCCTCCATTTCTAGTGCGATGAAGACGAAGACCAGAGTGGATCCTTTGGACTTCACTGAAAAACAAGTTTATTTCTTTATGTCCGGTGGCACCATTTCAGTTTCCTATAGTTCCATCAGGTCAACACAGCAGCAGAATGTGTGCCCTGCTCAGATGTTTGGCGGGCGGCTGCTTCCTTAGAAGTCATCCATCTGCCAAAGTCGCTCTTCGGCTCTTAACGCGCAGCCTTTGAAACCACCTTTGATTTCAGCAGCTGCGTCTCAGCCAGAGGTACAAAACTAAAAAAAAAAAAAGAAAAGAAAAGAAAAGAAAAGGCTGCATTTTGATTTTTGATAGCTCATAGCCTATCTTGTTTCCTCCCAAAGCCCCGGTGGCCGGAGCTTGTATCATTTCATGAATCCCTGGCATGACGCGCTCAGAGGCAGGTAGAGAAAACAGGCAGAGTTGGAGAGGAAGGAGGACCATTACGCAGGTTGTCATGACATCACCATGGGCTGGCTATAAAGCGGTGAGGACTAATACACAGAGTTAGAGAAGCACTTGAGGAGCTTTGGAGTAAAGGACGGACTGTCTAACAGCTGACTGGCTGCTGTTCCCCGTCCCGCTTTCTGAGAGGATCACGAGAAAAGCCTTGTCAAAATGAACTTGTCGTACTTGTTGGCATGTGGACTTATGGTCACCCTGCTTTCTGTAAGGATGGGGGCGAAACCTTTATCTCAGGCACAGCAGAAGGTAAGAAGAACTTACTTCTATTCTTAATACTGAGAAGTGGGGGCTGATGGGAGCTGAACAGCTGTTCTGTGGTTCAGGCGCCCGGCACTGTTTGTTTTACGCGTCATATTTCATCATTTCAGTCATGCCCAGCAATTTCTCCACTCTCTGAATCTTAAACCTCCAAGAAAAAAAGAAAAAGAAAAAGAAAAAATGATGGCACTTTACTCCTAAAGACACAGCATGTGCAGACATCACCACCGCCCAGTTTTTGTTCCCCAGCATCATTTGTCAGGTTTAGTTTTTGATCTCACATTGAGATGATGTGACATTAAAGCCTTCAAGTTGAAAACTTTAGAATTAAAAGCTCTTCAAACAATATAAGGAATAACTTCTCAGGATGAAGCTTTTTTTTTTTTTTTTTTCCCCCAATATTAAACCACAGCGAGCTGAACGTCCTGTGCGTAATTAGTCCGTGGAACCAACTGAATAACACAGAAATTAGAAATAAGAATTTTCCTTATTAGCTCAGGACGGTGTCAAACCGAGGGCTCGGGGTTCAGAGCAGAGGAGCCGGCTCCAGGCACCTGTCCCGAGTGGCTCTTTACTCAGGGCAACAGAAACGCGAGAGCCGCTCTGTGCAACATTAAAGTCCGGGTTTGAGGTCGGTGTTTTGGTCAGACAGAAACCGCTCTCCATCCCAGTCAGTCCTGTAGAGCACGTCCCTCCCCCCCCCCCGTCCACCCCCACCATCGGCCAATGCGTTTGTGTTTGGAGGCGTTTGGTTACGCACTAAACTGAGGTTTTTTTTCCTCAAAACCAAACGTCGTTGTTCTGCTCAAACAAGCGCCAAAGTGTGTGTGTGTGTGTGTGTGTGTGTGTCTCTCTTTTGCACAACGCGTTTGCCTAAGGGAGACGCCGTTCTTTATTTCTGTTCCAGTCTCTGAGAAGTTTGCTGGGCGAGGAGCTGGCGGAGTTTCTGGAGTCGGAGGAGAGGGAGAGGCGGCTGGATGCTGTGCGCTCTCGGATACGGTTACTGCGGGATTTACGCGTGGACACCCGCGCCAGAGGGATGTGGGCTCGTCTGCTTAACGACCAACCCGCGTCGAGGAAACACAAATCCGGGAACAAGAAAGGGGGCACCACGTCGCGGAGTGGCTGCTTCGGCCACAAGATGGACAGGATAGGAACCATCAGCGGCATGGGCTGCTAGGGCCGGAGCAGCGCAGTGATGGTGAGTAGCCTGACATGCTCAGGCAGGGGGGGGGATAGGCTGAGAGGAAATGGAAGGAAAAAGGGAAACAAGAAAGCAGTGAAGGATGGTGCGAAGAAAGAATGGATGCATCGATGATATAAAAACAAAAAAAAAACAAAAAAAGGATGACCTGCAGCCTGAAGAAAAAAACAAAGGTGAAAATAAGGGGGAAAGAAAGGGAGCTGTTTTCTGTGTTATGCGAAGGAAGGAAGGAAGGAAGGAAGGAAGGAAGGAACGCAGGGAAAGATAAAAAAACAAACAAGAAGGAAAAGATGTTCAAGTCAGACTCAAAATGTTCCTGTCGTCTCCAGACTGTGATGACTGTCAGGTGATTCATTCAAAGGTTCGGGTCACAACACAATCAACTATATATCATGAACCACAGCTGTTTGACTGACTCTTCATCATCAGAATACTTGATACTTGAGATTATGTTGAGATGCACGAGGGGAGGAGGAGGAGGAGGAGGAGGAGGAGGAGGCTGGTTCTCAGACAGGAACTTCCCTCAGACAGCAGGACAGCCCCATTTAGCCTGATGTAAACTGATGTATGGGAAACAGCCCAGCGTGTGTTTAGGAAGTCAACGCTTGTATTAATGTGAATCATCATGAATGGTCCCATCTGCCACATGGAGGGGGAAAAAAAAAAAAGAGGGATATATCAGGTTTAAGAAAAGAGAGGACAGGGAGAGAGGGAGGAAGGAAGTGGGGATGCAAACCATTTACACACAGCACCCTGTGGTGGCCCGGGACCTTTCTGGGAAACCCGTTCTCTGACTTTGCCGAGAACAACAAAGGGGCCGTGGCTGTAAAGTAATGAGGAGGCTATAGTTGGTGCACAATTAGTCCCGAGGCTTGAGGCCTTTTCTGTGGTTGTGGCAAGCTATGAGTTCCTGATGGGGGAGTGTGATGTTGTGACTAACTTTAATGAGTACGTGTGTTTTTTCCTCTGTTGACACTTATCATTCCTCCCTATGGGCTGCAAGTGCATCTGAAATGTAAAAGTCTACGTTTGACGTGTGTTTATCAGGGGTGAAATGGTTGAGCGAAGAGTCACAGAGCAGATTCCCAGAATGATGTAAGGCGAGGGCGTCAGAAACTGCTGAACTAAATGAACTTGCATTTATTGGGTTTTCTCTGAAATCTGCCTCTAACCTTACTCCGCCTTGTCCTCTCCCCTCTCTCTCTCTCTCTCCCCAGATCTCTGGATGACTGGACACCAGAAGGTTCAGTTTGTTCTCAACTGAGGAAGAGGAAAAAAAAGACAAACTCACCAAGTGACAGATTTTCGGTACGAAAGTCACCATGACCAGCATAAACAAAGACTGAGATGACAATGCTACAACACCCTCATATAAATATATATATATAACAAATAAGCAGGTATATATACATACATGTATACCATATAAAATGGTCAACAGATGCATACGACAAGATGGCAGGCAAAGGTGTAAAAACTACAAACTGCAAAAGCTGTATATTGTTGCTGCTGCTGTACATTCATGTACTTCATCCTCCCCCCCTGCATAAATGTATTTATGTTTTAAAAAAAAAACTATTTATATGTTTATAAAAAAAGAGATATTTATAAATATGAGTTTTATTTATGTAACATTTTGAAAATGGACGCAAACTGCAGGTCAATTCTGTTTGTAACTTCTTTTCTTTTGTCTCAAATCGTTGTAAATGTTTTCAAAAATGATAAAAAAGAACATTCCATGTGCACTTACATACGTGTTCTCTGAGTTTTATGTCTCCGTGGATCTGGTGGGGGGGGGGGGGGGGGGGGGCTGCCTTGTTTTCAGCTCGTTCAGGATTCATTTCCATGCAGGTCAGGTTTTAGGAAGAGCAAGAAAAGGTTCTGTATCACCTCCATCCATCCACCTGGAGGACGGAGCCGGTCCCAGGTGACCCCGGGTGCAACCTGGACGGGTGGCCAGTCTATCACTAGGAGCACATGTAAGAGTAAAATCACCAACCTGAGTTTCAGCACACAACTCAAATGAGCCGGATAGATAAGAGCCTCAGGTGGCACAAGTTGGTGCAAAGCTTCTTTAGCGTCTTCAATCAAAACAAGGTCCTACACAAACTTAAGACACCACTGTACCATTACACACTGCGACCTGGAGTGATTTCAGCTGAGGGCAGCATCATTTAATGAAGCTTAATTTCCAGATTTCCAAAGGCCAGATAGCGAGGAAGTCTGAAAATCACCCCCGCGGACCAGACTTTGACCCAGAAGAAGAAGCCGAAGAGCTGGAGAGAAGGTTTTCAGGTTATATTGCAGAGTCCGGGTCGAGCCATTAGACTGCTTCAACAGCTTTACAATAACGGTTCTAGTGATGCACGTCTTTTATATGGCAGTTTCCAAAATAAAACAGAATTTAGATGATTCCCAAAACTAATTAGGTTGAAGAACACAAAGGAAAATCTTCATAATATTACAGAAGTGAGATTTTATCCACATGGTTTTATTCACGAAAATGTAATTATTAGAATTAAAATGACTCTTTCTCGTTAAATGGTCCCTGACAAACATGACAAGGCCAGAAAGGCCAATCTACTTGATTGTGGGAGGGTCACACACAAACAAATCCATGACGTGGTGTTAATGGAATATCACAAAAATATCAGACTGGTTATCTGACTGTGACTATAAAGGCTAAGAGCTACATTCACACGAAAAACACATACAAACAAACACACACACACACACACCTTAAACTGTTGGTTTCCGAACTGAACACTGGTCACAAAAAACTGAGAGAAGCGAGGAGGCAGGGTGGGAAATCACAATAACACCTGTCAAACGTGAATGAAAACGTTGCTAAACGCACCGGTGTGGAGCCACTGCTCAACGCTGTGAGCTTCGTTAGGCCAATATCTGTTTTATCTATTGAAGGTTCAAACATCAAAGAGCAGCAAACAAAGATAAATGACCTCGTGAGAAAACACAACCTCTGATCGCGGCTGTAAAGTCAGTCAGTTGCTCCGAATGGCTGCGTAACAGAAGGGTAACATGGGTAATATTTTATGGGACAGGTTTCTCCCTTTGGTTCACACATAGTACCGCCACAATAAAAGCTCCTTGCTGAGTGTTTATGACCCTTCCCGCAATTCTGGAGTATCACCAGCCATATATTTGTTTTATCTTAATGTCATAAATTACTTTTAAAACAAACCTCCTCAGTTCTCTATAATATTATCATGAATAGTTAAATAAAATGCACCTTAGATAAATGTGTTGATCGTTTGTTTGTTAGTTAGACTTCCTTTATTCTTCCCATGCGATGGGTAGATTTACTCCTTGTCTCTTACTTTTGGATATTTATGTGTTTATTGTCTCCACATAATGTTCCTGCCACAAATGCAGATAAGTTGATTATGTAATGCTGCTGTTCTTTTCTTTTTTTTTTTTTTTTTTTATAATTTCGTCAGTTCAAAACCCACATAACAGAAAAGTGTTTTAGTAATTATCTCCATTAGCAAGATTGCAGACGCTGGCAAAAAAAAAAAAAATTAATTATTGACAATTTAAGAAACATTACTAAGGATTTACCTCTGGGTGTTTAAATGTCACCGCTTTGGGTGGTTGCCTAGAAGTAAATGTTGCATTTTCCTGTGATAAAGGAAATCCCTTCTGACCTCAAATCCCTCAGTGCATTCATTCATTTCCCTCCCTCCGTCCTTTCTATTCATTGGATTCAATCAATTTAATCCATTCTTGAAAACAGTGGCGAGTGACGGGTACAGACGGGGGGAGTGTGAGGGGGCGTTGTGAGGAGAATTGGTTTGTGCAAATTCAACACGGTTCATTTGAAAGTCAGCAAGACGATATTAATTAGAAACAAAACGGCCAAACAAAGGACCGATCGTTGCATCACATCGTCTGCAGGGATGCAACTCAAATGGCTTCATTTTCAGATCAAATACATTCTGAAACACACCGTTGAGGGTCACATTTGCTGCACAGTACACAGTAAATACGACTTGTGACGCCAGGCACATGCACAGATAGACCACAGGTGGGGCTCAAGCTCCTCCCCATTATGGCCCCTGACAGGATAAATGCCCTTGTTGCAACATCGTTTGTACTAATTTTATACTCGAGGTTTCAAACTTGGCTTCAGAAAAAGTGACCGAATGATTAGACCCTTGAAGTTGGGCACAACATCCTATTGTTGGTATATTTTTGGGGGGAAATTAACCCTCAATTATCATGCACGTAATTGATTTTGATTTTGGTGAGTGTGGTCTTCTGCTGCTGTAGCCCATCTGCTTCAAGGTTCAACGTGTTTTGTGTTCAGAGAAGTTCTTCTATACCTCGGGCTGCAACACGTGGTTATTTGAGTTACTGTTGCCTCAGCTCAAACCAGTCCAGCCATTCTCCTCTTGACCTCTGGCATCAACAAGGCATTTGGCTCCGAGAACTCCTGCTCTCTGGATATTTTCTCTTTTTCAGACCATTCTCTCTGAATCCTAGAGATGGTTGTGGGTGAAAATCCCAGTAGATCAGCAGTCTGGCAACAACCATGCCATGTTCACTTCAAGTCACTTAAATCACCTTTCTGATTCTTGGTTTGAACTTCAGCGGCTCATCTTGACCATGTCTACGGATCGTAAATGCACTGAATTGCTACCACGTGATTGGCTGATTGGATATTTGCGTTAACAAGCAGGTGAACAGGCGTACCTAATAAAGTGGCCGGCGAATGTATCTTCCTATGAATAATCATGAGAAGGGCCCCTTTTATTTTTGCTTGAGCACCGACCCACCAAATTGTCTGTGCGTGGCCCCGTGTCCCACTTTCCACTTGTACTTGTTGCAGATTTCTCTACAGAGATAAAGATCACGGTTTATTCTAATCACCAGGTTATTGTTAAATGTTCCTTATTTAATAGTTTTCATTGAAACGATGAAAAAACACAAAGGAACTGAGCAGAAGTGAAGACAGAAACGCCGTGAAGACTTTGTGAGAGAACACGGAGATGAACACGTGTCTTTATGTACGAGTGTGGGTTGTAATGCAGCCAAGCATTTGTTGGAAAGACCTTATTCACGGCACTTGTCGGTGAACACAGACGTCATGTCTACGTGTCCCAGCGCACCACATCAATGAGCAACACCAGGGTGTTGAAATGCTACAAGCTTTATGGTTTTAATTGAACCTGTGCTTATCATGCGTTCACACATCAAATAATCACAAAGAGGCGTGAGACAGTTTATACTATAAAAATAATTTACCTGAATTAATTCCACACATGCTTTAATAATTAATTATCATGCACCTGTTCCCTGGCAGAGGAAGCCCATCACACCATAATTCATGATCAGAAATTTCAATTTGTTTACATGGCATAAAATATTTTATATGTAAAACACTTAATTATTATCAGTTCCCTACGTTACATCACCAGCAGTGTCATCTCACTGTGGGACTCCAGTCAAACGAACACACAATGAAACTGAAGGGGGCTGCGTTTCTCCAGCCGCTAAAACAACGGAGGGATGTAAAATGCAATGCTGCCTCTGTGTGGTGTTGAGGGTTAATTACCCACATGTGCTGCTCAGGGGCTCCTGGGAATCAGCTGACTGGAACAAGTCAATACGCCATGCCTCCTACAGAAAGAAACACAGACAGGTGGAGAGACAGACAGGTGGAGAGACAGACAGACAGACAGGTGGAGAGACAGACAAGTGGAGAGACAGACAGACAGACAGGTGGAGAGACAGACAGGTGGAGAGACAGACAGATAGACAGACAGATAGGTGGAGAGACAGACAGACAGACAGGTGGAGAGACAGACAGATAGACAGACAGACAGACAGACAGACAGGTGGAGAGACAGACAGGTGGAGACACAGACAGACAGACAGACAGGTGGAGAGACAGACAGACAGACAGATAGACAGACAGATAGACAGGTGGAGAGACAGATAGATAGACAGATAGATAGACAGGTGGAGAGACAGACAGATAGACAGGTGGAGAGGAAGATAGATAGACAGGTGGAGAGACAGACAGAAAGACAGACAGACAGGTGGAGAGACAGATAGATAGACAGACAGACAGGTGGAGAGACAGACAGACAGATGAAGAGACAGACAGATAGACAGGTGGAGAGACAGACAGACAGACAGACAGGTGGAGAGACAGATAGATAGACAGGTGGAGAGACAGACAGACAGACAGGTGGAGAGACAGATAGATAGACAGACAGACAGGTGGAGAGAGAGACAGACAGATGGAGAGACAGACAGACAGAAAGACAGGTGGAGAGACAGACAGACAGGTGGAGAGACAGATAGATAGACAGGTGGAGAGACAGACAGACAGACAGGTGGAGAGACAGACAGACAGGTGGGGAGAAAGACAGACAGACAGGTGGAGAGACAGACAGACAGACAGACAGACAGGTGGAGAGACAGATAGATAGACAGGTGGAGAGACAGACAGACAGACAGACAGGTGGAGAGACAGATAGATAGACAGGTGGAGAGACAAATAGACAGGTGGAGAGACAGACAGACAGGTGGAGAGGCAGATAGATAGACAGACAGAAAGGTGGAGAGACAGACAGATAGACAGGTGGATAGACAGACAGGTGGAGAGACAGACAGATAGGCAGGTGGAGAGGCAGATAGATAGACAGACAGACAGGTGGAGAGACAGACAGGTGGAGAGACAGACAGATAGGCAGGTGGAGAGACAGACAGATAGACAGGTGGAGAGACAGATAGACAGACAGGTGGAGAGACAGACAGATAGACAGGTGGAGAGACAGACAGGTGGAGAGACAGACAGATAGGCAGGTGGAGAGACAGACAGACAGACAGACAGGTGGAGAGACAGATAGATAGACAGGTGGAGAGACAAATAGACAGGTGGAGAGACAGACAGACAGGTGGAGAGACAGACAGGTGGAGAGACAGACAGATAGGCAGGTGGAGAGACAGACAGATAGACAGGTGGAGAGACAGATAGACAGACAGGTGGAGAGACAGACAGATAGACAGGTGGAGAGACAGACAGGTGGAGAGACAGACAGATAGGCAGGTGGAGAGACAGACAGACAGGTGGAGAGACAGATAGATAGACAGGTGGAGAGACAAATAGACAGATGGAGAGACAGACAGACAGGTGGAGAGACAGACAGATAGACAGGTGGAGAGACAGACAG
>CM076656.1:23904560-23920506 GCA_038496675.1 Rachycentron canadum | reverse complement strand
CCCCCACAGCGTTAGCAAACATGCTGAAGAAGCATGCGTGTAGTACCATGCCTCCATATTTTATTCAGTGGCTAGACATGTACTTTAAACAGGACTGACCATTCAACAATTGTATATCATTTACACTTATCCCACTTCTTTCAGGCAGCAAATAAGCAAGCGGTCCAGAAGAAAAAGGCACCCCCACCCCCTAAAGAAGTGGAGGAGGAATCCAGTGAGGAAGAGAGCAGCGATGAGGAAGAGGTACAGTGAATTTGGTTGTAGCAGTTATGGGTGTTTCTGGTCATGAAATGGCTTTTAAAGCTTGTGGTTTTTTTTTTTCCTGTTACAGACTCCTCCACCTAAAGCAGCGAAGAAGGCCACGCCAGCTAAAGCTGCCCCTGTAAAGAATGGCACTGCTGCCAAGAAAGCAGAAAGTGAGGATGACGATGACGATTCTGGTAAACAATGAAATTTGACCTAAGTTTATCTGTGAGAGATAAAAATCAGCTCAGGTTTTGATGTGTACTGGAGCAGAGCTACTTCACTAAATGAGTCTCATATCATGCAAGTGAAGTGAGAGGATTTGTGCTCACATCTGCTGGTGAGAAGTTCTGAGATTTGAGTCAGCTGAAATATTGCATTGCAGTCATGGGGCAACCTCCATTAGGTTTTAATAAGTTTTTCAGTAGGTTTTGCTTAGACACAATTAATACATGTGATTCTTTTTTTTCATTAAATTGCGACGTGTGCAAAGTCATAGGTTAGACTTGGTTTGGAAACTAACTGGATCAGTGCATTTGTTGTGGGAAACCAAGCAGCTGGGTTTGTGTGGTGATAGTGTTACTGTAATGTTAGATGAAACGGCTGTATTTTAAGCAGATGCTAAACCAGGGATCATGATCTAATGTTACATTTCATTTCCTGAATTCTCAAAACTAACTAGCCACCATTTTGTTCAAATTGTGCAGCCTGAAATCCATGTTCAACAGAAGTATGGACTAGGGTCAGATAAATACTTCGTATTCTAGCTCGCCATCCTACGTGATCAAATTAAAGTCAAATCTTTGTCACTTAACTTGCAGAAGAGGAGTCTGAGGAGGAGCCCCCCCCACCAAAGAAGACCCCCGCAAAAGCAAAACCAGCTAAACCCACACCTGCCAAGGCAGCCCCTGCAAAGGCTGAGGAGTCAGATGAGGACGATGACGATGATGATGGTATAACGTGACTACAGAAAAAGAAATAGATCCTTTGTTTATCTAAACAACTTGTAAGATGTGACTGTAGCCCTACCTCTGGGCAACTGCAATAAAGTAGATGAAATAAATTCAACCCACCTCAAATGTTTGCAACCTAAGTGAACATGACCACACACCCTCCATTTCTTGGCATGCATGTGTTGTTAAGTACTCATGTGTGTTATGTACGGAGGAAAAGTAAATGCAGTGCTATGTCTTCGGTGCCGGTGTGTGTTATCGTCTGCCGGTTCTATCCTCAATCGCTGCAACACTCGTGTCTTTAATAGCCAATGATGGCATTGACTTTCCTTCAAAAACAAACTAATGTGAAATGTATGACTTTGTGTGTCCAGATGAGTCGGAGGAAGAGGCCCCACCACCCAAAAAAGCAGCCAAGCCTGCTGCTAAAGCTGCTGCCAAGCCCCCAGTGAAGGCCAAACCTGCAAAGGAGTCCTCTGAAGACGACGAGGATGAGGATGATGAGGAATCAGAAGAAGAGGCACCACCTCCCAAGAAGGCTACTCCAGCTAAACCAGCAGCCAAACAAGCTAAGGCCAAGCCTGCCAAAGAGGAATCTGACGAAGATGAGGATGATGAAGATGGTTAGTTTGAGTCTTGATTTTTGTCTTGTTTTGATACCAAGTAGTGTGTATTTCCTGGCTTAGAAATCAGTTATGGCTGTGTGATGATCAACAAGGGACTTAATACTGATCAAGTATGATGTCACCTGTTTAAGTATCTGATGCAGGTCGTTGTAATTTGAAATTAGTTCATGGCGACCACCTGACAGATCTGATGACGATCTGATGTTTACGCCTTTCAGACTCTGAGGAGGAGATGGACACCACTCCTGCTCCACCAGCTGCCAAGGCAAAGAAAGCAGGCATGGTCAAGGCCAAGGAGGAATCGGAGGAGGATGACGACGATGATGAAGACGACGACGAGGATGACGACGATGAGGAAGAAGATGGTGAGTTTTTGACATTAAAGATCTCAAGATATTTAGTACTTATTAAAGAAGCATGAACAAAGAAGGGGTGGTTCATCGAAACTAGGTTTTTGTGCTGTTGCGTACTTCACTTGTTCCTATCATTGTCTTAATTTTAAAAATGTACATTATTTCCACCCGTGCATTTTTCGTTGGGCTCTTTACCTGGAGTCGTTTTACGAGTCAGCAGCATTAAAAAAAATTTTTTGACTAGTCTTATAGCCAACACTTGCAAAATCAAGCTAAGATTTCCAATCATTTTTAAATTCTTTGTAATGCAGAGTATGTAGGTAGATACACATTGTTCCGTCTCCTTTTGTTAACTTTACAGTACATGTCCATATTAGGAAAAACACAGTGTAACTCCACTCCCACAGTTTTAACATTGTTTGCCTGTTATGTTGTTAATTATTCTGTAATTGGTGGTTGGCCGAGAATTCAACAGTGCAATGTGCATCTCAACAGATGCCCCAGTGACCCCTGGAAAGAGGAAGGCAGAGAACAAGAAAGACACACCTCCCGCCAAAAAGGCAAAGGCAGAAGGTGAAGGTAAGAATAAATGCACTGACTCCATCAGCCAAGCTTCAATGTTTTATGATGACAACAAGGGACTTAATACTGATGTGTGATGTCACCTTATTATTCTGAATCTAAGAGTCAATGCAATGAATTTATTGATATTTACAGAAATTAAACTTAAATTAACTTTACTCTCATCTTCCAGGATTCTGTCTGTTTGTTGGAAACTTGAATTCCAACAAAGACTTTGAAGAAATCAAATCGTCCCTGAGGAAATTCTTCTCAAAGAACAGCCTTGAGGTTGCTGATGTCCGGTTAGGAGGCTCCAAGTAAGAATTCATTAAAATACTTGTGTACAATCAGCTGATTAGTAAAGATGGCATGGACAGAAAATCCTCCCCTGACAGAGGATTTTGTTGTTCAGAGTAAATACATTATAATAACACTTGATGTCAATTTATATTGACAAAATGACCTAATTGTTCCCGTGACTTGCCTCACCAGGAAATTTGGCTATGTGGACTTTTCCTCTGAGGAGGACATGCAGAAGGCCCTGGAGCTCAATGGCAAAAAGGTCATGGGTCAGGAGCTGAAGTTGGACAAGGCCCGCAGCAAAGACAGTTCACAGGAGGGCAAGAAAGGTAAACCACTCAATGTTCTGGTTAAATAAAAATAGAATAAAACTGGTGCATTTCTGGGCTGTCTGCTTTGACTGTGAAGAGACACCAGTCCTGTTACTGTTACCTGTACTGACGGTGTCTTTCCCCCACAGAAAGGGACGCAAGGACACTGTTTGTAAAAAACCTTCCCTTCTCTGCGACGGCTGATGACCTGAGGGAAGTCTTTGAAGATGCAGTTGATGTCAGGTTACCTCCAGGACAGAATGGTTCAAACAGAGGGTAAGAACAAGGCAGCATGTCAGACAAGAAAGTAACGCAAGTCCTAAAAACTTCTGTCTTGGTATGCAAACCCACTATCTGTACACACCTGAACTGACAGTTTTCTTGTCGTGGTCTTGACAAATAATCCTCCTTTCTCCGTCGACAGCATCGCCTACATTGAGTTCAAAACTGAGGCTGAAGCAGAGAAGATGCTGGAGGAGGCCCAGGGAGCTGATGTGCAGGGGAGGTCCATCATCATTGACTATGTTGGAGAGAAGAGCCAGAAGGGGGCGAAGGTGGCAGGTAAATCAGTAATCTTGTAAAGCTTTGAAACAGAGACTGGGCTAATAACGAGTTTGCAGTAGTTACGCTGTGATTGTAGGAGACAAATAAACATCTTACTGCTTGAAAGCATTGATTCAATTGCTGTAAAACAGTTAGGCGTGTAGGGGTCACTTTAAGATACGAAACAGCTCCTATAGCTTTACAGTTGGCCCTCAATGCTAATGCAGTGCATTGCATTTAAATGCATTTGCAGCTTGATTTTTGACATTGAAGAGAGACTAGACTCCTTCCTTTCTTCTCTCCTGCAGGAGGTGCAGCAGGAGCAGCCAGTAAAACTCTGGTCGTGAATAATCTCGCCTTCAGCGCCACAGAGGAAGTCTTACAATCTGCATTTGAGAAGGCCGTGTCCATAAGGATCCCACAGAAAGATGGTAGAGCCAAAGGGTGAGTATCTGTGTTCACTGTTAAACATTCTCATCCGCCCATGGATTTAAATTAGATTTGATTCATCATCCTTAACATCAAGTGTCAATCTGCTGCACCTTCTCATGAGCTCCTCTTAATCTTACCCATGATTCTGCATGGATTCGCACGAGAAGCAGAGCCAATGCACAGTTAGAACAGGCCTGCCCTTGTCTCAAAGGGGTGTTGCCCATGTCTGCTGTGCAACAGCTAGAAATGTCAAATTGAGGAATCATTTCATAGAATTAGTTCAACCATGTTGTATTTTAGGTGAACTAATGTTGTTGTTGTTTCCACAGTTTTGCTTTTGTAGAGTTTGAGAGCACAGATGATGCTAAGGAAGCCTTGGAAAACCTCAACAACACAGACATTGAAGGTCGGTCAATCAGACTGGAGTTCAGCCAGAACAGCGGCGGCAGAGATGGGGGAAGAGGAAACTCAGGTGGGTCGTCTAATCAGCTGGTCTGTGTGGACATTATCCCAAATTGACTTGGCCAGACGTGATGAAAACTTGATCTCCTGAAATTCTGTGAGGATTCAAAGATAGTCAAGTCCTGATCTGGTCTGTGAATGAGCCTGAAACCTGAACGTCTTCAATAAAATCTAATGGAACCAAAAAAGATGTGGGTTTAACGATGGCTTCTCTTTACCCAGGTCCAACAAAAACCCTCTTCGTCAAGGGTCTCTCTGAGGACACAACAGATCAGACCCTGAAAGATTCATTTGAAGGTGCCGTAGCAGCCAGGATAGTCACAGACAGAGACACAGGCTCTTCAAAAGGGTAAGTATGAAGGGTTGTCAACGCACCGTCTGACTGTTCACGCTTCTCGTGAGCACCGCTCTGTCCACTAGTGACAGTGTTCGGATTCGCATGAGAAGTAGAGCAAACTCTCAGTTAAACAGGCAGCTACCTTTAGTGGGAGCTGCCCATGTCTGATGTGAAACAAAAGCATCGTCATTACTGCTTTTGGTGAAGACAAACCACTTAAGTTTGTTACTTTGGGTGAAGGATAATTAACCCCCCTCCTCCCGTCTTGACCTGCAGCTTTGGCTTTGTGGACTTTGACAATGAAGACGACTGCAAGGCAGCCAAGGAGGCAATGGAGGACGGCGAGATCGACGGGAGCAAGGTGACCCTGGACTACGCCAAACCCAAGGGTGATGGCGGCTTCCGCGGAGGCCGTGGCGGCGGCGGCAGAGGAGGCCGTGGTGGATTCGGTGGATTTGGCGGCGGCCGTGGTGGTGGTGGTAGAGGAAGGGGGGGTCCCCGTGGAGGCGGACGTGGAGGCGGACGTGGTGGCTTTGGAGGTAAAGGAAATTGTTGGGTCGGGGTTAAGTGCTCAGATCTGTCAATGTCCCTGTGTGAGAGTTGCAGAAGTGATATTGACAAACGTCTGCTCATGACTCGAGCCTTGGATAATGCTCGGTGCAGCTGGCTGATTAAACACTTGTTTGTTTTCACTCATTTTAGGTGGAAGAGGTGGCGGTGGATTTGGAGCCAGACCCCAGGGGAAGAAAATCAAGTTTGATGACTAAATCCTTAGTCTGTTTTACTTTTTGAATGGACTCTGGTTTCATCAATTTTCAGAGCTTTTGGACATTCCAGAAAGCGTCATTGATATATATTTAACTGTTAATGGGCATTTTAGCCCTTTATTTAGACCCCCCCCCCACTCTTGTGTGCCAGAATGGTACTTTCGACCCTCTCAGCTCAAGAACTACGTGCAAGTACTGAATGTCCCGAATGCAAACCTGCACCCCTTCCCTCATTAGCTTACTTGCTTTTCTGAAGGAGTAAAAAGGAATGGGTCTGGCAAACAAGTTTGCTGTGAAAAGAAATGCGCGTCTTTGTCAGATACATTGTGTAAATTTAAACAGTTTGTATGATTTCATTTTACCTTTTGTAAAAAAATACACTTGTATCCATATGTTTTTGTTTTTATTTTGTCATTTAGTTTGCTTTAGATGCCAAGTTTTACTGTAATGTGCAAAGCATATTTTGATAGGTTTGAGAGTTGGCTGTTAAGAGAATGACAAAGATGTTGTCATATTTGTTTTTTGGTGGGACACAGTCAGTGTCTGAGTCACAGAGGATGAATGACCTTATCTATGTAACATAAAATATTTGTAGTGCATTGACTAATTTTTCCCATCTGAGAATCTGAAGATTTTCATGTGATTGAATAAAACCTTGTAGGTGGTGATTTTTAAAAGTCTCTCCTCATTGCCCTCATGGATCTGAGGAGGGTTTGAGTTCAGTCAGGATATGAACTGAGATGCCACTTCATTACACCTGACTGCACATAAACAGCATCGTAAACTCTGCCTTTGTGAAGCTGGTCAAAATATGTAGGACTGTTTCAGTCAGATCAAATTCTGGCTCTGTTGAACTGTATTGTTAGACCCAGCCCAGATGACAGATGGGGATGAGCAGATTAAAGAAAGGTGCTTGTATAATGTTAAACCCCAGAGGTGGCCGTGTGTCGACGCCTGATCAAATGATCCTGATTTGTTAAAATGACATCAGGTGAAACTCGGTGTCTTAAGGCGCTCGGCCACCATGTTCTGTCGGAACCGTTTCAATGTTCTCTGGCATTAATTCCACAAGTTTATGAACCCTGGAGCAACTGAAGCCCGTGCTTCCAAAAGACAGACTCATTCACGGTCTGATGGTGGTGGATGAACAGGGTTAGTTGCCACAGTGGTTGGCACTTCCTTTACAGCTGGGTTTGCATGTATCTGTGTCTGCGTGGGGACTGAACTGTCCTCTGTCAGATTGGCTACAGACATAAGGAGGATGGATGAACGAGTTGAGTTCAGATCTGGTAACTGAAGGCGACATACGCCATTTTTATAATAAATTTCCCCTTTAATTTGTCCTCATCAGTATATTATTCAGATGAACCGCAAATCAGCTGATGGGTGACACTTTGCTCACTAGGTGGCGGTATCTGTCAGGGAGCCTTTCAGTCCAACGCCTCAGACAATGGCCACAACGGCGAACTGCAGTACTTGAATGCAAACGGCGCTACACAAGGCACCGGCAGCTGTTAAACAGACTGATACCGTCTCACATGTTACTGAAACATTGAAAACTCCACAGCCAGACTCTTAATCAAACTGTGGTTCTGAAGGTTTGACCTCAACGATCCCACAGCAGGCGAGGAGGCTGTTGACCCGGCTCTTATATAATGTTCCCATAAAGGTTGTGCCACTGAAACACCTGCAGTCACATGAGGACTCTTGTAAATCTTGTAAATCCAGGTGGGGAGTGGTGTTTGAGGTGAAGACAATGGCACTGTAGAGAAATAAAAACTTCTAAGAGAAACGCAGCTGTGTCACTTTTGCGGCTGTTTGAACGTGGGAAATCGCACCTCACGTCATTTTCACACGAGGTGCGATTTCCACGGCTTGAGGCTTCGCTACTTGGCCAACGATCAACTCTGCACCTTGAGAATCAGATTGAGATTCATCGTAACCGTATAGACGTCGTGGATGCTCGGACTCTGATGTGTCGGTGGTGAGAGGTCTGACCCCGAGCTGCTGGGTAGGTGTCTCTTGTCAGCGACACGACCAGACAGGGGACAAGTAGTACGCTGGGGGGGGCCCTGGCAGCTGAACGGGGCCCTTTGTTCCTGAAGGTGCCTGGGTGGGAGGTGCCGATGATGGCACCAGTGAATACCTCCATTTAGAGAGCAGCTGGCCCCGCCCTGAGCAGTGACAGGGGTCATGCTAGCCTTTCTCTGTGGCGTTATGTCAGCCATCTAGGATGACCTCTGCTTTCTTTTCTATCTCTGAGTTCATCTTTGAGGCCGCTTTTATCGTCTTTAACATCTTTTCTTTTGCTTTCCTGCTTTTTACTGTGTCTTGTTGAACGCAGCCATCCAGCTCTGAAACTAACTGAGCCAATACAACCACGAATAAAAACCTGCACTTCCTTCAGAATTCAGATCAAGTATATAGACCAAAGCTACGGAGACAATATGAGTGAGGAAGGTGAGCGCTAACATTTTACCCTTTTAGTCGAAGTCTCTGGAGTCGATCAGGCATTGTGAAGACAAGAGGACAGATTGATACTTCACCTCATTTGTTTGGTGGCTGGTCTAAAAAGGGGCCCCCTTTTAATGGGACTATACTGCTCACAATGGATCTTTGTCAAGTACACGGTGTCCTATAGCACAGATGTACCACAAAGTCACATTGCCTTGGCCCGTTTTCCAGCGTGATACGTGGGGTCAGGGACTGAGCTGCCTTTATTTGCTCGGTGGACTCTCTGCTAATGATCACATTTCTTTACACATCCTGGACGTGGGTGAGGGAAAACATACCGTGCTTGTTTTGATCAACTCTTAGTATCAGCTGCCAGTAATTATTAACTTTAATTCTGCCGAATTTCCTGTCAGAGGGTTGGTTCATAAAACTTGACACCTGATAAGCTGCAGGGTCACAAGAGCCACCGTCCCCGTTTGGCAAAGTGAATTGTTTTGTCAATGAGAAGATTGATAATACGTCTATGAAGTAACACGTAGCTGCAGCCAACTTAACGCATTTTGTTTCTCTGGACAGATTAAACAAAACACTATAGTGAATTAATTAGCCAGCACTTGAGTTCAGTGTAGCACAAAGAGTCGGTCGGTGACCAATTTTTATTTGCTGACATTTATGATGATAAAAAAAAAAGAAAAAAGAAAAAAAGATGTCTGAGGTAGGAAGTGTTTTTGTGCAACTGCGTGCTTTTTATTTTTATTTTATTCTTTTACATCTTTCCCCTTCTTTTTGGAATCACATGACAGCGACAGTCTCCATCGTTCATTTTCTTCCTTATTAACTTCTTTTCAGTTGATTTTCATTTTACAGTGCAGCTGCAGAAAATGGGATGTGTCCCTTTGTGATAAATAAACTTGATCAAATAATCATAAATAGACAAAAGAATAAACAAGCTTGAACAAAGAGGGGCGTTTCAGGTGAATCTCCATTGTCCATTCCTTCCAGATGTCTTTAAATTTGTATTGCTGAAGTGAGGCATCTGGTCCAACCCATTTCTTTGTGATTACCTTTCTAGCAGCTACACTTAGTATCCCAAGTAAATATTTGGCTTTAATTACGTTTAGATTAAATGTGCTTCTTTGTGAGGCACTTTTATCCAAAGCGACTTACAATTGAGGGACGTCAGTGCAGTGGAGGCCTCGATGACTGCCTCATCTGCTGAATAAGTGCAGCACATCAAATTAGAAGGTGCAACAAAAGTTTTAGTCGGACACGTTTGGGTATTTTAGGAGAGGTGGTGCTCTCGTTTTCCTGAAGACAGAGGGACGCCCCTGCTCTGATAGGACTGATAGGAGCTTTGTTCCACCATCAGGGACCCAAAGCCCAGAACGGTCTGGACTCACATGGCCTAGTTTTGTGGGATGGTGACAACACAGAGGCCGAGAAGGAGCACAGGGCTGAATGACTGAGGTTAAGGAGATGGTTCAGACCCCGAAGTCCCTCTGAAGGCAAGATCTGAAGTTTCAATGCCTGTAGAGTTTGTGGCGATTGAATTTGTGGTTTGTCTTCTTCTTCTTCTGAGCAGGTCCACGAAGACACCTCCAGCCAAACAATCTATCCAGGGTCAAGCTTCCTCTGCGCTGCAGCTGTTTCCCATTCCCATTTTACTTTTATGGAAGTTTTTATAACGTCTTGAATTCGTCTATAAGCCCTTGTGATTACTTCTGCGCTGTAAGCACTAAAAATACTTTTAACTCCTTCTCCTTCTCTATTGACTTTCTGACATAAAACAGTTTTGACACCCAGGCAGGGCAAACATCGGCTTGACACGCGGCTGAGCTGGTGGCAGGCTGAAGGTTGAGTAATGCTCTTTTTCATTTGAGCCCAAGCAGCAATATTCCCGTCTGTGGCGGCGCCAAGGCTGGTTCTTTGAAGGGAGTCGCGGGCAAGTGTGAAAGCTCGCAGCACCTTCCAGCTGACCAACTGACCACGCTGACATCAAAAGCTTCCTCCAATTAGTGTCAACAGATAGGCAGCTCGTGGTCGACGGGCAGGTTGGAAGGAGGCCGGGTGTGTGTACACACATGCAGCCACATATTATCACCAAGGTGAGACATTTACACGAGATGGTGGTTCTCTCAGTGGCAAATCCGGGAACTTTTCAAGCGTGTTCAAAGATTTATTACACGAAGTTGGAACATCAGTTAAATCTCCTGACGTACATTCAATCACTCAATCATCATGGATTCTCTGGGGGTTTTAAACTCCCCTCCTCTGACAGGTTTGGTAGACAGAGCTATGAGGAAGTGGATCAGATATTTGTTGGGTTAACCATTCTTAGTTTCACACAGAAGATTTCAGTAACACACGAACAGCAATTCCCATTAAAACTATAACATTGCACCATAAACCGTATTCAATCATAACAGGACTTTTACAACCTATATTATTTGTAAGGCAAAAGGTCATTTCACAAGAACAGATGCACACACTCATCTTCAAAGGACACACATACAGTGCTGCTTGAAAGTTTGTGAACCCTCCAGACATGGTCACTGTTTTTGTAAAAAAACATAAAATAACCTTATTACACATACATCCAAATCCCAATTGGTAAAGCACACCTTCTAAATAATGGACACACACACAAAAAGATATATTTTCGTTATTTAATTCAACAAAAGGTGATTTATTTCACAAAAACTGAAAGTTTTTTGTTTTTTTTCTTGCAGCCATTACTTCAACCAAACGTCTTCTCAACCAAACCACTTTTGGAGATGGTCTTATTGCCCTCCCCAGCCTGATGGGCTGTCACTACCCTCCTCTTCATGTCCTCACATATCTCCTTTGCTCTGGGCATTGTTGATTTGTATGGGACCACAGTGGTTTTGGTTGGTTTCCTCTCTCTTTTAATTCGTGCTGGGGCCAAACCCTTTTCCCAAGGACGTCCCATTTCATCGGTCTGCTCAAATGATTAATTCAGCACCAAATGTGTTTCACCTGAGTCTGTTACCTGCTTGACTGAACCAATGCAGCTGGGGGTTCACTCACTTTTACACATACACTAATTCCATGCTTCATTCAGTTTTTGGGCGACTTAAACAAGTCCCACTAAACAAGTACATGCAACTGATAAACAAATATCTGACATTTCATACAAACTGGTGGTGATAAACATCTGAACCGCTCAAGGGGTTCACGTACTTTCAAGCAGCACTGTACATTTCCTGGAGACACCATCGAATGAGTCACGTTGTGGGGAGGGCAGAGTCACCAGACAACTGCAGAAGCAAGTTGCAAATGCTCTATAACTTGTAATTCCTCACAAGATGAGTTGAGTCACGCTGCACTTAATCACATGTCACTAAACATCTATTTCCTTCTGAAGTGATAAAGTTCTGTCGTATCTTATCTTAAAACTTTCTTTATCAGTGTGAGCCACAGAAATTTATACACAAAATCCACTTTTCGTTTGAGCTGTGACAAAACACTGTTTGGACAAGGTTGGAGTTATCCGCAATGGTTGTACCTTCTTACCGCTCCCATCATCTCGATCACAGGTTTTTACACACCTTCTGGTAAGGATGTCCAAATTTCAAAGCGTCTTCTCCAGGAACGGCATGGTGCAACCCGGTTTCAAAATCTTTTTTTTTTTTTTGCATTCTCACACAGGAACATTCATGTGGCTCTTTGCCAATGAAGCTGTAGAAGAAATTATAACCTATGAGTTTAAAGATCAAAAGATCATTACACATTTTCTTTACATTGTTGTGTTCACTTGTTTGCTTTAGTTGAAGGTAGGTACATTCTCCGTCAGGTCACATTGTATAAACCACACTGATCAGTGTGCAACATCAGAGATAATTCCTTATTTTACAATAGTGTTGACTCAATATCACTGTACATTGAGTCCAACAACGAGAACGACTGAAGGAGGTAAAGCTTCATAAGCTCTGCCTCTGTATTGGTGAGCGTGTCCCTCGTGAAACACAATACAGAGACGATCTTGTGTCTGCGAGGCGTCCTTGTCCTCACGAAGAACAACAGCAGGGCAGTTGTTTTGTTTAGCAGTGTCCTCTCTGTCTTTTTGGGCCAACTTAAATCTCTACACAATATCTCAACACTGTCAGTATTAACATAAATGGAGTGAAATTTCACACTAAGTCAAAAAAAAAAACCCAAAAAAAACAAACACAAACACAAAAAACCATAACATATTTCTTTTAGCCTTCTTTCTTATTATAAATTCTGTGAACACAATAATCAGGAAAATTGACTTACACAAGTGGCAGCTGCCTGATGTTTTACCGCTGCTGCACAGAAAAGCAGAACACACTCTTCGGTTAAGATGCTGTCAACATTGATCGCACACGGCTCCTTCACTGTCCGGTTGTGTAACTGATACCCAAACGTTAGCACCGGACACCATTGTTGGCTGACCCGATACGGATTTTCACACAGATGTTTGATGCCGATAAGGCCAAGGACAAAAACAGCTGATCTAGGACAGATTTTCAAAGACAACAGCATTGTCAAGAAGTTTATTTACAAATGACATTGTATGTACATTTATGATTTTTACACATATTTACATCACCAACACATAATCATCACCCGCTACACCCGCGACGTCCAGCTTTATGATCATCATTTCATGAATATGCTTTTCTGTTGCTTTAAATTAAACACAACAACCCCACATTTGCCCCCCCCCCACCACCACCACCACCTTTTACTGGGGAGGGCGATTAAATTAAACATGGCACAAACTCATACCAACAATAGTTTTAGTTTTCACAGTGTCGTTGTAAAACCACTACCAAATTCATGTCAAGTATATCAGCACATTCAGCATACATGTAAAAAGTTTACACAATTAAAAAAAAAAAAAAAAAAAAAAAAGGTTTTCAGTAGTAAAGGAGCAGTAGAAGTCCAGCTCAAGTCAGTCACATTACAAACAAGTGAGTGCAAGGACCTCTATGATACACAAAGTGATTCAAATCTACCTTTAAGGACGTGTGCTGTTTATGCAGATGATGGTATAAAGGTTACGTTTAAATAGAAATTGAGACCAATGATGAAATTGAATGTTTTCTGACCAAATCACTGAGGTAGAGAGAGTTGTTTCTTTCTCTTACTTGAAGCCATTTGAAGCCAGCAAGCCACACTGGTCCAAGTGAGGGCAATGCATAACACTTAACACAAACCCAAGACGCTAGCCTAACAGCAGCGTGTGCAATGGCTTTTTTTTCAACACTAGCGCACTAACTGCAAACAAACTAAACCAAACCTTATTTCCCTCTGACCAATCCGATATGCTACGGCAATTAAAACCAGATTTGTGGTTTCCGTTTACCTCTTGTCACCGCGAGGAATTTACCTGTATTCGCGCTAATGGTTTGGCTATTATTGGTGATTTTGTGACTGGCTGACACAAGGCTCCTGGTCAAGGCTCCTGGTCAAGGCTCCTGGTCAATGAATAACCGTCACCATTTCAAAGCAGAAGAAGGAGGGCAGAAAAAGTCTTGGCCACAATGGAAGTTTGTATCCGTCCCATTAAATATTTAGCATCAGGGCCCACAATGGATTATTAATACAAGAGAATACAACGCCCCTAAATGTAGAGCAAGTAAATGTCTTCCTTCCTGTTCCCATTGATGCAGCAGCCTCTCCACACAAAGGAGACTTTACTGAGAAGTTGTGCTGTACCAGGTATCCACCAAGGTTGAGCTGTCTTTACCTGGTATTTTCGTGGAGCTATAGGATCTCCACTTTCTGTGCACAGACCAGGTCACTGTTAACCAGATTCCACATGTGCATGAGGTCCGACGGGAGCAGCTTGTGCACCACTATCATGCTCCTAAAGAAACAAGGTTCTCGATTCAACCTGCTGTTCTTATTTTTCACCAGGCCGAACGTCTTAAAGGCGTTGTGCTTTATAGGTGTGACGTGAAGCACCTCCAGGCACATGCCCAAGAAGACGTCATCGATGGGGTAGAGCTCCAAGGAGTCTGCGACCCAGTGGAGCCTCTTTGCCAGGGTCCCATCCATCAGAAAACCCCCTCCGCCTGCATATGGAGGGTACAGCGTCTTATTATACATTGCGTGGGGGATGTAGTATTTGTTTTCTTTTTTGCGGATGGGCTTAGCTTTGAAAATCACATCACCCACAAACAGGTTGTTCTTGTGGTTGGCGCTTTGCAGGAACTCAAAGATGTTCGCCACGCTGACAAATACATCGTCATCCCCCTTAAAGACATAGCGCACTCTGGGACAGTACGTGTGGAACCATTTGAGGAAGTGAGTCTCTTTCAGCGTGAGGTTGAAGAAGCTATCCAAGAAATCCCACTGGAGGATATCCCCATAGATATAGTCCTCGTACTCCACAAGCTTCTGGTGGTTCGCCCTCTCCACCTGATTGGAGGGTTTACCGAGAAGGAAGAGGGTCTTTATCCTCTTGCCGTCCACCACCTGCTCTTTGCCCCAGGTTTTTCGGATGACCTCCCTGCGGTCATGCTGCGTGGCCACCGATTTAACTACCATGAGCAAATATATGTCCCCCGTGCACGTCTCCGGGTGGTTGAGGGTCATGGGGAAGTAGCGGCAGTGTCGGTAAAGCAGGAACTGCTTGAAATTGTCCTCCAGGCCCTGGAACCAGTCCTTGCTGGTGAGGTTGAGGTTGGCTCTGCAGTTGGAGCTGGTTATGTCCCAGGTTCTGTTGCCGCTGTCTTTGGTGATTCTGGGTTCCTTTGTGGTGCTGGGAGTCCTCGGCTGTGGGGGGCGTTTTCTAGTTTTCCAGAAGTTTTTTACACCCGTGTTCATGCCAGTTTTCTCTTCCAATGCGGCTTTGGGCAGCGCTCTCGCGGAGCTATCCATGCGAGCCAGCCTCTGGAGTTCAAAAGGAGCCCCCATATTGATGCTGCCTCTCTGGACGACTGTGAGCGCCACCACAGCCAGGAAAAACATGACGATCACCTTCTTGTACACCCTACAGCGATCTCTGTTGTTCATCCTGAGTGAAAACACAGAGCACAGATGTCACTTGTGTTGAATTGTGTTATTATCATGACGTATTAAAGTGTCACATCTGCACAATGTTGCACAGTTTCACAGCAAAAGGTCAGCGATACCATGGGTGTTTGCTCTGGTTTTATTAAGTCTTATAATAATGTATAATAAATTAAAATGAGGCCTTAGAGTTCCCTCTGTGTGATGCCGTAAAACACCATCATTGAGGTATAGTTGCTGTTTTATGTGAAGACAGTAAAGTAAAACATGGCCAAAGGGGAAGTTTTTATCATCATGGAAGAACAACATGCTCAGTGTTAGTAGCTTTTGCATACACAGCATGAAATGAGTCACATAAAAAAACAAAAAACAAACAGAATATAACATGTAAATGTTTCTTTCCAATGAGCTGTAGTGCGTTTCCCATCATGTTTTGCTCTGACACAAATTACACGCAGCAGAGATGTGGAGTGTTAAAACAATGAAGTCAGGTGAAGTTTCACTTGTCACCTCTGATTTAAGCACCGTAGGAAACACTGATGTAGTTGGACTTGAAGAGGCAGCGGGTGGTGCAGTACAACCCCCCCCCCCCCCCCCCC
>CM076656.1:23894713-23904177 GCA_038496675.1 Rachycentron canadum | reverse complement strand
CTCTACCCCAGATAAGAATAAGACCTTTAAGAAATGACGTCCCTCTTCCAGATCTTGAAACACAAGCACGCAGCGGGTCTCTGAGATTCTGACGCCGGCCGAGAGCTTAAGGAAGGCACAATGTGAGGGCCCCTGTGGCCACCAGGGGCCAGCAAGGGTGTTTAAAATGTCTCATAAGAGAGCTTAAACAAAAAAAAAATAGATAAATAAATAGAATATGTAAATGATAATCATACAAAAATGCAATGTTACGTTAATAGGCTCACTAGCTAATTCCACTGGTTTAAATACAGATAAAGTTGATTATGGTTGTGTTCAATGTATCAAGTATTTACAATGATCAAATGTGTCGGGGGGGGGGGCCCAAAATCAAATTCTGCTCAGGGCCCCAGATAGGCTTTGGCCGGCCCCGTGTTAGCTCCTGTGCTGAGTCCAATACCACAGCTTATCCATATTCACGATGATGACAATGTTGCTGTTGATGTTTTATCTTAATTCATATAAACATATAATTAGAATTATATATAAAATCTTTGCCAGTGGGTTAAAAGAGTAAATCTAAAAGTACATGTTTCCTCCATGTCACAGTCACAGTCAGGTGAAGAAGCACTTTTCTTTCACCGGTGTCATCTCTGGAAAAAGGTGTGTGATGTACGTGGGAAAGTGAAGTAAACCCCCGCACATTTCCCTCATGTCATGCCAGGGCTCGTTGCATTCACGGCCCCCAGAGACACTCCCAGAGGGACGGGGCCCCTTCACCCCTGAAGGGGAGGGTTGTCCCCCCACATTCTCCACAAACAAGATAAATCGTGGTTTAATTGAAGTTTTGGTTTAAGTTTAATCCAACAACACGAGTCAACACGGTGACATTCAACCTTTAAAACCAGCAAATCGGGTTAAAACACTGAGCGGGATCATCTGGAAATAAAATCAAATAAAAACTGATCTTTTTTTCTTTTTTCTTTTTTTTTTTGCTCCAACACCATCAGACTGTTTGCACCTGAAATGAGTCCCAGCATTTCACAGGTGAAGCCTCCAGAGCAGCTTTGAGCCCAGAGGCATCAGGACGGTCACAGGAGGAGGATGGAAAACTTCACTTACATGTTGAGTCTCCTGCTGTCGGCGAGTCTCCCCAACGAAGCGCCGATTCCCCGGCGCCAGGAAAAAGAATTTAAATAAAATGGATAAGCAACAAATACACAATCCTGTGCGGGGCGGGGTGGGGTGGAGGGGACGTGCGTGAGGAGGCGCAGGTGCAGGTGCAGATGTGCGGTGCGCGACCTGCCGCTGGCTGACTGACTGTCTGACTGACTGTCTGACTGACTCCCCCCCCCCTCACAGAGAGCACACCCGCCTTTAAAAGCGCGCGCGCATGCGCACACGCGCACGACGCACGGACAAGGACTCCGTCTTCACGCGCAGTTAATTTAACACCGACACAGTGTTGGATTTCTTTTTTTTTTATTTTTTTATTTTCTATTTTACTTTTGAAATGTGGCTCCAGAAAAAAAACAAAAAAACAAACAAACCTGCTGATTATATGTTTTTGAGAAATGAACCCAACTGTTATTTCCTTGTTTGCCACATAATTTCTCCCTTCACCCCAACACACTTTGCCAAATTCCTGCCCCTGGATTCACACAGCAGTCTTCACACTTGTGTGGATATTGCGATTGCAGCTTTATTTCATTTACTTTATGAGTAACTTTATTTTCCTCGACACAATCAGGAGAGGGGTACCCTTTTATTTTCACTTGAGCCCCGGTAGTTTAGATTTACTGCAGGTTCTTAATGAACATCATCATGTTTAACATCAAATGACCACATTTTAAAAGTAAAAATTTTATAAACTAGGCCTATTTTTTTTTAGTTACACGACTGTTTGAATGCTGTTTCCTCAAAATACCAGGAATAATCAAGCAATTATTATGGAGAAATATCATATAATTCAGATTAAATAAAGAATTCTAACACAAAAAAAAAAACAGCCCTGAACCCCTGGTTAAAAACTGACCTCTTTGAATGAACAAAACTGTACCTGCATGACTCTGGTGTCGCATTTAATGTTTTAATTCCTCTGTTTAAAAACTTCCAAACTATATCATCAGATTGGTGATAGACGTATAAACGGTCATTTACTGTTGTGGCTGTGTGTGAACTGTGCAAGTTCATTTTAAAAAAGTGTCTTTTCTGATAATGTCAAAATCTCCTGTGAAGTAATTAATAATTAAACCTGGACATAAGGTCAGAATTATATGATATGACCTGTTACGTTAGATCACGAAGATCTCAGGCTGGAGGACGTTAGCGGTTTAGCTCTTTCAGCTCTGACATGCTCCTCACCAGCAAGTGGAAAAGATGGGGGAGACCAAAACAGAGCAAAAAGGAGAGTGTTGATGACTGAGATTCGCGAGCTCTGAAATGTGGATCCAAATGAAGGCTAATCTTGCTCCGTGTCTTTCAGATGTGTTCAAAAAAAAAAAAAGTAACTGCATGCGATCGAATGTTACCATAAAAATTTTAAAAGCAGGGATTTGGTGAGAACGACACCTTTGTCAGCTTGTTTCTGTGCAACTTTAAGTGAAGGTAAAAACAGAACGTGACCAATCCTCCTCAAATCAAAAGGCTTTTTAAATTAAGTCTAATACAAAAGAAGAATTGTGTCTAAATTTGATTTGATTGCCAGTTTTTTGTTTTTTTTTTGCGCAATGGAAACTTGAGAAAATGGAGTGACGAGGTTTATTAGCCTAAGTTTTCAACTGCATCATGATGAATTGTTTACCTATTATATGATCTCATTCTTTCCATACAGTGGATTTTCTAGCAAGTAACTGATACCAGCATGAAGTTCTAGCCTTAAAGACCAGAGCAAACTCCAAAGGTGTTTCTCAGCCATTGTAAAACTAAGGATTTCATGCATTTGACAGCTCATAAAAGAGACGCGTCACTTTTGAAAGCGGTGGGCAAGTGCGATGGATGCATTCCTACGAGATGACTCACGGTTACTGGATGTTTCCTCAGATACTGTAGCCTCGTATCACGCAACACGCAGGTTATGGAAAAGAAGTCGATTTGATTCTGAAAGCACAACAAGGTCTGGTAATGGCCTGAGTGCGGCTTGCGCAGCTGTGGCCCTTGTAACCACGCTTAGCCCTTGTTGTGGCAAACTGTGTTAGTCCACCTCTTTATAATCTGGGGAAAGAACAACAAAATGTCTCTCTGTGCTTCAAAACAGGGTTTTTTCAGTTCCAACGCAGCTGTGATCCAAAATCTCTCCTTCCTATTCTTCTCTCTCCATTTCCTGCATCCAACCAGCCATCCTTCTCAGGCCATATGCATCCTGTTGCCTGCTGGCGGTGTTTTTTCCCATTTTGATTTTTTTTTTTTTTTTTTTCCTCTCTGTGGATTCATGCTCTGCAAGTGCTGCAGAAGAGTGAAGTGGCGATGGACACCACAGTCCCTTGGCTTTACCTTGGCTGGAAAGGCAACATTTGTCAATGATATCTAACAGGCCAGTAAGGAAAACTGAGCTCTGACTCACTGTGGTGTGATTTGTGTCAGGATGTGACCTTTATTATGGCAATTTTGTTGATTTGTATGGGGTCACTCATAGTGTTGTACCCAACTAAAGTTGTTTTCACATAAGTGGACCAAAAATTAGACTGACTGGAAAGAGGACTCAGTCCTCTTCATGGTCCACTTCGGCTCTGATGGGAGCTGAAAAAAGAAACGCTACTAAGAAGTAAAAAATAAATATTGAGAAAGAGCATTTTTACAGAGTCCCCACTGTGGAAGAAAAGGCAAAATAGAGTCACATTTTGGTCGAATGCCCTCTTTTTAAAACGGAAACCAACCTGTTACTGTCACAGTCAGAGACAAGGTTAAAAACTGAGGATGAGAGAATGTTTTCTTCAGCCTCCAGAGCTGAATCATTTCTATAGAGCAGCACAGAGACACTCAGAGACAAAATGTCTGCACAATCTGTCAAAATGAAGAACTTCTAACCCCAAATCATGCGTATTAGAGGCCAATGGTGGCTCTCGCAGACTCGAAAGGGGTCGGGGCCGCTGCGGGCTAAAGCGAGCTGTGAAGAAAAGTCAGACTGAACATCCGATGAGCTCCACACTGGCTTTAGCTTTTCAAACGCCCGGTAAAGAAGCAGCATCAGATCGGCAGGTTCATGTAAAGAGACCGACATCCGAACCAGATGTGTTGCTTGTGCCCTCACTGTCCTAGGCCGTCCAGGGGTCTAGGGGTCCTGGGCCCCTGGCGACTGGGCTCAGTCACCCTAATGGTTTATCCATTTTGTTCCATATTATTGATACAATAATATTACATTGTGTGTGCATTTGTAGTGTCACAGTAAATGGACTCACTCTACAGTCAAAGCTGCTGTTGCTGTTTTTTCTTTTTTCATTTTTTTAATCTGCTGAAAGTGAAAAGAAAAAGTGCTTTAAACTAGATGATAAGATAAATAGGTGTTGCTCTTTAGATGTATGTAGTGACCAAGTCCAAGATGTTAAGGGATTAATGATTAATTAATCTTTCCTTTGATGAATGACCACGTGTATGTTGCATTAAAAACAGGAGAGTTGTGCAACCCTGGACATGTAAAATGGCACGTTGAGACGCACCTTTGACATACACACAGTCCCTCTGTTACTCAATGATAATTTTATACTTAGTGGTGGCTTTTTACCTTTTTGGCGGGCTGGGGGGCTGGGGGGAGCTAAGAAAACAAACAGTTAATAGGAAATGGAAAACCTCTCTGCTACTTTCTACTCAGAGGAAGTATGCATTAATCCCCCGTTGTTAGGTTTAACACACCTGAGGGACTTGGGAGAGGAGGGGATTACCTTTGGCCTGTTCTTGTCAGGTGACTGACTGGAATGAACGAGCCTTCATCCGTCTGTCTCTCCCCTTTTGATAAGCGAGGGGCCCCGGCTGCTGGCTCCTCAGTCACCATAAAAGAATTTACTGTCAGGATAGAAAACGTGGATCCTTTTCCACTCGAGAATGTTCTTCCCTGAAAAGGCCGCTGGAACAAAGGAGATGAGATCAAGCGGTGTTATGAATGTCCCTGTCAGCTGTGGTTATAGGTAAACACCTGCTTCCTTTCTAAAAACAACACAGCCCCCTTTGGCACTGTGGTAAGATCCCTGTCGCACAGCTTCACAGCACAATCTAAAATACTCCTTTTTACAAAAAAAAAAAAAAAAAAATATCTTCATGCTTTGCTGATACGGCTGACTAAAGTTTCCTGTTAGGTTTTGTTCGTGCTGACACACCTTCCTGTTTAGTGTCAAATACATTACTGATTGAGGCCAACTGAACTGTCCCACTGGAAGTCCCAAGAACAATGTTAAAGATTACATGGTATTATTTTGAGAAAGATGCTGTGCTGTGACACCTGTACCATCGAAACAACAACAACAACAACACTTATCTGACTTATTCAGAGCATTTGATTATATCTATATATCTATATCTATAAAGATATAGCTCTCTCTCTCTCTCTCTCTCTCTCTCTCTCTCTCTCTCTCTCTCTCTCTCTCTCTCTATATATATATAGTTGACTATTCATCGACCTACGCTGGCTGCCCATGGTCGCCCGAATGTTGTCCTACCTATAAGCTCCCTCTTGGCAGCTGCGTTCTAGTATTGCCATCCCTGCAAACGAGGCAATCGCGGCCAGGTTGTTCTCATCTGTGGTTCCCAGACGGTGGAACAAGCTAATGAAGCCCGAACTTCTCTTAAAAACCCCAACATAAGCTAAGTAGCATTTTGTTGCACTTTCCCACACGATCTCCTAGACTCATTTAATAGATATAGGACTTAATACTTACTACTTTACAGAAGTGGTCATGCCAACTCCTATTTCCAAGATAAAGCACAAACTATCAAGTCTGGCCTTAACACCAGTGTTAGTCGTTTTTGTCCTAACAGGCTATTACCTTCTGGCGAGAGCCTCAATTGTTATAGATGTTTTCCCCAATGGCCAAAAGATGCATTAATGAGTCTGTTCCACATTTGAAAAATGAAAGGTGTTGCTTCCCTGACCTTTTCTCTAGGGGGCCTGGGCTACACCAAACACAACTCTTAGGCCAATGAAATCCGAGCTCACAACAGAGGAAGGTTTGATAAGTTTTGTGTCATTTAGTGTTTGATGTCAAAGGTCAACTTTAGCTTAACTTGAGCTGGTTGAGCTGTCAGGACGGGTGCTATTCTCACTGCTTGGGTCAGCGCTGGCAGAACGAACATATGCAGCGTTTCCCAAACTTCTTAGGGTTAGGCTTACAAAGCGGAAGGCTCCCGACGTGTTTGGCACGAGAGAGCGGCTGGGGGAATCTGGGCTTGTGACGGAGCCGTTTCTTCAGTCACCAGTTTCGGGTTCACTCTGTCTACTTTTCCTGCGCGGCTGCACGCCTCATTTCAGGTGTTCGCTACAACTTGTGCGAGCTGCGCTGTTGTGGCGTGGGGCAAGCCACTGGGTTTCTGAGCGCGTGTCGTTGCCATGTTCTGTGTGAAAGCCCCGTCAGACTGGCATTTACCAAGTCCCACGGTTTGGATTTGCACTAGTGTACATAGAGAGAAAGGGTAGCTGCATTCACGGGAAAGGTTAATGGGTAGTTTGTGAGGACATTCTTGAGAAGGTCAAAATGTAAAAGGTGAATTCCAAATAAGCTTCAGACTTTGCGTCTGTTTAATGAGCTGCTCCGTCGACCTTAAACATTACAATGTTTTTGAGCATTCCCAAAGCTTTGGCAAGAATGTCTTCTGTCAATATGTAACAGTGTCTCACTCCTTGCGTTTAGTTGGGGGTACTGACCAAAACTACCAAACATGGCCTGAAGGGAAAGGCACGCAGCCTCAGCTGATGACAAAGGGGTCATGACTGTGGGGTCATTTCGATCTATCAGTTCAAAAGGAACCGATCGGGAGGAAACAGGAGACGCAGGAGACGGAGACACTGTCTCCTCGTGGTTGGCGTCACCTTTTATCAGTTGCCCACATGGCTGTCTACTGATAAACGCATCTGAATAGGGTGCCTGACACTCGGGGATGAACTTCAGAGGATGAACTTGTCTCACCAGATTAATTGTCAATCCACTTGCATTCACACTTTGAAATGTAACATCGTTAAACTGGGATCTGGAATGAACTTGGTTGTAAATCTGAGTTGTGATTTTGACAGGAACCATTTTCAGAACAGGGCCTCAAGATGCTGTAATAAGGCAGACATACCTTAAGGCCACTCTCATGTCAACTTCAAACTAAATTAGAAAAAAGTCAACCTGAAGCTTTTCAGGCAGTTTTGATGAGTTGATTAATTTCTTTTTATTTTTTAAAAACTGTTGGAATAAGTCTGAATCTCCTCAGCGTGATGTGAAAGTCACATTCATCATTTGATAATTTTTTTTTTTTTTTTAATATCTGTAAGCTCCATCCCTTTGTGCTTATCCAGATTTTGCTTTGATAGAAAACAGCAGCTTCCTCTCAGTCACTCCTACAGCCGGACAGTACCAGCGTGGCTGGAGCTCAGGGGTTACACAACCACCTGGCTGCAAGTGCGTCAGTGTTTCACGTGCAGCCCGTTTCCTCACATTGTGCTGCGGCTCAGTGGCAGCATCCACGGTTTTGCATTTCTGAATACGTCATCTCTCAGGGGACGGCGTAGGGGTCAGTGAGACCTGCTCAGCCAAAACTAGCTGTGTCAATGCTATAGGCTTTTATAAATCAGGAGGAAGATCATTGTTTGCCTGTGTTATTGAGAAATTTCTTGGCTCGATGTTAACAAGTTATTTTTGGTGCTTGATCACAGGAACCTAAACTCGCAGATCCTTGAGAGAAACTGTGTAAGTGACTTAGCTGTTTAACGTATGCGTGTCTGCTAATGCTGATTCTGCAGCCAAGATGGTCAAGCGAGTGTTTACTGTTTTTTTTCCAAAGGCTCCCCATTAACTTCTGTTAATGCAGTTATTCGTCTCCCTGGGGTCTGTTAATCTGATCTGCACCTCAACTGGTTACAAAAACAAATGAATGGATAATATGGTTTAAACTGCCAACATAATACAAAAAAAGATATAAGTTAGATATTTTATTTAGACTTTGACTTAGATATGTTTCGGATTAGAAATGTGTTTGATTTAAATCAATAACAAGTTACGTTATGGAGGCGCATTATAAAACGACAACTTCAACTCTCCGTGCTGCTGTTCCAGGGCCTCAAGTCTGTAATTTGTCTGTCGGCCATCTTGAAACCAGATTTGGTGGAGAAGGTGGAGCTGAGGAGGAGTGAGGGGTGGATCTGACCTGCTCTGTCCTCTATCCTGATTGTCAATCACGTGCTAGCCATTAGCAGGCGTCACTTATTCATCCCCTGCTTTATGGTCTATTTTCCTCTAAATGGACCATCATTTAAAAAATGAACATCATGTTGTATTGAAGACTTGAAACTAGAGACTGAGACCATAAACTCATTAGGAAAACGTTTACTGAGCTAATAAATCAAGGAGAAGTAGGGACATTTTCCCATAGACTTCAATACAATCTGACTTCTTTTTGCAACACCTGATGGTCATTAGAGAGAATGAAGGTTTAAGGCTCTTTAGTCTGTGGTTTCTACTGTTTTCCATTTAGTCGATTTAATAGTGATTTTGATCTTTAAAGACTTTCATCAGTGATCGGTCCAATAGACCCTGAAAGTAGAGCTAAAGTTGCTGCTGTAACTATTCTTCTTAACAACTATATGAATCACCTGATTTTTTTCTATCCCACCTGTTCGCCTCACTTAACCTCTTAGACCAACAGCAGAGCCGTCACACACACCCAGTCCACACTCCACCTTTAGACTGGCCACAGATACAGGACTTTATTAACAGAGAACTTGCTTCAGTCAAATAAAATCTATCTACTCTGGTTGTAAAGTTGCACCATAAATTAACTTAAGAGGTCTTAGTCATTTATGAGTCAGATTCAAGCATGTGAACAAATCAAAAGTAACCAACTGAGGAATTCAATGAGTGTATGAGAGGCTGTGTTTATATTGACATGTCACACATTTATTTAAAACCGCTTAAAATGCGCAAAGATCGATTCCTATCAAAACGCATTACAACAAAAATGTAAAATAACATAAATACACATCACGACACCTGGAGAACAGGCTCAAAGGTACAAATGCAAAATTGCTGGATTCACACAGCTTCAAGTTTCTTGTCAGATGTTGTATGGACGATAATCTACTGTTTATCAATTCTAAGCTGTTTTAGCGTCATTTAAAAATGTACACTAGCCTGTGTCATTGTTGTAAACATGTCTGGGAGAGCAGCTACTCTGATATGAGCTAATGTTTTATAACTGGAGTAAAGCTGCTACAATTATTTATTCATGTGGACGGATATTTTTCAATCAATATATACAGTACGTAGTGAAATTATAGATTTGTAGAATCAAGATGAGAA
>CM076656.1:23864713-23889713 GCA_038496675.1 Rachycentron canadum | reverse complement strand
CGTAGCTCGCGCTTCATACGGCCCATCCAACTCTGACTCCTGGGACAACCGGCCACACTCTGAGTCTGAGTGCATGACAGAGAAGAAGGAATTGGATTCAAACCAAAACTAAAACTTTAATCAAACAACCGCACCGTTACACACTTATTTTTAAGGAAGACATGAGCAACAACTTGTTTTATGGAAAGTCAAAATGCGTCATTAGGCATTTGGTGCCCATTCTGCTGAGTCTTTAGCCTTTCTGCTCTCTGAGGAAGTTGCTAGATCTTCCTTGCCTGGAAGCACTTTATGTTCCTTGTGAACACTGGGCATCACATCAAATAAATCCAAAATAAACCAAATAAAGTGCTGCAGGTGGAAGGGAAATTAAATTGTCCCACAAATGTGTAGCTGATTTTCAATGTGCACAAAGGGTATTATCTGACTGCGAACATCTGATGAACAGCCAAAACATTTAGACACGCTCATAGATTCATTACTTCTCTATTTTGAAATCCTTGATCTATCCAATATTCACAAAGGAGTTTTAAATAGTACAACTATTGATACGTGGAATTTGGAATATGCACACAGTACACATGAAGACACAGATCTTCCCACCGATGCTGTGACGCAGGGAGTCGGCAGTGCTGGGGCGACTGCCGGAGCGAGTAGGAGGTCTGGAGTTGTATCGGGAAGGAGGCAGGCTTCCTTCCTCGCTCTTCTGTCTGCTCAGAGGGTATTCCCTGTCCCTGGTAGCCTCACCCCCCTGACTGCCAGCTCGGCAATCTCTGCACATAAACACAAAAAATACAGGTCATGTTTTGTAGGAATGTGCATGAGGACATTCACATTATTAGTTTGTATCATTATTAAAGGTGGGGCAGCCCAGTACCTACGGGACTAGTTTTAATGGCTATAGGAACTTCATTATCCATGTGATTGAATAAAAAGGGCATCATTGTTAAAAAACAAACAAAAAACTGTACTATCTGCACTGTAAATTGATCAGCTTTGAGAGGAAAGAGGCCAGACCACCACTGTCTTCATCTAAATTTAGTATTCTGTGGTTCCAACCATCTACTGTTGCCCCAAAAACTCCCTTAAACAAAAAACAAAACCTAATCCTGCCCACATCCTGTCACCATAACACCCACAGATGCTAAAATGTGTCATCTTGAGAATAATTTGGACTGACTGTCACCGTACATGTGTATGTGTACAAGTAACTTACATTGCGTTGACATTACGGTGAGAACTAGGTGTGACTGGTCGTTGCAGGGGCTGATCGATACTCGGCTGTGGCGGAGGGGAAGACTTTTGCTTCCCCTTTGCCATGTTGGTCATAATCTACACAACCACAAACACGACATTAGTTACATCGTTGCAACACTAGTTTGACACAAGGATATCAAGAATCATTAAAGCTTTTGAGGGCATCAGCCTTTATTTTTTCAACTAAATAACTTAAGGTAACCTTTGCATGTTATCTCTATGCTATGGGACAGAAATATTGATGATATTCTCCATACTAACATTACAGCACAACGACCTGAAATGTTTGGCTAACATGTCGTGTCTAATGTAACATAGCAACCACAAACACGGCAATACAAACAGTTTCTGTTGCTCTTGTTTCAGGCTTGTTTCCTTTAGCTGCTGTATAACACAATAACCAGACTCTAACGATGGGTCCTGTGCAGCAGACCCGTCTGCAGGCTGCCAGGCTTTAATGAGAAACTAGCAGTCTTATTGTGAGTAACTGATACTGCCCCCTTGGTTTCTGTTTAGCCACCAACAACTTGCTTAATTAAGTTGTGCATAGTGAGCTTATAGTCTCTTACTCCCAGGTACTCAGTTGTGAGCAGACTCTCCCCAGACAGCTCCCTGGGCTGCAGTTGAAGAACTTCCTCTTTGTCGAGGTCTGCCTCCATTAAATCTTCCTGTGACAAGATAATGGCAATGAATCAGTTAAAAAAAAACAACCAAAAACAAACATAATTTGTGGTCACAAATTCAGATTTGGTGAATAAAATAACGAAAACAGTCCAGCCAACATCATGGCCTCAGTTTTGTTTCTGCAATTTTTCTGATGTTAAATCTAGTTTAAGAATGAATGCAATGTTTGGCACAGATCCAAAAGGTGGTTTAGTCTACACCTTTAGACAAGTGGGCAACATTATATCCATCCCCTGCTATAACCACAGTAATTGGATCAGAGGTAAAGAAAACACCAGATCTGAGATCACAAGCCAAAGAATAAAGGCACTTAGACCCAAACACACACACCTCGGGGACTTTAGCCATTCCCACTTTAACTTACTTCCATATAACCTTATCTTGATAACCCACTGTCCCACTAACTCCAATCTGCCAGGCTCATCACCCCTTACACACGCATGAACAATCACACAGCTGGGTGACACCCAATATCTGTTTCAGACTGAGATTGTCATCTACAAGTTTGGGAAAGGTGTCAAATACGAGGTGTTGTTTTCTTCCCGAGTTTCCTCTCACCCTCGTTTTCTACGTCCCTCAATTTTTCGTTCTTTTGATTTGTTTTTGTTTATATATTCATTTATTTCTGCAGAGTCAACTACTGTGATGATGAAAACTTACATCATTGTCGTCCTCTTCCTCTTCATCGTCCGATTCTGGCCCCTCTTCCTCGGCTGGGAGGAACATATTGATCGTGGAAATTCACCAATAAAAATAGAAATAAAACATTCACGCACATTGACACACAATTTCATTTAGCTGTTGCAGTATTTTAAACGTCCATATCCTTATACAGTCAGTACCTGCTGCATGCAAACATTACTCTGTATTATATTATACTATAATATTGTGATGCACAATATTATTTATGTTTCAGCTGCTCTTTTTTATAAAATATATAATAGTTGCATATTATGTTTTCAGCATAAAAGACGCTGCTATTGAAAAGCAGTTCAGCTTGAGCAAAACTTTTTTGATATTATAAAATATATTGCTTAAGGTAGAAAATATTGCAATATTTGAAATTATCGAGCGTTGGCCCACAACTAGCATCTATTGTAACAATTAATTTGACTTCACCCACCTGAGTTCAGCTGTTTAATGATGAACTCAATCTGCCTGTTGAGGTCTGGGTTCTGCTCTTTGCTGTAGCATCGAAGAATCTCCTCTACGCTCTGCACACGAGGGAAACACATGTCACACTGGTGCATAACTTCACAAAAGACACACAAATCCATGGGTTGTTGTTAGCTTCAAAATCAGATTCAGTGACTCGACATTCAGATGGAATATACACTGAACTAGCAATGATCTGCAGGCAAACGTGCTTAACTCAAGCCACAGGAGTGAGCTGATTATAATCTATTGTAATTGTATTATTTGTTCCTCAATCACATCAAGATCACCATTAATGTCTGAAGCTTCCGGGCCCTGTGGTGGTTTTTACCTGTTTATATTTACACCCCAGTCTCAGCTATGACATAAGCCCAGGTCAAACTGAGTAGCAACTGAGTAATTACACTCAGCCATGACTACACACCGGCTTAACAACTGACATGTATGAATAGGCTAAGGGCCTTGAATGAGGTGGTGCAGCGGGTAAGAAAAAAAAATCCATAAAAGCCTTAAAAGCCCCGGTTTCGGGCACCCTTATCTCTACAATGTGTGACAAGCTGTAACATGAAGGACATTAATGGTGGGTGAGTAGCTCACTGGATGGGAAAGGGAACAGCACCATCAAACAGCCTCCACACGAGGAGGGGTCAACAGGGTATATAACGCAGAGCCTGTCTGAGGTGTATTCAGTGCCTGTGTTCATGAACCTGCCCCAGTTTACTGTATAATCTTGAATTTTACATTTACATTTGATTTGATGTGTTTGCATGAAGAACAATGACATAATTTCTGTCCGCCCTCAGGATCAGCTGTGTCTGGACACTATATAGTTAGAATCTCTCTAAATAGTGAGAACACTGTGAACACCTGCTGCGTGACGACACAGAGGAAGCAAAAAAAACCCCAAAACAAACCAAACTGCGTCTGTTTCCTCAAAGCAGGTGAAGACATGTGGTGCTATCTCACCATCTCTCTGGCTTCCTGCCTCACAGATGGGATACACAGGATACTGTACAGGGCTCCGTTCACATATGGTCGGACCTGAGGAGACGAAGAGACACAGACACAAATGAACAGCCTCTACTTTAATGGTCTCAGGGCCACATGGTTAACAGCTTGTATTAACATGCAGAAAAAAAGAAACAAGAATCCAAAGGGGACAAATGTTATTACAATAGATGTGAATACTGGTATATATGATGCTAACATAGAGCTACAGTAATCATAGTGGGTAAAAAAAGACCACAAGCAACAGTCAACAGCTTGACAACAGAAGATGTTGATAACATCTAAAAATGAAGGAAGTCAGTGACTTTATTTATCAGAGCTTCCAGTAAAGTCTGTCAAATGCTCTGAAAGGCATCTTTTCTAAGTTGTTGTGTTGCACCCATGTTTTACACCCTCTGTGCGTCTGTGCCTCCTATGTACATTGTGGGTGTAACATCTGTTACATCATGTGTAAGTGGTGGCGGACGTGTGCATCACCTCGTGGTTCTCATGTCCGAGGAGGTCAGTTAGAACCTTTAGTACATGCTTGGCGTTTTCAGCACACTTCCTTTTTCCTGTACAAAGATGGTCATGCAACAGACATGCACAGACACACACGTCAATACTTCTCCAATTTAACAACAGGTCTTTTCTGCTTATCCTGCAATGATTTGCTTTCACTCATAATAATAATTAACAATGCCCTCCAGCCAAATATTTAATTTATTATTATTTTTTAAAATATTTCTTTGCCTTTCATCTTTCTGTGTGTAAAATAGTAAAACTGCTGATAAATCAAATGCAGTGCAGCATCTAACTGTGGCAGTTTTAGAAAAAGCAGGCCCCGGGCTACTGAAAAAAAAAAATGCGGGAAGTACTGAGAAAGAAAGAGTCTTTGTGCAGTGCGTATGTACTGTAAAAGGGGGCTGATGTGAACAAAGATACTCTAGAGATAACATCAAAGGAAATCAGTAACAAGCTATAAAAGCAAAAATTTTGAATTAAATCTTAACTTAAACAACATTAATGGCCTTGACTTCGACTATAATCAAATCATCCAAAAGGAATAGAGTCAGACAGAATCCACATGGTTGGACAATTCATTTACAGTGACGTCACGGACTGTTAACATGCACAGATTTTTTTTCTATAATCTTCTTGCATGCACTTCATAAGCCTTGAGATATAGTATTGCTGGGCCATTCAGATACTGTATAAACATAGCATGTTGGATAAAGGTTCTTTAAAAGAAACATTTGGGTCATTTATTCATTATTTGGTAGAGAGCTAGATGCTAGCGTAAATGTTGGGCAATAACCATTAGCTGGTTAGTTTAGCTTAGCCTTAAACTGGCTCTGTCAAAATATGACAACTGATAATGTGTCAGACTCATGTGGCAACCCACTGTGACGTCCTCACTAGTCTGTGAGCTGCTGTTTTTATTTGTAATTTGTCCAATGGTCATCTTCACCAGTAGAAACCATATTTGGAGGAGAAGGTGGAGCTGAGGAGGAGTGAGGGGTGGAGCTGACCTGCTCTGTCCTCTATCCTGATTGGGTGGTACAGTCTGTCAATCACACAGTAGCCAGTCCAACTAATGCACACCCTGCTTTATGGTCTATTTTCCTCTAAATGGGACAGACTGGCTTCTTTTTACAACCAGTGGAGTCGCCCACTGATGGTATTTAGATAGAATGAAGTTTTAAAGCTCTTCAGCATTGGCTTCGATTTTCAGATGTCAACTTCTACTTTTTTATAGCGTCTACGGCCGAAAGATAAGAAAGATGGGCTTAGACTAGGCAAAGCAGGGCTCGTGTTGCCAAGCAACATGTAACTTTGTTTCTCTTCAAAAAACCTTGAGTTTTTAGGCCTAGGTTGTCAATTCATTCCATTTTGAAATATACATAAATACATCCACTGGGTTGAAGGTCAAGAAGGGTTTTGTCTGTATCCACCCGTGCCTCGCCTTTACCTTTGGAACGCAGACACAGGTTCATAAGCAGAGCTGAAGAATACTCCAGGGTGTAGTCAGTCAGGCAGTCTGAGTCTTGCAGCTCATCCACCAGCCAGCCAATCAGATCATCTGCTATCATAGCCGTCTGCTGGCTCCTCCTGCCAAGACATGGTGATAACTGATGAATTAAAAGCAAATTAAACACAAATATTTGTGTTCCTCAACAGGACAAAAATTTTGGACGAAGCCTAAAAAGTTTATATTTTCTCACGTTTGATCAAATTATGTTAATGTCTGTTTATTATGGTTCTAGGCCAGCTTTAAGTCAATTAATTAAAAATCCCCAGTTTGAGGAAAGATCTGTTCTCTGACTGATTGCTCTGTCTATTCTTCCAACTCGCACAAACATGCTCACTTAAAAATAATTTAAATCTAGACTGAATAATATTTATAAGAATTTTTGGCTTTCACTCCAAAAACGAGTATGTAATCTGGTTTCTAAGCATGCTGCTAAGAGCAGAGACTGGTTACCCTCTGAGTGAAAGTGAAACGGCAAAGATTAATAACTACACTTGCCATTTTAAATTTTACCTGAGGCTGAGTTTCTGCAGAGCCACTAGTACATTCTCTCTGGTCAGAGAGTCTTTGTCCTCCTTCCTCAGTGCCTCTGTCAGAAGCTTCAGAAGAATGGGGATTTGGGAGAGGTAAACCCGACCTGCCAGCATCAGCACAAAATGCATTTATAATTAAAAGGCAGTGCAAGGACTGACATTTACACTCACACTGGATGAAACCATACAGTTTTATTCAAGTTACAAGGAGTTCCAACAATGAAAAGACAAAAAACAACAATAGTTAGGACATTTCAATAGAACCTAATTATATCTTTAGCAACACCAAAGCTGACTGGACTCAACAATGATGGACAAAGATATTTCCACCTTTTCAACCCGCAAACAGTTAAATCTTGTTCCAAGAAGTTCACAAATTACCAGTGTCACATTACGTTTTCTCAGTATTTCAATTCTTCAAATTCAACAACGGGTTTCTTTCATTCAGGTGAGGCTCATTGACATTACAGTGAAGCTACCGCATCAATTATTACTATCTCGCTTCATATTCTTACCATGACAGTAACTCAGCACAAATGGTATTTGTCTTTTTGCGTCGTTATAAAATGTCCATCTTTGTTACTGGCATGCTGCTGCTGCTACTGCTGCTGGAGGATTGTTTTGAAGATGCAATAAAAGGTCTATGAATCTTTATGTCTTCGCATGCATCCAGTTAGAAACCCTAGAAAAGAAATAATGATACTTACCTTCTGCAAGGGAAGCAAATGCATTGATGAGACGAGCCATGTACTGGCGGACAATCTCGTTCTTCGACCTCATTAAGTGAAGCACGGTCGTCTGTGAAAACACAAAATCAGAAACATTTCATTGGTTCTTTGAGCAAAATGATTATAACTCATGTGCAGGCCTCACAGGTACTGCTAACAAATGCCAAACACTCCTCATCTATTATTATTTTGATTTTATTTAAAAATAGGCACATGTTGGTCCAGCTCATCCCACAGATGCTGGATTGGACTGAGATCTGGGAAATTCGGAGCCAAGTCAACACCTTGAACTGGTTGTTGTTCCTCAAAGCTCCTGAACCATTAATGCAGTGACAGGGAGCATTATCCTGCTGAAAGAGGCCACTGCCATTAGGGAAGACTGTTTCCATGAAGGGGGGGACTTGGTCTGAACCATGTTTAGGGAGGTGGCACGAGTCAAAGGAACATCCACATGAATGGACCCAAGGTTTCCCAGCAGGACATTGACCACAGCATCACACTGTGTCCATCAGCTGCTCTTCTTCCTATAATGCATCCTGGTGTCATGTCTTCCCCAGACCACCTTCTTCATTGCTCCATGGTCCAGTTCTGATGCTCTTGTGTCCATTGTAGATCTTCTGGTGGTGGACAGGGGTCAGCATGGACAACCTGACCGGTCTGAGGCTACACAGCCCCATACACAACAAACTGTGATGCTCTGTGTTCTGACGCCTTTCTATCAGAACCAGCATGAACTTCTTCATCAGTCTGAGCTCCAGTAGCTCTTCTGTTGGATCAGACCACAGGGTCCAGCCTTCACTCCCCACCACCATCACTGAGCCTTGACCCCTGACCCTGTCTGTGGTCCAGTGGTTTTCCCTCCTTGGACCACTTCTGGTAGGTCCTGACCACTGCAGCCCAGGAACATCCCACAGAGCTGCAGTGTTGGAGAAGCTCTGAATCAGTCGTCTCATCACAGTTTGGACAACACATCAACTTCAGGACTAAAAGTTCACTTACTGTTAAATATAACCCATCAGTGGTCATAATGTTTGATCAGTGTCTATATAATAGAATTACTATAGCTACTGTTGCCAACATACTCAATGCTTTTTTTATGATAAATATACTAAATAGTATGGTAAATGTATTTGCATTGCACTGCAATGGTATTTGATGAACCTCCACCAGTGACAACCCTCCTTGTGGCTTTTCTAGGCGGTTCACTTATACAGAAATGAAAATGAAACTATGAAAGTGTTCTTAATATTTTTCTATTCTTTAAGTGCAAGTGAAATAACTTTAGAATCCATCTGCACAGCTTTATGAAGCTGAAAAGGCCCCCGGTGGTCTAAGAACTGGCTCACTTCTCAAAGGTCATTTATGCTTTTGGCTGTTGTCAAAATTATAAAATTTATGGTTGTGACTTGATTACAGGAAACTGACACCTTGCTAGTGTTATTGTGCTTTCTCCAGTAAACGACTCGAGTGTTGGACAAAGAACTATGAGTCAAGGATCGTTTACTCTCCCATAAAAGGATTATCTTTAACACGGCGCCCCATGTCTAAAGGCGCGGTGAAGGGAATGTGAAGAGAAAATAAAAGGAGGAAAAAAGAAACAATAAAGTGTGTAAAAAAAAAAGAAAAAAAAAAAGATGTAGTTCTAATGCTCCTGAAAGCCTTTTGAGAGGCCAGAATGTGGAATATAATGTTTCTACTCTGGCCATTGTTAAGTAAAAAAGGAGAAATTGCTTGTAAATGCTTCTCAATCTGGAACATTTAATAAGAAGTCTCTAATCTTATATAGAAAAATCAGGTACCATTTTGGATTAATTAAAGTGTGTGATACACACTGAACCAGACATATGGTGGCAACTCTTTTCATTCATTATAATTAACTGGGTTAGTCTCTCTTTTTTAGTATCATACTTTATACACAACCAGATAAATACACACACCTTTTTTGTCAATTTTGCTATATGGGTTTCATAAACCTAAATTAAATTAAATTAAATTTAATTAATAATAATTTATATATATATATTATATATACATATATTATGATTATATACACACATATATATATTATATATATAAATATATATATTATATATATAAATATATATATATATATAATTATTATATATTATTATATATACATATATACACACATTATATACACATATTAATATATATATATATTACATATATACATATATACACACACACACATATATATGTACATATATATATATAATAAATATTTTATTTTATATTTGTTTGTTTGTTTGTGTATAACTGTATTCCCTTGTATGTCTGAATGCCACTATATATTTCCCATTTGTTTCAGTCAGTAAGGATCGTTTTTGCTGGTGAATTGCTTTTTGTGAATAAAAATGGAAATTATTTTTCAAAAAAAAAATCAAAAAAACAAACAAAAAAACTACCTGTGTCTCTCTGGCCAAGCAGTTTTCGTAATTTAATTTGAAAAGTCAAACTCTCATATATTCTAGCTTCATTACACATAGACTGAAACAATTCAAGCCATTTTTTTCAGAAAAATCCAGTAACTTAATATTAGAAATATTAGAATATTTCCTCAGATCAATCAAAAAAGGATTTACAATACAGAAATGTTCAAGTTATGAAAAATCTGTTCATGTATGCACTCAGTACTTGGTTGTGGCTCCTTCAGCACCAGTGATTACACCAGTGTGTAAATGGAGGAGATCATCCTGTGGCTCTGTTGAGGCCCTAATGAAGCTCAGGTTGCTTTGATAGCAGCCTTCAGCTAATATATACGACTAAACAACAGCATACACGTCCTATCAATGATGCGCCGATGGCAAAGACATTGCAAGTAAGAAAAATGTTTTCAAATGGTGGAAAGCTTTTGTCAAACCAATTACATGTCTGGTTATTTCAGTGCTTCCTCCAGATAACACTGTTTTTATTGAAATAGAAAAAATCTCTGTTTGATGAGTCATTTCTATACAGACTTTTGTAAACTCACTGAAAGTACATGTCCTCAGAGGAAGACCCAGCTCCAAAACCCCACAACACAACAGCGACATGTGGTGTACTCACATTCTTTCATTCTTAAAAAGATTACAAAAATTTAAAGGTATAACGTATCATTTGTACAATATGCCAGAAAGATATGGGTGATATCTGAGATGCTATGTCCGGACCTTCACTCGCGCTGCAACAGTAAGCTGATAATGAGAAACAAACCTGTGTGCACCCAGCAAAGGTGCCAATTCACCAGCTCAGACGACCATGAAATCAGAGCCTTGGGATTAATTATACTCCGTGGCCGGTGGACAAGGAGTTATTTTTCACTTTGGTTCAGATGGTTGCATGGAATATAGTTTGGGTTTGAATATGCTCAGAGGGTGGGGAGAACGAAACGATAAAAAAATCTTTCAGTGATGATGTAAATATGTGTTGCAGGGCAGTGGAAAAATCATTCACTGTGATCTTCAGAAGTAAAAAAAAAAAAAAAAAACCCAAACAAACCACACACTATAATTAACAATTCGAAAAACACTACAAGATGTGATTAGAAGACGGTTTATGCCCCACCTGTTTATTACTGTAGCGTTCCAGCAGATCATTGCTGATATAGGCCTGAAGCACAGTGTCTCTCTGTTCACCAAGGAGCGAGCGAGTCAGCCTCTAAAGACCGTGAGAAACAGACACAGCAATGAAGTGACTCTAACACAAATAACACAAACTGACTGTGAATGGAACAGTCGTCTCCTTCATACCTACAAAGAGCTGTACTTATGAGGCGCCCTGAGGTGAAACCCTTGATATATTGGGCTGCCATGTTATGCACTACCTTAAAAATATTACATAAATGTAATACCGACAACCAAAATTGAATCAGCCCTAAAGAATGTAAATAGATAAATAGATAGAAATATAGAGGAGTTTGGGAAAAGTCAGTCACTGACCCAGCGCAGAGCCTGAAGCAGTAGAGACACCAGTCTGTCCGAGCCTTCAACCAGGTCTTTCTTCAGCTTCTCATAGTCTAGTGAGGGCAGCATTGGCACCTCTTTGGACCTCCTGAAGATTAATTGAAAAAAAAAAAAGAAAAAAGATGCCAGCAATGTTTTGACAAAGGATTCCCCAAACCCTGATCCCATCAAATTTCACACTTACTGTGGTGCAATGGAAGCTCGTAGCATGGAGGAGGCCTGCAAGACAGAGCAAAATTGAGAAAAGAAACAAAAGAGGAGGAGGATATGTCAGAATCTGATTATTCCAGATAACATTTATCACATCTTTACTTGAGAAAGTCTAGAAAACACAACCCATGCGACTGTTGTCATTGTGTCTGTCTGGTCGCCCTAACGTTCTCCGTCTGAAACAATCAAGTTAGCAACTGTCTAAATAAGTCATTAGTATTTCTGGACATGCATATGTCATGCTTGATGTACATGCTGAATCCCCGGACACACAGTATAGTGCTGTTTGGCAACTTCGCCCATGCAATCAGTGACAAGTAGGAGATATTTCATCAATTTAAAATTAGCACAGAGAGGGCAGGTTAGTTTGAAGCAGCCAGCCCTTCACTATGACGCCTCAGTTCACTCGTACTGTGGACCAGTCTGGGAAAAAAGGAAACAGTCCTCCCAACTGTTTTGTATAGTGGTGGGAAACTAGCTACGACAGTTTTTTTAGTATTGAAAGGGTAGATTTTCGGGCTCGAAATCCAATCTGGATCCAGGGCGGTTTGGTCTATAGCAAGAGCAGCGTAAGGTCAAGGGAGTGATCCGTGTCGTCTGAGGTATCAGGTGGTCTGGCCACGTTTTTCTGCAGGTACTGCAGAAGTGAAGGAGAACCCTGAATTCTTCCCCAAATTCCTTTCTATCTTAACATTTCAGCTGATGAAGGGGAGATGTTTCCCTGAGACATCTGACACTGATTAAAGACCTGATTAACAATGGCATTCAACTTAGGTTTATCGCACACATATATATTACAGAAAGCAAGTCTCAGTCCCCAGTGGTGCTTTTTAACAGTAGAGTAATTATACAAATAGTGGGATCTGACTAAGCCAGTAATTTGCAAGAGTGGAAAAAAACCTGCACAACGAAAATTCTTTAATTTGCAGTAAAACATTTGGATTTAAGGTCACATTTACTCTCAGATTTCAGATGTCCACCTGACCTGATTTCTCCCACAATGCACAGTTTACATAAGAGGTGCCTTTACTCTCTTCACCTTTTTAGTGCGTCTTCTCACTATTTACTCCTCCATGACCCTGGGGACAACTGAAGGCCATCTATTGTTGACGTTATTGTATAAGTCGATGGCTCTGCCCCCTGGTCTCATCCAGGTTTTACCCTTTTGGAAAGCTGAACCATAGCGGAGTATCGAAAAAGAAATCAGTGACAATATTATGAAGGCAGAGAGAGTCTGATAATTCGGGTCAATTATGGTGTTATATTGCAATAAGTGAGGACAAATATGGTCCTGACTCAACTCTCAGCTGAGACAAAATGTTTTTATGCAGGTTAATAGCAACATTGACCATCATCCACCAGCTCTTGACAATCAGAGAAGGAAATTAATAAATGCTTGTTGTCATTTAGAGCCTTTTCTTATACATTTTAAGTCCAATCTAAAGGAACATATTATATTTTACATTTAACCTGAGTGCTTCCTATTAACGATTTTAAGATCCATCACAATTATACAAAGTGTTCTCATTTTGTCTTTTCAAATGACTGTAATTTAACACAACCTGAGCGTGAGAGAGGAGCGTTTACATCAAAGCACCATGTGTTTGCCATTCTTGTCCTGTCATGGTGTCTGTCTGAATTCTTTCAAAAGCTGTAACGTTAAACAAATGGTAAAAGGGAGAAAACTGAAACTGACAGCGTTTACCTTAAAAAAAAAAAAAAAAAAAAGAAAGAAAAAAAAAGAAAAGAAGACTGACTGCCAATAAGGAGAGTTGAGAGGAGGAACAATGACTGTAGTCTTTGGGAACAAGTGAATTTAGTGATGAGGCACATCCTGAAAGAGACGCTGTTGTTTGGCTGAACAACTGACCTGACAAAAGGGGTCATTCTTCCTACAAACAAGGCCAAACTTTAAACTAGGACAATCTAGTAGGAACCAGAGGAAAATGGCAGGGGGGGTATAGAGTGAATACAAAGGCAAGCTGTGAAATGTATTACTACTGAAGAAAGGGAAGAGGAGGCAAGGAAAGAAGAAGTTTGGAGGAGAAATGGCGAAGTGCAAGCAGGATGTGAGGTGGGGACCTGAGCAGTGACAGGAAGTAAAGATGAAAACATATGAAACTTACATAGCCATCATCATAGGGACTCATAGAGTAATATCCCTTTGTGGATAAAAGCAACGCACACACACACACACACACAACAACACGAACACACAGAAAGACGTTGTTTAGTTCAAAACAGAAAGAAACCAGATTTCACAAGCCAGAGTTCAACACCACAATGGATGCCACTGACAAGCGAGATCGTGGAGTTATTTCCACTACAACATCAAAAAAAAAAGAAAAAAAAGAAAAAAATGGCAACAGGATATAATGTGTCAGCAGATATTTCTTGTTTATTTTAAGTATTTCTTCTCCGCTAGCTGGTTTTGGGCTGATTTTTTTTAAATCAACCATCATTTTTATTCTTTTTATTACAATTAAAGGTACATTTTAAAAGTGGTTGATGAACTTCAGATAGAAGTTGTAAGCCACTGCCACTGGTGTTATTGAATGATTCATTTCCTGCATTCAGAGCTGTGTGTGTGTGTGTGTGAGTATTTAACTTTCCAACAAGTCTTCCAAATGACTGTGTATTCAATCAGGATCCAGTGATCTTTTTCCAGGATACGAACAAAAGGGATTTATAACATGCCTTGAAGTTGGCTGGAGTTGAGGTCAAACAAGTACTTTATGGCAGATAAACAGACCTTGATAAACACACCATCTTTCGGATTTGTGGATTTGGTTTTGACCAGTATCTGTGACATAAGGTCTCAAGAGCGCTGCTCCCTGCTTGTGCTTAGGTGGAAGACCAAGGCTCCTATCAGCACTCCCCTCTTGACATTTTCCATGCTTTCACTTGAAAGCATCGTGCCTTGGGGGCCCTGTGTTTTGTTAGTCCTCCAGCAGAGAGGTGTGAAGTGGGGGGGGGGGGGGGGTGTGTGTGTGTGTGTGGCTGTGTGCTCTGACTCACAGTGCCAGGTCTGGTGAAGTCAGTGCTCTGTACCACGCTCTGCCTCATCTGGCTGCTGAACAGGCGAACACACACACTCTGCAGGTACTCAGGGGAGATCTGCAAACACACACACACACACACACACATGCCCCCTTGAGCTTTGTGGGAAGTGGGAAGAACATCAAGCTTTCTATTTTTGTGTCCCTGTTTAACTATGTCATGGAAATACATAATTTGTATTAAGTGTTTTCATATGCAATATTTTACACTGTAGATATCCATGCATAATGATTATGTGAAATAGAGCCTAATTGAGCCTTTCTGTGTCTATCTAGTGTTAGTGTGTGTACCATTAATTAGCTCATTAGTGTCAGTGTGTGTGTCTTTCGGTGTGTGTGTCTACCTTGTGCCCATCTCTGTGTAGTTTGTGTCTGCAGCTTGTGTGTTAGAATGTGTGTGTTTGTTTGCCCTGCAGCCCAGCTGACCCACCATTTTTCCGCTGACGGTGGCCTCCAAAGAGTCAACCAGCTCAGCAGTGATTCCAATCAGGTTGTGGTAGTCAGCCTGCATCTTGTTGAACTTCCGTATGTAGCTGGCAATGCGGCGGTCTGATTCAACCAGCTGGAGCTGTAACTGCTGCATGGCCTCTGCCACACACACACACACACACACACACACACACACACACACACACACACACACACACACACACACACACACACACACACACACACACAAAAGGTGTGAGCGACATTTTCCGTGAGGTTAAATTGTTTGGTGTAACATAAAATGTTCCACTTGAATATTCATGTTGGTTGACATTTAAGCTGATATTAGTCAACTGTCTTCAAGGAGCACTAACCTTTATCAGCCTGTCTGCAACTAACTGCAACACTGACAGAACTTCAGTTGTCACAAGAACTGTTGAGTTTTATTACAGTAAAATTGGTTCATAAATTAGACACACAAATGATACTAATTATATATTATCTGGAATATAAGATTTCAAAGAGTGAGGATACAGACATGGATTTGAGTGTGAAATCCAAGCTCTAAGTTACACTGACAAACACAAGTTTGTACAAACACAAATTTACAATTTTACCTTTAGTACTCCTTCCACCCTCCTTCTGCATGATATCTTTTAAAGAACACACACTCAAATTCAACTGAACACTGATAAAACACTTCTACTGCATTTGTTTCCTCATCAATGTTAATTGTATGATATTATCAATTGTGTCTGTCTCTACTAAATTAGCAGTTGCTATAAACTCTGTCCCGATTAAACAAATAAAGCCACAAACATACAGCTATAAAAGATACATTTAAATACTGTGTAAATGTCTTTCTGACACTTGACATGATGTAAGACACAGTTGACTCAGGGTGGCTGAAGTGGGCTAATTTCGTCACAGAAAGCATTTGCTCAGAATTAAGCTAATTCATTTCACTGTCTTAAGCGATACTTGTTTGTTTTAGAGGAGGGATAGATATATATTACTAATATCTACTTCACAATATTACACCTGGGCAAACACTGCTGCATTTCACTGTATTTACATGCATTATGCCACTAAGACTCAATCCAAAAATCCAAAGGAAAGACAGCTTTGCACATATTGTATATAAACAATAGATATACATTTCCTGTATATTATTGTTGTAAATAATATTTATATTTTATTTATTATAAATTCTGCTCCTATTCTTATTTTATTTATTATAGCTTCCCCTTGCTAATGTGACAAATTTAAATGTCGTCAGTCCTCCCCCGTCTTATTTTATCTCATCTCACATGCACTTGAGCAGCAGAGCTGCAGTTTGCTTTCAGCAGCAAGTTGATTTATTAAATATCATTCATGTGCACCCACAGTTATTTTTCATGTGTAAGTATGTTGTATCAGCTGTCAGAAGTGTTGACGCTGTCTTTTTTCCTTTGTCAGCCTAATAGTTGATAGTTAACCTGTGCGCTTTGATAGCTGACCGGTAAGGGACAGGGTTTGGTTTCATGAATGTGCAAGGAGGAAAGTCGATCCACTGCGTTTCCAGTAAAAACAACAATTCTTGTTATCCTTCACTTGCCCTTCTGCTTTGGAGGGGTTAGTGTGAGTTAGTGTCACACTGGGCTCAAACATTGTATGCATTTCTAAATGCAAATCAGACAGGATTTGGTTGCAGGGTATTAAATCACCAGATCTGGGCAACAGTTTGACTTTTAATTAATTCTTTAGTCAACTACAGAGAGGCTTTTTATTTGAGATTTAAATGTGCAGTTCAGCCAGGAGAAACAGCTCTTTACTAAGCCTGTGTCAAATCCCCAAGTTACTCCCTCTAGATTTGTTGTGTTTTAGTCCACCAGCTGATTTATTATTTAGAGCCACTTTCTAAAGACCTTTGTGTCCTTTGTTGAGTTGACAACACTTTTACTTGTTGTGCAGTTTCGTGGCCTCCTCTGTGAGAACTGTCAGGTGCTGTATGACCACATTTCTTGAGACCTAAGAGCCCTGGCAGGTTAGTGGGATGCCACTGCCAAGGACACAATTCAGTGGCAGTGGCAGAAGTTGAACTGAGCATTTACTATTTAGCTGTGATATGAGGATGTGTCATTAATAATACAGAGAACTTCTAACGCTGTTAAGATTTGCATAATTTGATCTATTCATATCACACCACTGAAAACAGCGAAGACACTAAAACAGATATGGTATGTTATCACGTGGTCTCAGAACAGAAATATAAAACCAGCCATCTGTATTGCGATGATTTTGTGAAGAAAGACGTGTGAGCATGCCACAATAAAGGATACATATAAATTCAGCAGCCTTGGGATGTTGGAAGGCTTCAGTGTCACTGACAGAAACTGCTCCAGCTTTGCCTTCAAACGTGGGATCCAGGAATCCTAAATATATCATACCATAGGTTAGAAGAAATTCAAGTGTTTTAGCAATAAAGTTGAAAATGAAAAATAATGTTCCATAATCTTCCGAGCACCTGGAAAAGATCTTTGAAGGAGGGATGGACAGTGGGGTTGGGGACGAAAGGCAAGGCATAGTAAGGCAGAAACTCTGTGGTCTGGCTCAGTGCTGCTCCTCGAGTCTCCAGGTACTTCTTGAAGTGGGAAATCCTGTCTTCAAACTCAGCTCTGTCCTAGAGACGGATTCAGGTTGCTTAACAATATGTCAATGAAACTCATTAAATTGTTTTCATTTATAAATTAACATTTTACAACACATTTATAGCACACCTCTGCCGAATAAACAAATTCTCTTCAATAGAAAAGAAACAACAGACGAGTCTGCTTTTAAAAGTTTTAAATAGATATATAAACATATAAACTCCAACTGCAATGAGGTACACAGTGGAAAGCAGTGGCACAGATGTGTTCTTGTAATGTGCAACGGGAACCAACTGGAAAAAAAGCCTGCAGTGCAGCTCAGTGGACATTTTGCAAAATTGCACATAATGGCATTAGGCTATCGGGCACGGTTAAATTTTGCTTGCAGGCAATCTCTTTAAAAATGTAACGCTCCTGTAAAAAGATGATTGAAAGAGAAAATAATAATGGCTCTACATACATTTCTACCAGGGTGCCTCCTCAGTGGGTAGATGGTGAAATGGATGTAAAGGTAAAACTCCAGGCTCTGGGCCTCTGCATCTGTATCCTTTACCTCAGATGGAATATTCTCTGCCCACAGTTCGAAGAATACCTTGTGATCTCCATCATCAAAAGAGCTGAGGAGGTCTCTCTAGAAAAGACACGGATTGAGAGGAATGGTTGGGAAATACAACTCTGGAAAGATGTCATCTACCGGCAATAACAATTTTCTAGTTTGTATGATGATTTTTATATTCATAAAGCCAGTTCCTGGTTGCCCCATCCACAAAGAAACAACCAACCTGCAGGAGCAACAGGTTATAAGAATTGTATTGTTTACCTGCGTGACACGAGTCTTTGAGTCTCTGAGAGTACTGCCTTGTGGCTTTGAGACCAGCTTGCCTTTGCTTTTGCATTCCCCATCAAAGCTGTGCACGGTCTCCTCAAATTCCTCAAACTTAAGGTACTACAAAAGACACAAAACAAGCACAAGTGGCATTCACTCCACCTTGACCACCGAAGAATGGAGATGTGATTGAGGTCACCCAAATTAAATACGCTGCACAGCTCCCCATAATATCCTGCTATAGCCATCATGTTGGTTGAAGAAGAGTTGTGCATCTTATTACCTCCTTAATCATCCCAAGAAGATCGGCTTCAGTTGCCAAGATGTCACCCATCTTGGCTGCCTTCCTGGAACTCATGCGAGTGCCCAAAACTCAAAACACCAACTGACCGCAAACACCTCTGCACTCATTAAGTGACATTTCACGTCCAGTGGGCATTCTGCAGAATCTGCAAGGACAGGGACATGGCGGCATATGGCACAAACAAACAGTCACAGGACTGTACACCAAGCGATGCAAAGCGATTTAGCTTTAACGATGCGCAACTGATTTTTAGTGTTTGTGTTTCGGTCTAAAACTCAAAACGCGCGTTTTCGCGTGGTTATAACCGTTTAAACAAATAACACACGTGAACACATAAGACAGATTTGTTCTAGTTTTTTTTTTTTAATTATTATTATTATCATTTTTTACCATCATTAAAACAACAGTCAACTTCAATGATAGCAAAACATTTGGCAAGCTGCTAGCTCCGTGCTGACATGCTAATGTGTTGCATTACCTGACAACATCATCCTCACCTTAATCGCACATTATTTACTTGTTGTAAAAGGCTTGTGTCGCTTTCGCCATATTCCTCCGTAACTATACTATATACTATACTACGCAGTCCATTTTCGACAGGGCTTATGGCTCCGCTTATATTTAAATATAAGCTAACGGCTAGTCGGATAGCCGTTAGCTAGCAACCGTACACAGACAGGACGCTAAACCGCCTAGCAACCAAATGGTCGGAGAATGAATGCTGGAAAGCCGAGGTAAGTGTCGTAAATAATGACAGCATTGCACGCGCGTTGGGAAAGGCACGTCGTTTCGTTAAAGCCCTTTTAAACACAGTTTATGGTTCTACCCCATCGGATTCCATGTATTTCGTCGAGACGACGATAAGAAACAGTTGATATTGTTCTAAAACGTGGTTACTGACTCCTGAGCAAAAATGTCCCGCGTGTCAAAATGTAAATTACATTAATGTTTTAAAGCGACAGCTAGATAGCTATAACGTTAGCTTTCATGTACCTTTCCGACATAAAATAATGATTATTATATCTATATGTAATGTCAACAATGTTAGCGTAACCCGCGAGGATGCATTTTTCAACCGGAAGCAGTCTGCGGGTCAAAGGTCACACACATTGTTCCTGCGCGGTCCTGTTCGGTTTGACGTAGAAATGAATGAAGTTTTACTCAAACTGGATTTCTAGCTCATAACAACAGAGAGTAAACGAGTGACTGCGACGTTAGAGGTGCGAACAGTGTGATATAAGAGCATCATCTTATTCGAGGTAAGATTGGGGGGTTAATATGTACAACATGCTAAAGCTAACAGCTAGCCCGAACAGGAGACGCTGTTGTAAGTTGTAGTAAACGGTTTAACCAAGGGAGACCAAGATCTTATAAGTTAACTTTAACTGTGATTATACCAGGCATCTACCGTGCTGGTTAAATATTTAGTGCGCGTGTTTTAGCAGCCGACAACTTCATTCAAGCAGGACTTCATGTTCCACATGGGCTCCATTGAATTTGACTCATCTCCTTTTGCAGCCAGTGTTTTGAAGCAGAATTTAAGCCAATTGCACTTTATAAAGTTTGTGACTAATGTGTGCAGTGTCAGTTAAGCGGCTAACAATATAAAAACTGTTCTTCAATATAAAGCCAAGTCCTATTTCCACCAGATGTAATTTAGCCTCAATTGCAATCTCATTAGCAGATGTTTTGTTAACGTTTCATCTCAAAAATAAAAATCTTAATCTCCTCATCTTGTTGGAGGTAGAAGCCCCAAAATACTTCAAATCATAACCTCCTTGATAATGTGTTTAAAACGTGATCTTTAAAGTCTCCGGTTATTTTTCTTCCTGTCTCTGTTTATAAATGTCTGTTATCCAGCTATTCTTTCACTTGTTGCTGTGTATAATGACCAATTCTAGCAATCTTCACAACAATAAAACCATTAAACCTAAGTCATTTGTAGTTTTTATTTGTCTAGTTATGACAGATCTTTACGGCATCACATTATTTGTAAACTTGTCATTGAAGTCAAATGCTCCCTAGGCTTGTCATGATTCATTTCAATAGATTTTTTTTACTATAAAAACTTAAACATATATATTTTTTTCTTTTTCCAAGTTTATAGACCAGAACAGAGATGGCTGGAATCCTGTTTGAAGACATCTTTGACGTAAAAGACATCGATCCAGATGGCAAGAAGTTTGACAGAGGTGTGTGAAATGAATTTATTCAACTATCGGGAAAATTATGTTCATACACAACGGACATATGCTTGTGTATCGTAATAGTCTCTGCTAATATATTGGAAATTTCTGCAGGTAGTTACTTTCTGAAGACTAAGAAATAAAATCATTCAATTCAACCATTATTTGTTGCAGTGTCTCGTCTTCACTGTGAAAGTGAATCTTTCAAGATGGACCTCATCTTGGACGTGAACATTCAGATCTATCCTGTTGATCTTGGTAAGAAAGTAACCTTTTTGTTCTTTGATTATTTTTAAGTTAGAGGTTGGAGGTCTTTTTTTTATTGATTACACGATCACAATGTAAATCTAATATGTATACAGCATTACCAGCAGATGTGGCCGCATTATTTAATTTTCATATCTCATCTGAATTTATTAGCCATCCTGTTGCTTTTAGACAAGTTGGTTGCATAAGTGTTTTCGGTGAATTCACTGGCTTCCACAACAGTTGCCAACTGTTTCACACATTTAACTGTGCTGTGTAATATTCCTATCTGCTTCCTACCAAAGGACTGTATTGTAGATGTGAGTGACTGTTGAAATAATGGGAATAGAACCCTGCTTTAAAACTCTATTAAAAACAGCGCAGTGACATGATAAACCTAGTGTGGACCTCGTGTGGTGTTATGTTTCCTTTTTCATAAAGGTGACAAGTTCAGGCTGGTTATTGCCAGTACATTATATGAAGATGGAACACCAGATGACGGAGAGTATAATCCTCAGGACGACCGGCCGTCCAGGTAAAACTTTTACTCTTCATAAATTGATACAGGTAATATTAACAACACATGCTATAGGGGGTATTTTATTTATCGATTTATTTATTTATTTTTTTTGCTTTGTTTAAATTTCCAGAGCGGACCAGTTTGATTACGTGATGTATGGGAAGGTTTACAAGATCGAAGGTGACGAGACTTCAACAGAAGCGGCCACACGGCTGTGAGTGATGTTTTATGTGTGTCAATACGGTCACTAAGCCAAGAGTACCATTAGTATAATTACACTAACAATGCAGGGACAGATAATGAATAATACATTTAAATGATTAGTTTCCCTCCATCCTTATTATCTTATTTTATTGAAAAGTAACATCTGTATGTAAGTCTGTAGTTGATTTCCTGTGGCTTTTCACGTTCTGCATTGTGAAGGGTGTATAACTACACTTTTCCACAGTAACATATCACTATTGCAGTTACTACACTTCTGCATTAACATGAATTGAGGTCATATTTTATGTTGCCTGAAGGAAGCACTACATGTGGTATATATTGTGTTTACTATTCATGGAAAGTCATAACATTGAAGAAGGAATGCAGGTGCCTTAAACTCATGATAAAAATTATTATGATGGTTGAAAATATGAAAATGTTTGTTATATATGATAATGATTAATTTATCAGTTCTAATCCATGAACCCGCTCCACTCCTCCTTTCAGATCTGCCTATGTGTCTTATGGTGGCCTCCTCATGAGGCTGCAGGGAGATGCCAACAACCTTCACGGCTTTGAGGTGGACTCCAGAGTCTACCTCCTCATGAAGAAACTGGCCTTCTAAAACCCAAAACTCTGCTCGCCCACTTTCCCTACAGTCAACCTTAAAGTCATACTGAGCTGCAAACCGAAAACATTGATGTTCCCAAGTCTGGAGCTCATGGCCTTCTCCAAGAGCAGCTCACAGACTGAACACAGAGGCTGTAGAAGATATATTTTGTTTTTTATTCTCATAGCTATGAAATCTTTCCTCTGTGGAGATGGACTAAAGACTGTGACACTTAAAAAGTACTGCAACATCCATCTGCAGGAAAACTGTAAATAAAGATTTCTTTTATACAAAAGGATTCTTTGATGTCTCCTGGGATCATACATTCAGCTTTTTTTGTCCTATTTATCCTTTTAGGTTTTCTTCCTATACCTTAGCAGCTGCTCCAGTGCTCATTTTGAATTTGGTAGGTTTAATAAAGAAGCTAGTGCTAACTGGGCTGTGTAGCTCTAAGAGCAGTGGTCTCTGGAAAAGACATAATGGATATACATAATACACTCAGTGACAAGCTGCTGAAGTTCTTTATATTCACGAAAAATCCTCAGACCAAACAGCCTCTGAGTGCTCAAAACATTTGAACTTAAAATGTTGACGTGATTCTGTGGCAAGTATTTCGGGAAATCAAATTATTTTGCTCCCAGCTCACAGATGGGACGTTATCATCCAGGCTGCCTTGGGCAACTGTTCTATATTTGCTTGGATTGCAGCAAACTAAAATGTGGACTCTCGGCAGACAGAAAATTGAATTAAGAGCGAAGAGGCATCGTCTGTGACACAGACTCCTCAATGTCAGTGGTAATGGATGTCACAGGATGGGGAGTGACTCTGCCGATGACTCCTGATGTGTGCTTGGGTTGTGATTTCACCCCCAGTATTTCTGACACTGCTGACACGCCCAAGGGGTTGGAGGTAGAGTTGATACGGAATGGGACAAGAACAAGGAAGGGTCAGAATTCGGCATCAGCAGCAAAAAACAACCAACGTGGACAGGTTTGGGTCTGCGGCTCCGTCCATGAACGGCCTCGTCTTGTGTCAACAGTCCAGGCAGGTGCTGGTGGTGTGAGGAGTGTTTTCTTTCTTTAGGCCTCTTGTTACCAATCAATCACTTGAATCCCGTAGCCAATGTGGTTATTATTGTTGACCATGTGCATTCTTGTGTGGTCACAATTTACCATCTTCTAATGGCACATATAACGGCATATATAACACACCATGTGATAAAGCGTCTCTAACTAGTGTGAAGTTCAGTGTACTTCAGTGGTCTCCCCAGTCACCAGATCTGGATCCAGTGGATAATGTGATTCAGTCTTGTCAATGTGAATTAGAATCTCTAGGAAATATCTCTGTCCAACCAGTGAATGGTTAAACCTCAATGTAAATGTGTTTCTCTGATAACACCCTGTACGCAAATCACATTTATTCAAACTCAGCACAGAGGGTGACAGTGTGCACATTAGTTGTGCCACACTGGAGCATGTTTATGGCACATTATGTTACATTACATTCACATTTACTGATTTGGCTGATGCTTTTGTTAAGCAACTTGCAACTGAGGGGCATCAGTGCTGATTCAGTGCAGTGTAAGTATTAAGTTCTGCACCTGTTGAATAAGAGGAGATTATATAAGAAAGTGCAACTGAGAACATAGACTATAAGTACTAGTTAAACCTGTTAAAGGTTTTAGGAGAGGAGGTGCTCTCTGAGGAAGCTGGAAGTTAGAAAGGGACGTCCCTGCTTCACATAGGATTCGGGAGCGTGTTCCACCATCGGGGAACCAGAGACCAGAACGGTCTGGACTCAGGTGGTCTGGTTTCAGGGATGGTGATGGAGGAGCACAGAGGCCGAGAAGGAGCATAGGGCTGAATGACTGAGGTCCAGGAGCTGGTCCAGACCCAGGAGGATCTCTGAAGGCAGCATTAGTGACTTGAACTTCAGGCGACCACGGGCAGTGTCGGTAGGCTGATGGGCAGTGGATCAGGATCCTTAGACTTTAGATACGCTGAGGTTTTCCAGCTGCAGTTTATAATATTGCTGTAGAGCACAATATCGTCTGCTCCCATTCGGCCTTTGAAAAGATTTCCATTCCTTCTGCTGTGAAAATCAAATTACACAAGTTTCAAAAAATGCTAAATGTCGCCTTTGTTCGGTCTGAATCTGATTATCACAGAGTGACACCACACACGGGGGAGTCTGCTGGGGCTTTAAGGGTTTGATGCCCGGGGTTAAAGCTCCTCACCTACCAACACCTATATCACTTCCGGTGTAGCTGTAGGTGGGGCTAAACTGCGCAGGCGCGGGCCCGGAGGCGTTCACTTGTGCGACGTTTGCGGAGCCGGTTCGTCAAGTATTAACCTGCCCGGTGGGGACAATGTAGGACACCACGCGTCCCTGCTGCTGCTGCTGCTGTCCAACCCCCCCCCCCGCCCTCTCCCGTGGCGTGT
>CM076656.1:23807542-23859714 GCA_038496675.1 Rachycentron canadum | reverse complement strand
CCCCTGTAGTTGTTCATGTGCCTGCTGTGGATTCTCATTCAGCTGGTGGTGGTCTTCATGTACTGGGACCTACCACCTCTGGAGAAGAGGAGGGCGCGGGAGAGCTCGACGAGTGAGGAAGAGGAAAACGAGCGAGGGCTTGTGGAAGATGAGGATGAGGACAATGACGAGGAAAAGCCGCTAATGAGGTCCCAAGAGCTGGTCGGGTCCTACGGCTCAGTGGTGACACCCGGCCCCTCGAGAGACAACATCTCCGCTGCCTCCAACGCCACGCTGAATCATATCTCCCCGCCTCCATCTCCACCGCCATCAGAAGCCCATGAGTCCTCCAGCCCTTTAAAGAATTTCAGCATATCCCGAGGTGAGTAGTTAATTAGTTTTTCCTCTTAAAGGCTCAGAGCAGTCTGTTTACAAGCTTTAGCTCCTTACCTACAAACCACGAAGGCTATAATTTATTTTTGCTGCCAATTTAACCATTTTTATTTTCTTGCTGTAGAGTTTTAGATTTGCTTTAATTGAGACAACGGGTGAATGTACGTTTTTAAAACAAATGACGCATACCTTTAAAAAAAAAAAAGTGGTGAATCTTGCTCTTATTTGCTCCCTATTTCTCTCTGTGCTCTGTCCTGATGGTTGTTCTCCATCTCGTTCTGTCTTCTCATCGTCCATCTCTCTGTCGCTGTAGAGTTCCTGAGAGAAGAGGTGGTTGTGCTGCTGGCTGCTCAGTTCATCACCCTCTTCAATCAGACAGCATTGGAGGTGGAGTAAAGGCACAAAGACAGACACACACACACACACACACACAGACATCTCCATTTCTACGGCATTGACTCCTCTTGAAATAAACAAACCCATGAAATTACATTTGCGAGCAAGAATAAAATTTTCGAGTCAAATGTGATGCACTGAGACAGAGCATGTTCATCATTCCCTCCCCAGACCATGGTGACTCCACTGACTCAGAAGTACTTTGGCTACGGGGAGCTGGAGAATAGTGTGATGTACTGTCTCTGCGGCGTGGAGGTGATCGCCGGCTTCCTCTTTGTGCGCTGGCTGAGCCGGCGTGTTGCTGAGCGGGTGGTGCTCGCCATCGGTTTGGCCATCTGCAACATCTCTGGTGTCTGGTGCCTCATCTTCCTGGCCAACCCACTAGGTCAGACACTGCATTTTAAGTTGCTATTGTTATTATTACACAACCAGGTCTTTACTGAAGCCCCTCTAAAGTCTCCCTTTAATTGCAAATGGTATTTAGTGATTTGCTCATGTGTCTTCCCAGACATTTCCCTTAAGCACATATACATAGTTATCTGAATAACCCCATAAGTTTTCTACACTCTCAAACATAGGTACACATACTCAACATACAACGATCCATCATAACATTATTAACAGGTGAAGTAAAATAGATTTTATCTCATTACAATGACCCCTGTCAGTGGTGGGATATATTAGGCAGCAGATCGATGACTTCAGGAAAAATGGCCAAGTGTGAGGATGACTTGGCTCCAAATCCCCCAGATCTCAGTCCAGTCCAGCATCTGTGGGATGAGCTGGACCAACAAGTCTGATCCATGGAGGCTCCACCTCACAACTTCAGGACTTAAAGGATCTGCTGCTAAGGTCTTGGTCCAGATACCACAGCTCAGCTTCAGAGGTCTGGAGGCCTCCAGGGTCAGGGCTGTTTTAGTGGGAAAATGGGGACCTACACAATATTAGGCAGGTGGTCATAATGTTATGGCTGAACGGTGTAATCATACAGTTGCCAAGGGAGCTCAGGGATGTAGGATTCATTGTGTTTAAAAAAAAAAAAAGAAACACCTGATAACTGTGCTGGTGTTTTCTCTTCCACTGCTCTTCGTGTTTTCTGCAGGTGGTTTTCCTTGGCAGCTGACTGAGTTCATCGTTGGGGTGTTTCTGCAGGTTTTAGGTTTGCCCTTCGTAGCTGTGGCCCAGGTTTCCCTCTTCTCCAAAGTCACTGCTGAGAGAACACAAGGTGGGAAACGGCACCATCTAGTGGACATATGAACGCACTGTAATTTTAATGTCAGTTGATATTTGTTTTCCTTTTTTTTAAAGCTCATTTGAGGTGTTTCATGAGAAACACCTTGAATCTAATGTCACTGAAATTCTTCACTCTTTTTCAACATGTAAATGTAAAGGTTGTACCGTGCGTGTGTGTGTGTGTGTGTGTGTGTGTGTGTGTGTGTGTGTGTGTGTGTGTGTGTCTTCACATCATATAGCAGACTTTCTGATCCAGCTTTTGCTACTGTGTGTCATTTCCTGGTGCTGCAGGATTCAGTCAGGGAGTGCGTCGCTCAGTGGGGGGTCTGGCTACCATCCTGGGCCCTCTGTGGGCCGGAGGCCTCACTGAGAACATGTATATCATGTTGGGGGTGATGATGGCGCTGCTGGCACTGCTGACGGTGAGTGACAGAAAATGAGACTGAGAGAGGAAAAAACAGAAAGGTGTAAAGAGATGGACCCAGGTCCATTAATGTGTCTGTCACAGTTACTATCAACTTACAAAGCTGGTGTCAAATACAAGTTCAGATTGATTCAGGTTTGTTTTCCTTAATCATATATTTCCTCATCTTATTCAGAAAAACTTTATATATTTGTTATATATATTTCATATAAACAAAGCTCTTTATTTAACAGTGATGCACTAACCAGAATAGAGTAAAATGTTTCTATTACTCAAACAAGGGTATTGAAAAACTCAGGTATTTTAATGTCACAAATATTGCAAATCTTCAAATTATAACCACTCAATAATTAACACACGAAACACAAATTTAAAATAAAATCAGAAAACTGATTCCAGACATATTTTGGTTGTTACTTTTACGTTACATGTACAGCTGTGAATGTAAATCTAAATTCAACGTTCAAAGGAACATTACCTTCCCATAAATTCCTCTAGTAAATAACAGATTTTCATTTTCATTTATTTATTTTGTCTGAGTGATGTGACTTTGAAATTCATCCCCACGCCCTCTTTTTCCCTTTTGCTGTGGGAATATTTGAAAAAAAAAAAAAAAAAAAAAAAATAGCAGGTTGCCCTCATTGCCCATGTGGCAGTGTTTAGAGTTGGACCCTGTAATTGGTGTAAGTGCATCTCATTCCATTTTCAAGTAACAATTACACTGAGAATCTAATTAGAACAAATGGGGAAACAAACAAACCACAGAAAAGGGTTTAAAGTTGGGAATAGAGATACGAGTTGACATATTTTAGCTCGCAGCTCCCCTCGATTAGGCAACAAACAAGCATAACAAAATGCTTTATAAAGCTTGTAACGAAGCGTGGGCACACCACAGCCCAACAAGCAAATGTTTCTGCTATCACAGAGAAATAAGAAAACAAAACTGGGCTGCGTGCCTGGGAGGGAAGAGCTCGGCATGTGCACTTAAAACGGGTAAAGCCAAGCTCACCTCACAGTTGTTTCTCCACCAGGAAGCTCCCTCCACAGCTATCATTTAAAAAAAATAATTCAATGTTGAAGTTTTCAGGATTCACATAGCAGCTGAGTCTTTTTTTCTGCCTTTCCCGTTTAAAGCGCTGTAGCTTCGTGCCACAGTTTATTAAATAAAAGTTGTTTTTTTTTTATTTTTATTTTAAATCTGTGATGTATTTTTACTTGGTTTTACAGTAGCTCCTGTTTTTTTTTTTTGTCTGTGAAATCTTGAAAACACAATTCAGGATTTAAACCTTAAACCGATTCAGTCAGAAGAAACGATATAAAAAACACGCGCCTTCCTTTTGTCTCCTCATGCGAAGATGCAACTATAAATCTATAAACTCTGATGTATGAGTTCTGTCCTTCAAACTGAAATAGATTGACTCTGTTGTGCTCTATTGTTCTGTTTTAGTACTTTGTCAAGTAACACAAAAGACAATGCTTGCTGCATCAGCAATTATTCGTTCATTAATCCGAGAGGAAATGCACGATTTCCATGAGAGGAGACCATGAAGAAGAAATTATGGAGGAGAACTTTCTTTCTTCTTCTTTCTTTCTTGCCTCAGAGGAACTTTTGTATTTATACCGATGTTATTTCTGATGCAGATGATGTTGGCCTTCTCATATGACCGTCTGGTTGAGCCTGCTTCTGAGGAGGAGGCCGACGGCCCAGACAGCTGCGGTTAATCCAGCAGGAAAGGTGGCTATAGAAGGTAGTTATTTGCAGATATAATGCATGCAATGCTCGCAGGCAATAAAGTAAGCTAGTTTTCCGAGCCTTGGCAATGTGGAGCAGAAACACCAGTATTTCAAGCAGCCTTCCGCTGTCTAACCCTTCATTTTCCTCTTTGTCTGCACACACCCAATAGCACACACCTCACCGCCTCCTGAGTGCTCGGACTTTTCCGTTTTTGTTTGCACAGGCAGACGAAAGTACTGTTCTTGTGTATATGTATATTTCCCATGGAAATATAGAATCTTTATGGCACCACATGTGCGAGCTTGAGCTAAAAACTGTTTCCATCCCTCTGTGATCTGTAGCACCAATGCATTGAGCTTAACTGTTAAATTACTGTTGAATTAATGAACATGCCAAGTGGTTGTGGATATGGTGACCTATGACCTCGTGCTGCAGGAGACGTTTGGCCTTTATACTTAGTACCTCATGCTCTGCACAAACAGGCATTCAGAATATTTATCAGCTCGCTGAACAGAAGTAGAAAAATGCAGTAAAATGATCAAAAGTAATGTTTTAATCTTTTGCATGAAAAAAAACCCAGAGTTTATTCTCTTCTAAAATGAAACACACAAAATATTTGACCAGACTTTTACCTTAGTTACATCAGAAGGATTTTAATCTTGATCAAATATCATGTCTGCTTCTTGATTCACACTCATTTCATCTACGTCCGATGAAAAGAAGGTTTCTCCAAGAAACTGAAAGCTCTATGATCTCTGCGATTCTTGATTGGATTCAATTGTATTTATTCATTTAAAAAAAATCATCAAAATCAATCAATTCATCAAAATAATAACGATAATGTTTTGAGTCAATCTCTGAAAAAATAATTACTTTTACTAGTATAAAATAATAAAATGTGGGTTTTAATTAAATTAAAATTCTCAGGGAAATATTAAATACTTGTAGTCTCTGTAACATTAGGAGATATTACACTCATTTACAGATATAATGAATACTACAAATATTAGAATTTGCTTTAACAAGTCTACAGATATATATCAAAAAATATCTATCACACAGCAGCCTATTGTAAAGACTGTTAAGTGATGAAAGTTCCCTGCTTTGAAAAGAGTAAAGTGATTATTATTATTATTTTTTTTTTGATGTAGTACATATTTTCAACACAGGTGGGTGCTCTTAGTCTTTGTTCCACAGTATGTGCTCCCCATCTATAATGAGCCTGATGTGTTGACGTGTGATTGACATCAGCAGGTACTCTATATCAGCAAACACAGGGAAAAATAGCTTGTAGTTTTTTTTTTTTTTTTCAGGTGGTAGCACAGAAAAACACACACTTTTCAGTCTGAGAACAGTTTTGTTTTTTTTGTTTTTTTTTTTTCCCCCAAATGTTTTAGCTGTTTGTTTTGTACAACTTCATAATTTGTTCAGGTTTTATATTCACAGACACTAAAAAATATGCAATGAACTAAGAATATTTATTTCTTTATTTAGTATGTATTTATTAATCAGAACTTTTGTGGGCACCTAACATGTACATAATTTTTTTTTTTGTTCCTTGTCTCTATACAAAAAGATAAACTTTCACCAAACTTGACTGGCTTGTGTTTTCTTATTCTCTAGGGAAACTGAATGTGTGTGTAAACATGAGAGAAAAGGAAAAAAAATACACCACAGAGATTTACATTCATTTCTTTACTTGAATGTTTCAGGAGGAAAAAAAAAAAAAAGAAGTATCATTATCATTTTATAGTAGTATTATTATTTTACAAATATAGACTGGTTTTCATAGTTAAAATAAATAAAAGTAAAATAGTAAAAATAGTTTAAATATTTAATGGAATAAAAAAAAAGTTTGTCAATAACATCTTATATATTTCTAAATTTGTATTTTTTTTTTTTTACTAAAAAAATTACAAAAAATATTGAGCTATTTTTAAGTAAATATTTAATTCAAAAGCAACTTTGAGCAAATAATTAAATAGTAATATTATAATAATATAATAATATATGAATTGTGAGGAATAACTCTGAGCTTATATCTACACTCATAATTTACCATTATCTTTGTCTCTTTTGCAGAAATGCATATTTCTCTTTAATGTGGAAATTATCAAGGATGATTGATTTAGATTCAGAAATCAAAAATGTATTTTTATTTTAGTATGAAAAGAACCACAGTTAGAGCCATAAGAAGTTTTACATTGGTTATATCTAAAAACAAAAAAAAAATGTTAAAAGAAAATTTATTTATTTTAATTTACAGTTGTTCACCCTTTTTCTTAGCAATTTAATATGGCTATGGTTTTTAATAAAAGATAAATGTATCATAAAATTAAAATAAATAAAATGGTCTAAAAATTAATTGAGCATCAGAGAAATGTTTTGTTTTTTTTTTTGTATAAAAAAAAAAAATTAAAAGCATGTGCAAACATTTCCTTTATGGAACATAGTCAAATTGTAACAGAACAGATTTTGCTTACTTAAATAATTAAATTAAAAATGAATTATTGTCTGCAGCAATTCAAGTAATGTAATTTAAAAGTGTTTGTAGAATTATTTTCAGAAATATGCTTTTCATATGACATAAAATAAATGAATGGATTAGTTGGTTGTAACTGTAACTGAATTTATAATTATTCATAAAAAGTTAATCATTAAAAAAAAAATAAAAAAAATAAAAATGCCGACCACAAAAACCAGTTAAATAAACAACGACTAAAAACAAAAACTTTATTTAACTTTATTTTTTAGAAGCGACACAAAAAGCAGCTGCTGGTCACAACAAGTGGACGTGGCCCCACTGGGGGTCACTGTAACCTAACTGCCTTAACCCGTACGTCGCTCGTGACGTCATGTCGTCTCCCTGGTGACGTGGTAGCGAGGAGGCGGGGCTTTGACCGTGAACTCTAGCTGAACCCGTTTTGATGTCGGGCGGGGCAGGTTCAGAAATATTACGACACAGGGCCGGTAACAGGGATATTTTAAGGTTTTGATTTGTTGAATTTTTTTTTTTTTTTTTTAACCCCACCCCCCTCGCACCAACCCACCCACCACCATCACCACTCACCCATCACACACACGAACCCCAAACACGCTTGGCCTGCAGCGGCAGTCTGACCGAACAGCGACCCTGCGTATCAGGGTCAGAAGTGTAGAACACGTCGTGTGTCATATTAACTGTAGTCGTCGGGATAAGTTTGGCGAGGTCGCCCCTCCTCCTCCACCTCCTCCCCCCCCGCCAATCGCAGGGATAGGTTACGAGGCATATACAGCCAAATTCGGTGATGATAATGGACGTGAACTTTTGGTGAACTGTCTTTTCCTCGGGGGGGGCGGGGGTCTCCGAGGGCAGGTGGAGTTCAGTGGGACTTCAGTGTTTTGTGTTTTTTTTTTTTTTTCTTCAGTCTCATTGCCCAGGCTTGATCCTTGATTGACCCTAACGAACTGGGCTGGGATGGATGGTGGGGATGGATTTGGATGATGCGCCGCAGCACAAGGGTTTGTGGGACATTGCGGCTTTGCCCAACATACATATTTTACACTTGGGAGTGTGGACGGAGTCGCAGCGCAGCATCAGCCACCTCTTTTCCCACATATCTTCCTTTTTCTTGACCCTGTCCCTGTTCAGGGACAACTTAGCAGCTCGAGAATAATACCCTCAATCTGATCATTATAAGACTTTCATGAAGTGAGCTGAGATGGGTAATAAATGGATAGAAGTGCTCTCAAGCTTGAACTTCTGAGCTTTTTCTGAGCTGCCAAGCGTATGAAATATTTAGTCGTGCGCCGGTGTCACGGATTCTTGATGTTTGCGCAAAAAACGGCTCCAGCCACGGTCAAATCAAAATGGTGGCACCGACAGAAACCTGTGAAAGTCTGTGAGTGTCCCTGCACGGATCGCGCTTGAATCCGGTGTTAATAATACATGCGTCGCTCCGAAGAGGTGCAACAGCTCGAAAAAGCAAGGTGGTTATGGGGGGAAAAAAAATCTGCAGAGCACTGGAGTTGGGGTTTAATGGGGTTTAATCGCTCCCGTGCCAAAGTGAGACCTCAGCCTAGTTTCTTAAGTGTAAAAAAGGTCGTCTCAAGAGTTTTGTGTGGTTTCTGCAAGAAAATGGACGGCCTACAGAAAACTGAGCTCCGTTTCTGTCACCCACGGCTGTGTGACATGCAGAAGATTTTTTTTTTTTTTTTTTTTTTTTTTTCCCCCCCTTCTTCTTCATTGGTCCTATCAGGAAAGCAGAGTTGTGTAATGCTTCTTCTGACTGAATGAATAATTAAGTCTGTGGCGCCTATAGCCGGGGCACCCTGGGCTGTGTTGTGCAAGCTAGCCAGCTGCTATTGCACAGAGTCCTGTTTTGCCAAATGGGTCAGCCTCCTTCAGTGCTCAAAGTTTTCTTATAACTACATTCTTCCCCCAGTCTTTCATCTCACAACACTGTTACACTTAGACTGGATTTGTAATTCTGATGGTCTTTTTGACCTCTGACTTTGCACTGGTTCTGTTTCAAGTCTTGACCTGTGTGGTCGATGAGATGAGGGATTAAGGATACTTATGTCACTTCTTACACCTTTTCAAACTGTTTAATTAGTTTCCAAACTCAACGAACAGAATACTAATTTCTGCTTGACATTACAGCACCTTTTTAGCCTTTTTCAGTCTCTCTGACGTGTGTATGTTTTCTACACAGATCTGCTCTCGAGGCATAAGAATATACTTAACTGAGGTAAATATCGGTAAATCGAGTCAAAACTGAGCTTTTTATGGCCAAGCATTGAGCCCCACAAATGGAGAAACTGGGTTAGACATATATGGGGGCTGTGGGGTGTGGGGTGGGGGGGGTTGTTCGTTGGCTAGGGCAGCCGTGCATCTTAGTGACCGTTGACTGTGACGCCGTTAAGGAGGAGACTCGCCAAATGTGAAGTCCATCAGATAAACTCTCTCGGAGGAGTTTGTTTAAGAACGTGACCCATGAATTGCAAAAACTGTTTTGAAAATTAAAAAATTTCCTGTTTTTTTTTTTTTTTTTTTTTTTCAATGTGATTACCAATTTAATGCTTGTAGGTGAAGCCAAGGTGTTATGAAAGACACTGTTGAGCCATTTATGTCACACCCTTGTGTAAGACCCATAATATATGTAAATCTTTACCAGGCCTGGTGCATGTGCAAAGTTTCATAAGTTTCTGAGAATGTAGAGTTTCAGTAGGGACCCTTTGGTGCTTGGGCCCTAAATATATCATTGCTTCCTGTTATGCTGAGTGATCTTCTATTGTCATTAAAGTTTACAAAGCTAGCTTAGAGAAAGTTGTGAAAAAAAGAAGGCGGCCTATCATCCATTCAACTTTCATTACTCTGTTTCTGCAGCGCTGCCCCGGGGAGAAATCTGCATATCTCAAACTTTCATCTCCCCAATTTTCTTCTCAAACTTTCCTCAGTCCTCAGCGTCGCTGTTTTAATTGTGTCCTGGCCACAACTATCCCACACCCGCAGCCACCAAGCTATCCACAACGTACCTCCACCCTTATCTGTCCCCTCCTCGGCTCCCAGAACAGAGATTACTAGCCCATCTGTATCGCCAGAGCCAGGCCACGCTAAGCTGGTGGGAGCCCTGCTCGGCAAGGCACCGCCGCAATTGTTAACCCTGATTAACTTGATGTGGCGTTCGGTGGAGGGAACAGTGTGAAAATCAAGCCTGTGCCGTGACCCAGTGCCCTGCCACTGAACCGAGTGGGAATTGGCCAAACTTGGGGAGGGTGGGTGAGAGCAGGAGACCCGGGAAAAAAAGGAGACGGGAGTGAAAAGAGAATGAAACGAGAGACGGAGCGATGGCAGAGAGATTAAGGCGGCGATCAAACGTTGTACCGAAGGAACTGACATATGCGCAGAAATATCTTTGGCTCTTTTAGTGCAGTGAAAACAGGGCGTCGGTTGCAATGCAGTCTCCTGCATTACAACATTAATTGGTATGACTTTCAGTGGTCCTGTCATGGGCTTCTTCAGGGCTGCTGGGTACAGGACATTAAAGATTCAGTTATAACTGCCATCATTACACACTGTGGATGTTGGCTGCTCAGTATGAACTGGAGCGTAGTTTAAAGATGAGAACATATGGAAATCCATACATGTACTGTTGACTTTACGTTGTGAATTAATGTTGATGTCATGTTTTGTCTCCAAGGCACAACGGAGCTATACTTCTGCTTTTTCTTGGATTTTAAACATAAGAAATTCAGATGATGTCTGTCCTGTTTAAATATCAGCCGTGCCTCATTTATTCGGGCATATTCGCATTTGTAGCAGTAAATAATTAAATACAATGAAATTCCTTGTCAGATAACATTTGAACTCTTTGACTCGATGCAACACTTGTGCCATGGATAATGCTGTATTATGTGTTTCAGCTCAACGGGCTTTGGAGGATTCCTCCCAGATGAACCTGAAATTATTCCTGTTTGCTAAGATGCACTTGAAAATCTTTTGTAATGCACTTTTTTTTTTTTTTAAACCCAGAAAATGCATCACTGCCACCGGGCTCAGTTTGAAAGGTCAAGTTAAACCGTACGCCAACAGTAACGCCGGCTTTGATATTTTCTTTATGACGTATTGTTGGACCAAGTCGACGGGAAACCATCATCAGACATGTTGTCTGGCAGAGTTTCAGCCTCTCGTGTTCAAATGCGTGTGTAAAATGCAGAAATACCCAAAATAGAATATTGGCCAACATCGCTTTACACAATGACAAAAAAAAAAAAATCTACAAGCTCTGCTGCACCTGAATGAAGAAATATTTCTGTTCATTTATTTATTTTTCACTCACAGTTGAAAGGGAATTAAGTTATTTTTATTCCAAGATCAGATGGATCTGTGTGAAAGAAATGTATACATTAGGATGATGAGGGGGAGGCATCAACTGGAAACTGCCGCTGCCCGCTCTAGTTCAACAACTGCACAAATGATGCCTGTGTTGTTCTCGAACGTAGCCGCGGGGCTGAGTTCGTCGCATCCAGTGAAGACCGACCAAGTGACATCTTCTCTCTGACTAATGCGCCGGTCCTCTGTTCGTCTGCTCTGGACGATCGTGACCTGTGAGAGATTGTGACAACAGACCACAGGGTCTCCTCCTCCTTCCATAGCTGTTAGACGCAAGGTGAAATTACCACCGTCCCTCAGATTTAATTGATTTGGACAAACCGTCTATGAGACGCCATTATAGGGGACATGTCTATCACCAGGGCCGTGCACAGACATTTTGGGGGGAAGGTGATCAAGCAGAAGAATATCTGTTAATTATTTATAGTGAAATAGTTACATGCATACATTATTCAAACTATTTACATATTTATTTATGTCAATATCTATGCAACTATGCAACTTCAAGGGCCTGACCACGCAGCTACTTTTTCAGAGGCCACATATGAAAACTAAAATATGAAATTCAAACAAGAAATGGAAAAAAACAACGTCACAGGGCACTTAACAGAGGCCAAAAGGGCAGGTGCTTGAGCACCACCTGAGCGTCCACCCGTGCACGTGCCTTTCTACCATGATTTCAAGCTCTCGATTTGGCTTCAATCAGTTCAGTCCTCTTTGATTTCAATCTCACAATTATGAGAGAGTTTCATTCAACCCAGATGTTGCCCGTAAATTTTAATTTGACGCCGTGTTAGGTTACATCTAACACATATAACTGTGTTGCACTGATTTTAAAATGGTTTTTAAAAACGAGAGGTGAAGGGAATTCAACTGGAGTGTAGCTGTGTTTGGTGGGTCGGTGATGTTGTTATGGATTAGGATGCTTTAAGAAAATAATACCTTTGTGCCAGAGCAGTGACACCCCCCCAAAACAAATGCAGAGATAATAACATGTTGAACCCTGTAACAACCCCGACAGACCCCTCCCTCTCTGAGCTCCTGGCCCTTTCTCCTTTGACCTAATAATTAAGCTGCTTACATTATAAGTTGAGAAGCAGCTTTGCCAATCTGCAGTGATAAATCTCTCTCGGCCGAACCGCTGCTTCGTGTAGGCGGCCGCCGCCTTCCCCGCAATGCATGGCTGCTTCCAAGCGCCGTCGTTTCATACCCCAAAATCTTTTATCATCCCACCGAGAAACACTAATCCTACATTAGGAATCTGTGAGAGCCAGCGCTGGAATAGCATAAACAGCCAAGCGCTGAGCATTTTTCATAAACTGACCGCTTTGATTTAATGTCATGGATGTGAGAAGTTTTAATGAGAGGGGAGGGAGGTAGCAGCTTTGGCTACATGTACGTGTGACAGCCGAGCTGCATCAGGAGCCTGTGTCTACTGGAAGTCATTAAAACCGAAGCAAAGTTAGTTGAGTTCGCTTATAAATAACCACGTGTGCCTGAAGGACAATTAGAATCTTTATCTTTTTTACTTGTGGTATATATATATGGTTTTTCACTACAGCTGTTACAATGTCTGCAAACTGCGCTGTACATATTTTGCCTTTTTGTCAGCTATTGACTTCCATTCATTTCCCCATAGAATAAAAATCACTTGCAGACTCTCAATGAACTCTGACTTGTTTTAGTGTGGTAATGTGTAGACTGGTGAGAGGAGTCTGGAGGAGTGTGCTGCCACACATCGATAATTCAACTTTTAAAAAAAAAAAAAAAAAAACTAAAGGTCTGCGACAGTTTCCAAGATGGCTGCCTGAACGGAAAGTCAAGGAATTTGTGGTAGAGCTGCACAGTTAATCTGAAAACAATCAAAATGGCAAAATGGCAATTTTGCGATTTCCAAATCGCAGAGGCGCCATAAAAAATGCGTCGTGTCGCTACAGAGATGCCTCGGCCCACAAATCACGTTCTCCAGACATAAGGGAAAATACTTGTTTGGTACTCGAACCAACAAAAATTTAATCCGATTAATAAATGTTTTCAGTAAAATGAATTTATCATTTCAACTGAAATCGTATTTGCCTTTGCGTAGCTCTCAGCTCTAATCTCGTGATCCTTGAAGTGTCTTTCTTTGGGGAAAATATTGGATGATTTCAAAACTGGGGGTGAAACAAACAGATCCAGGATATGTGAGGACATTTAACCTTCTCGGCAGCGTCTCAGCTCACACTTGATTGTCGCCTGAACTCAACTATTCCTCACTTTCTTCTGAATGGATTTTAAAAAAAGTTCAGTGACATAAAAACTCCCAGGCAACTTTAACTTCTCGAGCCAGAGTTCAGGTTCCTTTTGACCCGTAGGCGTGATCACACCCTGGGCTCAACAACAAACAGTCAAAGACGTCCTTCTCCCAAACACAACTGGTCTTGTGAAAACATCGCTGATGTTGTTGGGGTGGGGGGGTGGGGGGTGGGGCTCTCGGCCTGCTCTCGGTTAGACAGGGTGAAGTTTAAGAGAAACAGACAGAGGGGTGAGGGAGGAGGGAGAGACTGTGTGAGGCAGCGAGGAGGCTGGAGGAGCCTTGCAGAAGTGTGTGTGGGGGTGGGGTGGGGTGGGGGCGGGGGTGGTGGTCCTGAGACTTGCTAGCATTACAGAGCAGTGACCCAGGATTAAGCGCGGCGGACAGTAGCAGTTTGATTTGATGGGGCAGTGCTGTGTTGTTAAATCGCTCATTAAATCCAATTAGGGGGAGGTAGAGGGAGACAGAACGGGGGGGGGGGGGGGGGGGCAGTAGAGTCTTACTGCTCCTGAGGAAGATTGCGTGCCAGGCCGAGCAGGTGTCAAACTCCAACTCTGACCCCCTGACCTTTCAGGAGGGACTCACCCCTCTCCTCCCTCTGTTGTCCACTGGCAGCCTCCACCTGTGACCCCCCCCACCCCACCCCCCGGCGTGAGGGCGCTGGACATCCTGCGACACAGCCGAGACGTCAATTAATGTCTCATGAAATTAAAGAAAACAGCTGCCTGAGTGTTGCACTCATGTGGTGCAATCACACCAGAGCAGTGCCAAGACAAATGCCACACAACTACACAGCAGAACACCACCCTGCTGCGGCCTTACAATAACCTCTCACTAAACTTTCTCAAAAAAAAAAACAAAAAAAAAAAAAAACCCAAAAAACTAATGCTTAATAATCCATCTAGTTTCTCCCTCTCCCCATTTCACTTTCTTCACAACTTAATCTTTTTTGCTCCACTTTTCGTGGTTTATACTGTTTTTGTCTCTGAAAACTGAGCGCGATGGTTTTAGGCACAAACAAACAAAGACGGATTACAAGAGACTTTGACAACTTAGTCATCCTCCTCATGAGGTCTCCCCTGGTCTGATGATCTGTGAGTTCACTCTTGTTTACTGTGCAGACTGTCACAACACCGCAGCTCTAATGTTCATTGTTTGTCCAACTCTTCTTCCTCTGTTTGTCCCTTATCTGTGATTCATGCCTCGTGTCTCTGCGCTGCCTGTCCTCCCTCATCCAACTCTTCCACCCTTTTGTCAAAGGTGTTTTACCTCTTTCCTAAGGCCTGACTGGACCTGATGCTTGTATAACCGCGAGTTAACAGTGGATTTAATGTTAAAAATATATGTTTACCTGGTGTTTCAGTCAAGCACTGGTAAGTAAAAAGTCTAAGACTTCAAAGCGAGATCTGTCTGGATTTTGAAATGGACTAAAAGTTTCAAGAAGTCAAGACATTCTAAGTAATTCAACTGTTCTGTTGCTGTATATTGATTTAAAAACCTTACATGTCCAACAGTTCCTCTATATGATGGTGCAACACTTTATAAATAAATGGCATCTGTCTGTAAAAAGAAAAGAAAAAAGTACATATTATAAAATGTAAACTGGGATTTCAGTTCCAGATTTTACCCCCCCCAAAAAAAACAACCTAAGGACAAAGCCTCTGGGTCCTAATTACTAGCTACAGTTTACAATTGTTGTAAAAATGTTGAATAAATAGGGTAAAGTTTTAAATTTCAGCTGTGTAACAGGAAAACAATAGATAGCTAACACTTGTATTTATTGTATGATGTTAACTAACATGGCTATCTATAAGATACAGTGCATTATGGGTAGCAGCTCACTAGCGTGGCCTGTGGCTGCCAGGGCTGGGATTGTCTTGGATAGAGTTAATTGATAGAGGGTTATGTCTGTGCTGATATCTGTGCCAGTTAATGAAAGTGTTTGGTTCCAGAAATGGGAACTTTTTCAAAATAAAGCATTTTCACAAATGAAAAGCAACAGGAGTGGAGCCTTGAGGAACACCTCTTAACTGTGCGGATGTTAGCTTAGCATCCGTTTCAATCAAAAGAGCATTTATATAATATTCCTGATACACACAGACTCCTGGAGAAAATCTGAGAGCAGACGCGTTCCACTTACCTCTTGAGCACTTTTGTTAACATTTTGTTTTGGTTTTTGTTATCATTGTCAACAGGCTAAGTGTCTTAGCGTCCTAGCGTCCGGTCTGCTTTGACGCCATCATTATCATTACCTCCTGTAAACACGATGATGGCTGAAGCTCTTTTTTTTTTTTTTAAATTGGTAAATAACCAGCTGGTAGTGCTAATGTTAGCTATGTAGCAGTGGCAAATAACTTACATATTTGAACTTGAAATTCAAAACCTTGTTGAGTCTGTTTTTCATTCGACAAATTTGTCTTTATTTGCCTCCTGATTTCATGTTCTGGAGTTTATTGTATATTATCTCCACTCTGATCTTGGTTTTCCAGCATAATGTCTCAGTTTTACATGTGCTGCACCAACTATGTTTATCACAGTCTGTAAAACATTCTCTCTTGGTTCTGCTTAATCTTCCTGTCCTTACTTTGTATGCAGACATTTACTGGTTCCTTCTGGGTCTGTATGCAGATTATAGAGGCTCTTATATCTTTAAAATCCTCGGTTGAAATGACTTTTTATGTCCTCAGGAGCTGCTTTGGTTATCGGTCCCTGAGGTCACACCGAGTTCCTCCTGTCAGAAATGTTTTTTTTTTTTTTTTTTAGGTTCTCTCTTTTTCTTCTATAGGAGCCACAGCAAAAAATGATTTAAAACTCAAGCTTTTCTGTATCGTGATGAACTCAAACTGACAGTGAACGATCTCATGGCAAACACACACAGTTTTTAATTATTTTTATTATTAAACAACCTTGTGGGATTATTGTTTTCTGACAGAGGCACCTTTCATTTGTTCCAGTTCAGTATTCATATTCCATATCCTTAATTGCTGCCATGTTTACCTACTGTTAATGTACATATTTTACATTTTCTGCTGATAAGTTTGACTATAGATTAAAAATTAAAAATTACAATTTTCTGGTCAATTTAAAAGAAATAGCAAATTATTAATTACACTAATACAATTATACTAATACAATACTAATTATACCATACTAATACAATAAATAAAAAATACTATATATAGTAATATATTGTATATGTTATACAATATATTATTATAGTAAAATATAATACATTGAAACTAACAGGTTATTGAATATAATTAACTATAATATTGAATATAATATATTTAACAATATTTTGTTAAATAATTAAAAAAAAATTAAAATAGTAATAATAAAATAATAAATAATACATAATAATACATACATGAATTTAAATAAATACTTATCATATTTTTCATAACCGGTTACATTTGTGAGTACTGCAGGAGTGCAGCTACAGTAAATCCAAATACATTTTATATTTATTTTATTGCTGTAACAATAGCAAAATGATTCATTTAATTAACATATCACTTAGAAGTAAATGAATAAATACACTGTTAAATAGTATTATATCAAAAAGTTGACCATTGACCCAAGATGTGTGATTTGTGCTGCAATACGTTTTATTTCAATGGACTTTAAGTTATTTGACATGCAGTTAACATTTGCATGTATAATGTAATAAAAGTAATTATTTTTTGTTGAACTTTCCTTACTTTTTTTATAGTATAGTATAATATTATATATATAATATTACGTGGCACACGTACCAATTTTGGTGTCGTGCAAACTCAGCCTTTTATAATTCAATATCCCTCGTAACTATTACCACAGTCTTACCTACTGTGGTTTGTATATAGGCTTCTATAATTTCCCCTAATGTTGTGTCATTCCTCAGTAACTATGTGGATCATCTGTCATCAGAAGAACTCAGACACATTATGTAGCGCCCGACTATTTAACTGTAAAGTTTTGAAAACTAAGTCTTGCAGCCAGAAAGTCAAGTGTTCCTGCCCTTCGACTAACAGCCCGGGGCAGAACTGTAATCTTACTGGATGCCCTAGTTCCACTGGGAGATGTGTCTTTGTGTGACCACCGAGGAAGTCCTCCAGGCCTCTGGAGTCATAATAAAAGTCAGCAGCGCTGCCCTAACCTTTTCTTGACCTCTGCCGTTCTGTACTGTGTTCACTGGGCTCTTCATCTCAGAGCTCACGTCTCTTGACTTGTTCCAGCCCAGAAAACAGACATAACATAACAACTGACAAACTCCTCTTTATGTGTAACATCACAGACGACCCGGGGAGCCGACACGATGGGGTTTCACAGCACATTCAATGTATTGTCTTGCCTTCTTTTCCTGAATATGTATCAGGATGGCTGAGGGGGACAGTCATGACAAATCTCTTTGTCAATCCCTCAGGAACAGTCGAGAGCTCTTTCCTAACAGGCTCCTACTCCCAGAATAGATGACAACTTTGACACTGATGTATCATGTCTCAGTAGTTCAGACGTGGAAGGCGGCCTGCCTGGGCTTGATGCGGCACAGGCAGCGGGCCAACAGAGGTGCACGAGGAACATAAGGGGGGGGGAGACCTATTTAAAAACAATCCTATCTGTGGATTCACTGTGGGCTAAACAAAGGATTGGGCCTCATTAAGATAAGAGTGTCCACGAAAGCAGACCAGTTGTTATGTGAACGTTCTGCCAGGGAGGCCACCGCGAGGCAATGGCCCATTTATTTTCTCTCTCTCTTCCTCCCTCTCGCTCTCCCTGAATAACTGTGTGCCTTTCCAGTGCGTCGTATGTCTTAGCTAGTAGCTCATCAGCCCCCCCCCCCCCCCCATCCCCCTTCATCACGTCCATGTTGCTGCCATGTCATGTGTATATGTCAGGAGTGGGAAAACAATAATAAACAATGACAAATGGGTCCGGCTGTTTTCCTGCTGTGCCACAGAGCAGAAGTAATAATCCACCAAACTACTCCAAAAACCACTTGTTCTGGCAAAGTCAAAAATAAAACTCAAGTTCTTTTTTTTCCGGGTCAGTTCACTCACAACAAAATGTTCTGGATAACATCAACATACTTCTGTTGCTTGTTATTTTTTGCTTTTTTTTTTTTTTTTTTTTCAGATTTAGTAATAATCTCCAGTAAATTCTCCTGTTACCTATTAAATGTTTATTAACAATTATAAAACTCTATTATGGCCTATTTTACAAAATAGTTTTCATCCTATAAATGAAGTTGACAGTAATATTTAATGAACCAAACAAAAAAAAAAGTTTTATTTTACATGTAACTCTGATTTCATGTCCGTTATTATCCCGTTAAATGTGTTAACATGGCATGAAGTAAAATTTTACCACAGCCCTATGGATGACAAAGAGCAAAGACAAAATGTTTTATTAACATGCATAAAGCAACAAGTGACATCAGATAAATATCATTAAAAAAAATACAAGAAACAACACTAAGAAATATCATTAAATATCACATGTATTATTAGAGCAGCAAGAATTAAAAAGTTATTTTTTCCAACAGTAATAAATAATGAACAACAAATTCTATTTCAAAATAAAACTTCCTCAGTATATAAAGAATAAATATATAACCCATATTTTAATAATAATTTTAATAATAATAATACAATACAATATGTGTATGCATTCTATTGGCCCTGGAGGAGTTTAAAACATAAGAGCCGGAGCTCAAAATCTGATGTCTAGACCTAGTAATTAAAAGTGCCTAAAGGGATTTAGAAGGAGAAGATGATCTTTAAGATGTGATGAATTAAAGTATGACTTTCAGGAGAAATGTGTGTCATCAAGTGGATAACAAAGATATGTTCAGATACGTCTCTTCCGAACATGTTCACTCTACCTTCTGGTCTGGTTATAAACTGACGGCATATAGATAAAATATGCTTTTTGTATTGTGGCCTATATAATATTAATATTGTTTAAATGTGTTTGAATTCTCTCTTACTTTCACCTCTGAAGCAACTTTAAAAATATGTGTACCCAAAATGATTCAGTTAACCCATAAATTAATATATTCGGAGACATCAAGAAGAATTTTTTAGCCGTGAAAATTACGGCCATGTCAGCCGTCTTCCTCCATGTCAATGACTATGATTAATTTACTCATTAATCAGTCGGTAAAATCTGCTGAGAACTAGACTGCTAACTTATTGGAATAAAAAAGAAAATTCAGGGGCGCTGTTTTGGGAAATTTTAGATAGATAGAATGAACGTGGGTTCGTAAAACTATTCCTTTAGAAAAACAATTTTAAAAGGTATTGAAAATACACGGAACGGCCTCTTTCATCCGTCGGAGCTGTGCAGAAGTAGCAGCTGAGACTTGGAGCTTGAAAACGCTGTCCACAGACACCATCACCACGATGATGAGAGGACGCTCTGAAAACGAACAAACACAAGCTTTCAGCTCCAGCGTGTTTAGGCTTTATTATGAGAGAATAAAAAGAAGCTTAGCTGTTAACTCAGACACCGTGAACTCTGAGTGACACAGGGTTCACAGAGAGGTTATTGGTTCAAAGTAGCTGAAAGATCTGCAGGGCTGAGTGAGGCTATTTGTTATCTGGCAGATATGCTCCACCAGGGGGCAGTGTATTACCTTATTTTTGGGGTGATGCTGCTGTTAAGGGCAAAGTAATGAATGAATGGAGAGAGCGAGTGAGAGAGAGAGAGAGAGAGAAAGAGATGACCCTCTGATGAACTGCAAATCTGCTGGGAGCGCAGCGGGGCATTGCTGACTGGTTAAATGCCAGCGCTCCACCTGTGGGAAGGAGAACAGTGACAATGATGCATCTGTATGCGTGTGAGCGACTGCGAGCCTTTGTGCACGTGTTCGTGTTTGCATTTGTCTGTTAGCGCTTACGTGAGCATTTGGTGAGTTTTTTTTTGGGGGGGGGGGCGTGGCTAATCAAGCTAACATGTGGCCAGCTGTGCAGGAAACGCAGAGTCTTGGACGCCCCAGGTTTGGAGGCTTTCTCGCTCCTCCAGACGAAGCCCAGCGAACATTTTCCTCCCAGATTAAATTAGGACTTTTTAAGCCTTTAGCTGCCAGATCACTTCTCCAAACAATCCTGTGGCCCCTCTTTTCTTGCTCCACTTTTTTTTTAACCCCCCCCCCCCCCTTGTTTTTGGCTCTCTCTCTTTCTTTTCTCCATCACTTTATTTCGTTTCCTAACAAAAGCCAGGACCAGGAGGCACATGATTAGGCCGCCACTAATTGGTATCAGATTCACAGGTTTGGATCAGCACCGCGCTGGAGCCAAAGTATTGCTCACATCTGCACAGAGAGTGGGTCGCTGAGAACCCGAGTGTGTCGAGCCGCTTGGCCCACCATCAGCTTCCCCCTCGCACAATCGCAGGCCCGCCATCACGCACAGTGCTTCGGGGGTCCAGACGAGCTGCAAGCACACACACGTATGACAGCTTTCATGTGCAAGCCAAACTCTGATCACAGGACCCCCATATTGACACCTTTCATGGTTTGTTAGCACCTTGACAGTGAAGAGGCGGGACAGCTGAGACGTCTGCAGTGTGACGGAAAGAAGTGACTGGCGTGGGGGGGAAAGAGCTGAGGTTGAGGAAGGTGGGGCGGACATAGGGATTAGGCAGTGGGGTCTGCCCCCCATATTTTCTGCACTCACAGCCCCCAGACACAGTAACTCGCATGCACAGAATCATGTGAAAAATATAAACATAACATGCAGGCACACTTGCATTTGTCAGTGCTAATACACTCTGTCAGTGCTCAGCGTATTTTCTGTGGGTTTTTTGGTTAATGAGGGAGGAATTTTATGATTGGCCTTCACCTCTGAATATATTTTGGCAAGTCATGCCGGGCTGTTTCGACTTTATCGCGGGGACGTGAGTGGGAAGACTGGGGAGGAGCGGGTGCGGTGGGTGGGGGCCTGGGGGATTGAAATGCCTAGAAGAGATGATGGGGTAACAAAGAAAACAAAATGGGGAAAAAAAAGAGAAGCAAAAAAAAAAAGGAACAAGAAGAGTGTGGAGACACCTGCTTGCTCACATAACATGTCTTCCTTCCCCAGGGGGACGTCCCTGACCCAGAAAACAAGTACGTAGCAGGTTGTCAGTGGCTAAAGGATGGTTTGTGGCCATTAAGCTAGTGGAGCGATAGCATGCCCACCACAGTACACACACTTTGCCAGCAGCAGACACTTGGGAGGCTGCCATTGGATATGAGACAGCAGCCACAAGGGGTTTCCTGCCAATAGTCCGACAGCACTCCAGCGTCAAACACTTGGCAGCTTCAGCACCACCGCTCTTTTGGTTAACCCTTTATTTAACCTGACAAGTCCTGCAAGAACACGTTTGTTTACAACGAGCGCCCTGAGGGTTGATCACAGGGGTGGCGTTGGGTACCCTAACTGCCCACTCATACCTGTGATGCTTAGATTTACCCAATTAGCAAAGAATGTGGCAGGAGACCTAGAGCCTTTGTGCAAGGTTTGTCTGCGTCCATTGATGTGATGCCATGCATGAAGTAGAGCTGATACATAATAATCAATACTCATGGTGATACATGGGAAATTTGTGAATTCACAAAAGATGATGAACAAGACAGTTCAGGGACAATTGTGAAAAGCCTTGTTCTCAAGCTAATCACAAAGTTATTCCGGTAAATGTATGAATTATTACCAAGTGGTGACCCTCTGTGACGTCACCACTGGTTTGTGAATTCTCGTTTTTGAAGCCTCCGGTTTATAATTTGTCTGTTGGACAACTAGATTTTTTTTGGATGAGAAGGTGGAGCTGAGGAGGAGTGAGGGGTGGATCTGACCTGCTCTGTACTCTATCCTGATTGGGTGGTACAGTCTGTCAATCACATCATAAACGCACCCTAATTCATCCCCTGCTTTCTGGTCTATTTTCCTCTGAAAGGACCATCATTTAAAAAAATGAACATCATGTTGTATTGAAGACTTGAAACTAGAGACTGAGACCATGAACTCATTAGGAAAACGTTTATTGAGCTAATAAATCAAGGGAGAAGTAGGGACATTTTCCCATAGACTTCAATACAATCTGACTTCTTTAACAGGCAGTGGAGTCGCCCTCTGATGGTCATTAGAGAGAATGAAGGTTTAAGGCTCTTTAGCATTGTCTTCACTTTACAGCCCTGGAACCTGAGTCCACTTATATATGTATATACAGTCAATGATAATAGTTGTAATATCACTAAATGCCTGTTGGGATGTTACCATGAAAAAAATTCTGCAATTATCATCAATAATTGTTTAAAGCTATTATTTCAAGATACAATAGAAAGGCGATGTTGCGTCAGAGACTGATGCAGATCATGAGAAGTTCTTCCACAGCTGAAATTCATTCTGGCTGATAACGGTCATAAATCATTCATGAGCGTGAACTCATTCACTCTGAAGATCTTTGGAGTTGGTCGGACTTCCTGGTTAGGAAGACACCATCTCTAACGTAGCTCAGGCTTTTTCGTCACACCCCCTGCTGGTGCCCTTCGAGCAGCTTTCCTCCAATCTGGAGACCTCTTACTGTGTCTCTGCCACTCCCCGGCTGGTTCCCACTGGTTCTGTCTGCTTTACCCTCCTGCTGCTTCCTCTTGCTCCTCTATCACCTACTCATCGTTCATCTGTCAGGTGATGGCGGCCACCGCCTTGGGAAGCAGACGTTGGGACGATCCATGCGATGGGAGAAGAGCCGGAGGTGACTCTCAGCTGGGGACACTGAAGGGAGGAGGCGGACTAATGTATGTTAATGAAAAGGATTTTAGATTTGGTGAAGACAAAACTTTTTTTCCAAAAACTTTTGGACCAAAAATTCAAACTAGAGGCAGAAACCAGACAATTATTATTTTATTATTGAGAGATCAGTATACTGGTTTTGAGCAGTGCGGTGGATCTTTGCCTGATTTTTGTTCTGCCTTCAGAAATACATTTTTGAGCCATTACAGAAAAGTTGTACCACTTGTACAAAGTTCCTTCACATGTCTAACCGAGCCTTTCAGGTCAAGACAGCATAACATCTGTGGATTGCAGCATCATGTATTCTCTCTACGTATTAGAAACACTAGAAAAGCAACCTAATTGCTTTTCATATTTCATTTCCATCCTCATATTTGGCAAGCAATCAGCCTAAAATAGCATCAGTGAGTACAGATATGAGGCATATGGTTACTTCCAACTGGGACTCACCCAGACCGGTATTGGCCGGCTATTTGTAGATGGCCTTTTATTCCAGCCCTCCATCAGATAACAGAAAAATGCTAATCGGGAACTTTGATTGGAAGGGACAATTTCCCTGCTGCACTTTCGTGTGACATTACAAGGCAGGAGGGAAGGGGGGAAAAAATGACTTTCAAATCGTATCGTTTCCACTTGTCTTGACTGACATTCTTCTTGCCCGCGCTTTAATTAAACCAAAAGTGAGGTCAGAAAGATTGTTATGCCACTTTTTTTAGAAAGCTTTTTGTGGAAACACAATCCTGCAACCGTTTTACAAAAGCTGGAGTCACCTTATCCATGCTCTGTGCTCCGTGGCAGCCCGCTCACACTCTGAACCTCTTCCAAACACAACAACCAGGGACTGTACACAGCAGGAGGAAAAACCGACATAACGTGATCTCCCTTTTCTTTTTTTTCACGTCACTCCCATTGTACGTCTCTCCCTCTCCCCTGCTGGCACATCCAATCAAATGAAAACTGGGTGGATAGGAATGAAGGAATTGCCGTCTCTAAATTCATTGAAGAGAGAGACCGGAGATGGGTGTTTATGGCCACCACTTCACCCCCTTTTTGCTTCTTGTAATCCCGGGTAGAAACCGAAGAGAGGAAGAAAGGGCAGTGTCTGCTGCCCAGAGACGTTACAATAACAGAAAGTAAACCAACCAGCCCTGAAACACCAAAACCCTTCCATAATCTGGGCTACGGAGGGAGGCCTTTGGAGCGAGTGACAGGACCGGTGTGTGTGTGTGTGTGTGTGTGTGTGTGCGTGTGTGTGTGTGCGTGCGTGGACCACCACTTCCACTCATGGGTAACAGATGGTGCCTTATCATTGGCCAGGATCGGCCGTGCAGCACACATTCCTAGACATGCCGGTAATGCCTTTTGTGATGTTCACTTAATGCTAACGTCACGTAGAATTACGCACCAAATTACCGTGAGAGCGCACGCATTACTGTCCGCGTTATAAGTGTCATCAGACGGAGCCCACTGGGGGGGGGGGGGGGGGGGATAGTTGTCCTCTAATGATCCGACAACCTATTGCATCTTTTTAATTATACATCCACAGGATACAGTATGTTACTAGCAGCACGACCCTTTTGTGCACCAACAGGCTTCCTCACCTGGTCGTCCAAGAAGATGGCCTTTTAGCCCCCCCCCCCCCCCCNAATGCTCTTTTATTCTTGAACACATTATTAAACACTGTCACTCAGGCTAAATACCGGGAATAGTTGGACAAGAGCCTAAACAAGGATGGGGTGGGAAGGGGGGGGGGGGGGTACACAGAGTACTCTGAGTGATGGATCTGTTTGAGTCCATAAATGCTGGTGTTGTGAATAGAGAGAGAAAGGTAAAAGCTGGGGGGCTGAAGGAAGGCTGGATGGAGGCCAAATGCATAATGGCTGGGGTGAGGAGTTCAGGCTGGAGTGCAGCGGGGGGGCCGTGGCGTTCGCTGTGGCTGCTCGCCGTGAGAGCTGGTCAGTGAGGAAGATGATTGGCACCTGGTATAACCGACTGGATGATTGACAAAAGCAGTGGGCATGTTAACGTCAGTGGGTGGAACGATGGTGGTGGTGTCTGCACAATTGTACAAGAATGTGTAGTTTAACAGATGTGTGTGTGTGTGCGTGTGCGTGTGTGTGTGTGTAAGCTCTCTGGGGTAAGAACATATGTCTGAGCCCGTGTATTTGTCTGAGTACATTCATGAAAGTTCTGCTTCTCCCAAACTCATCTGGATCTAAATTTCTTTTCTTTTTTTTTTTTTTTTAGCAGGAAGGTTTTTAATTTGACGCGACACATCCTCCAGCAGCCGCTCTGGAGTCTGCTCGACATAATAATAGTGATGCTGAATGTGGAATATCCATCCCTCACAGAACGGACCATGGTTTTCTAAGAGGAATAGCCATTGACATCTTGGGAAACAGGCTCATTTGCTGCCATGCTTGAGCTGGATGGGAAGATATCTTAACACAGTTAGGCTGCTACACCCTTTAACCTTCTTTTTTTTTGATGATGTTTGCTTGTTAGTAAGCTAGTCTGAGTAGCTAATGAGCAGCCTAAGCAGACATTCAGGCCAATATTGTCATTGTGTTAAAAAAGGATCTGTGTTTGTTGGTGTGTGTGTGTGTGTGATCCAAAACACTGAGCGTCGGTACTGTAGAGAAGGCATCCACTCATTTGCCGCCACGCGAGTGCAGATGTTTTTGCAGGATTCTGCAGGAAAAGCTGAGCTCTTTTTTTTTTTTTTTCATTAAAATGAATAAGGAGGTTGTGCTTTTTACAGAAGTTGAAAAAGGCCAAGCCCATTTTTATTTATCCCGTTATCTCGAGATAATGAGATATTATTAGGGGAAAACTATTTTTATATCGCTCTGACAGTTCCCCAACCTAATCGTGATCAAAAATCCATGGGCATTAGATGCAAAAAAAAAAAAAAGTAAAATGTCCTTTTTCTGCTTTTTCAGAAATGGAATTCAAGTTTCAAGTCTAAAAGACTAAAGTCTTGAGCCTCTCTGGGAAAATGTAGTCCAGATTTGACAAGTCTGAGTGTAATGGTTTTTGTTCTGGACCTGGTCTGATGTGGTCTTGATGTGAAAAAAAAAAAAAGAGTGAGACGTCCCATTTCTGTCACATACAAAATAAAGGTTTCACAAATTTGAGGGAGGGTTTCAGACAAGGTTTAAGCCTCGCCTCAAATGTGTAACACATGTTCATAACAGGAAGAGGTGCAGTAAACGGAGGATCGGTCGCTCAGCTCTGTAAGTTCGGTTTCCTTTCCTTTCCCATCGGAGAAAACAAAAAAATGGTTCTTCAGCATGGCCTTTATCGGCTTCTGTAGTTTTTGTGTTGGTGATATAAAACAGTCCACATGTATCTGAATTAGTATAAAATCCAACAAATCTTAAGTTATGGTTACTAAGAGATTTGTAATAGAGCTGTAAAGCCTCTATAGAGCAATAATACAGTAGTTATACTCTAGTCGCTGACACACTGACTGATGGCAGCACCAGAGTGCCCTTGTTTTGATATTTAATAGCCCTAGTACCCCCCAGTGAGAGACAAAGCACATGATAAGGCTTAACCGGGGCTGTGATGGGCTTAGCCTACTGGTTACGGTGAGGAGTGACAGGCTGATGGGAAAATGAGTTTCCAAAGTATTGCGAGAGTCGCCACAGTTTGCTGATGTCACCAGTGCACGGCTTGGCACAGAGACACACGGACACACAAAGACACACAAGGATCAGCTGCCTGGAGACAGGGTGGATTATGGGGAATTAGGGGGCACTGTATGATTTGGCACTAAAACTGGGGGTCCTGTTGTTGTCGGTGCTGGATCTGATCTTCTGCCAAAACACACTGACGCACCCGTACGTTGGAAAGCTAATAGATGACCGGGGACACACTGACACCAACACATGCACAAGGTTAGGACAGACACGCTTGTGCCCGTGTGTTTGTCCTGACACGTGCATGCTGTGCACACTGTACGAAGCACTTGTGCGAGCACAGGCACACACACATACACCGTTAATTCTTACACACATTAGGAGACGCCACACATACTTACATATGCACATTCTCTCATACACGCACACACACACACACACACACCGGTTCCCAGCAGTATAAGTGTGTCCCCTATCCAACAGTAGCAACTGTAACAATGACAAGGCTTAACAGTGCAATAGTAGCCCCCCCCTGTAGATTGACATGTGAGACCGCTGTTCATACAGTGCAACCATTCACAGCCACAGAGCCTGATGAACTCTGTTTTAGCCAACACTAACCTGCAGCTGTGCACTTTCATAATTACCAGTGAGGCCTTTACATGAAATGTCAATCTTTATTCAGGCTTTTAGCGACAAGCATATCCAGCTAATGTAAACTGTAATGTGGTGCAATGGATGATGGGTATCATTTGACATTAAAAAAACCCGCTTGATTCCAGAAGGCGACAGCGATGCTTAAAGATCGGCCCTTGTCGCATTTTCAAAAAGGTTTATGACTGAACACGCAGCTGATCCGAGTCAGCAAATGAAGTTTCTGCTCTTAGAGTACACCAAATTCACAAACGAGTCTAAACTCGGTGTTCGTTCATTTCTATTTCTAGAGCTTTCAGAGACATGTAATGGTCTTCAGCAGCAGATGAAGGTGTTGCCAAGTTGCAACTGAGATAGCACGGGAGTCATCACATGAAATAAGGCGAATACAGAATTTGGGTCACGTGCAAACGGGTTGTCTGTGTCTGTCCAGAGGACTTTTGTGTTCAGGGTGCTCCATTTAGAGGGAAATAGACCATAAAGCAGGGGATGGATTAGGGGGCGTGGCTACAGTGCACAGCTCCGCCATCTCCTCCAAATGTGGTTTATTCTGGTTTCAAAAAACCAAGATGGCCGACGCACAAATGACAAACTAGAGGCTTAAAAAATGTAGTTCAAAAACCAATGGGTGACATCACACTGAATTGTGACTTGCTTGTTATATAATGTAATATATAATATACATGTAATATATGTGACAATCCAAACACTTCCTTCAGGACTGTAGGTCACCTCATTTTACAACTGTTCATTACATTAAAGGGTTTTAATTGTAAAGATTTCGCTTCATGTGTTTCCATATGAGATGAATTGTCCTCCATGTCTGCACGGCTGTAAAACACAGATGAATAATGGTGTGGTCGTACAAGACCACTGAAAGTCTAGAGCTGCTGGATGTCGAGCACACGCACAACTACTATAACCCACGTTCATGTATGGATTAAAGCTAATTCATACAGTACAAATACACAAATACTCCAGCACAACAGACCGACACACTAATGCTTATTAATGGGCAGCTACCATGTAGAATCACACATACACATTTGTTGAGTAGGTATATGTCGGGAGCAACACTTGTGCGCGCACACACACACACACACACACACACACACACACACTTACAGTACACAGAGTCATGCATATTTCTCACACCCCTGCCAGTTGTCAGTCACTGCCTTTGAGCACAAGGCCTGAGGGACTAGATTAAATCCTCGTGGAGACAGGATGACGGGGTACAGAGGCCTGTGCCGAACACACACACACACACACACACACACACACACACACACACACGCAGAGTGAATGACGGCATGTCCTATGCTAACTATCTCTACGTGATGAAACCCAGACATCTTTGTTGAGATCTCATGACAGATTTGCAGGAAGACACAACATTTTTTTTTTTTTTGGTCACATGATGAGTCACCTACGGCTCCAACATCTCGACTCATGACGGAGGAACAGAAACATTTCAACCTCATTAATTCCTTGAACTCTAACAAGCATCAAACACGCTTGCCTGTTTAGACTTCTGCTCGAAAACCAGACCGGAAATTAAAAGCCCACCAGTAAATATTTTGTTGTGATTGCCATGCGAATAATGAGAGACAAAATAATGTATGCTCGTAAACATTTCATTGCCTTGGCCTGCAGGGCTAATATAACCACATGGCTGATTTGGACTTTATCTGTGTAATAGAACAAAATCGCAAATTAGTGGCTCTGTGTTGTGTGGCTGCCTTCCTGGACAGGCCCCTTTCTATTCCCCAGTTAATGATCCACTGGCATCGGCTGAATCAGTTTCTATATATATATATATTTTTTTTTTCCCAACCTCTCAAAAATGCATTATATCGTCATGCGGTGACTCTTGGGGGCGGCGGGAGACTTAGAGCCGCCCAGTTGCCGTGTTGCGATTTGCGCAGCGCTCCTCCACTGGCTGTTGACAAAGTGTTGGCAGCTGCAGATGAGTTACAGGCATATTTTGGAGGCTACTTTGTTTTTGCTTGTCGCATCACATAGTGGCAGCAGCTAGGCAACCGCGAGTGAAAGCCCGAGTCTCCAGCTCCGAGCATGAAAGCAATGCAGAGGCAAACAGATGGTGATGAGATGGTGAAGTTTTTTGGCACGGTGCTTTGCAAATTTTATTTTTTTTTTTTGGTGCGCTCTTTTGTTGTTCTTGAACGCCGACGTCAACTGTCTCCCTGGCTCTGCTGCAAGTGGCTGTAGCAGCTGTAATAATATCGCAGTGACAGAATCATGAAGGCTTTATGACCTAGTTCCTGCAGCGAAAAAACGGGGCCGGTTGACTGCAGGCTGCGTGAGGCGAACTGAACTTAAAAACGGTTGTGTCTAAAAATTAAACAGTTTGCTTGTGTAATGGCAAAAAAATTGCTTCGTGTGCATGTGAAAATTGGTTGTTATCCTTTGCTTCACTCAAAACAGCTGAAGGGGCATATTTATCAACCGCATACTCTTTGCATTACGGGGTAAAACGATACACATTTCAATCTGCTCATAACCGGATAGTGCTGCATGGCTGCTGTGGGAGCAAGAAAAGTATTTTATTGACAGATGACATAACGTTATGGCTGCGCCCCCCCACTCCCTCTCTATCTCCTCTCTCCTCAGATGAAAACTATGCTGTGGATTGATGGAAGCAACATCTGAAAAATCCTCCATTTTCTCACCCAACAAGCATTAACTGAACTACTCCCCGAAGAGGGAACTTGCTGTCAGAGATACTTATGTGCCAATATATTTATGGCACTTATGGCAGGATATTTCTCCTGGGGAAAAAAAAAAGTTTGAGCATTCAAACGCGCATTTGTCTTTAGTGCTGAGTGTATAATAGTCATCCAGTTTCTGAAGAGACCTCCTGTGTCCTTGGCTTTGGAATCTGTACGTGTGACTCCTCCGGCGCCATTCGCCTACGGTATTATTATATTTTTGATGAACAGGCCGTGCGGGCGCAGTCCGAACTCAAGGGCACGGCCCATCTACCTGCCATCTGTCAGCGACCTGTCATCCGGCTTTAGTAATTACACCAGCATAAATACGGGCAGGAGACAGCAGTTTGACGCTCGAATGAGATCTATGTGGAGCGTATTCCCGCGCGTCTTTGGTGAGTTATAAAAAGAAAATAATAAAATAAAATAAAATAAAATAAAATAAAATAAAAAAAACACCCCCCGTCTCAAAGTATTCCTCTCAGGAAGTGACCGCAACTTTTACAGGGCAACTTGGAAAGTGGCTCAGGCCTCTGACCTTTAATCCCACAACATGGTTTCTTGATTGAGTGGTGACCTCTAGACTTGGATGGAGACTATATAGAGACTGTAAAAGTCTAAGTGAGGATGTCTGTGTGCGAGTGACTGGAAATGACAAAGAGGCAGAAAGAGGTAGACTCTGCTTTAAACCACATTTGAGTTTTTAAACTCTGAATTCATCTGTGTGTTTGAAGGATGGCCGGATGAATTTATTCCATTTTTTTTTCCTCTTTGGTCTCTGCCACGAGAGCAGAGGGGTCACGCCGGCAAGGCAACACGCCAGAATAAAAGGGTTATGAATAGCCTCATTTTCGTTAACTTTCATTTATCCGGGGGAAACTCGACTCAACACAGGCACGGCACATTTTTCAGAGGTCGTCCGACAGCGGCCTACTTGCAGCATTAAAGTGTCTCGCTAAAAGATGCTGCAGTGTCTCACTCCATGATGTTCCTCTTCAGGTCAAAGAGTGTTTTTTTTTTCTTCCGCACTTCTTTCTCAAATTTTCCTTGAGGTATAATCTGACATCTTTTTTTTTTTTTTTTTTTTTGGTGAAAAGATGGTTCCCGTGAACCATAAATTGCCACTGATTCCCAATTCATCAACTGGCAGCATCGTCTTTAAAGAAAATATGACTTCTTTCAAGAGGCATTTACTGCCTTCACAAGGCAACCAAATAGTGAAACAGCCAATGAATAAAGATGAAGAGAAGACCGTTTTATGCATGAACATCCATGACCGGATAACCTATGGGAAACAATTCGTGGAAGCAATAAAAATGGGACCTATAAAGCAGTTGAGGGAGATCAAGGAAGCAGACATTTGACTCTGAGGCTCGGAAGGGAGGGTAAAACACCTTAAATCTTCCACCCTGAACACTCCACTGCAGATAGATTATTTATCTTTATGTGTCGGCAGTAGTAAAAGATTAAAGTTGCCTGCGTGTAGTGTGGGTCGGTTCTAGGTGGTCTGGCTTCACAGACCTCACAGACAGTGGGGAGCACTGACTCGTCTTCCTTGTAGAAAAGAAAAGCTCCTCACAGCGGGGGCTCTGTTTGAAGTATTGACGATACCACACCAGAACAAAATGAGTTGACTGAGTGTCTTAAGGTTTATCTTTCAGATAAACTGTCTACAATCGAAACAGGTCAGTTTAATTTATCTTTTTTCTTTTTTTACCAGAATTAAAGACAAACCTCAGGATGACTGATGCTTAAATGTTGCCACTAGACTTGAACTGTTTTCTCCTGGGGTCTGTTCTCGCAAAGCAGTTTTTCAAGGTGAGGTAGCCACTGCTGGTCTTGATGAATCCGCTGTGGACTGAGAGTAGATTCTTCATCTTTAGTCGGTGGTGGAGTAAAAGAACGTAAGCAGTGAAGGATGAAACTAAGTCGTATGGATTCACTGACACGGCATCGGAGCCTTGGCTGACGGAATATGTTTGCCGCTGACGGTGCCTCTGGGAAAATCCAAGACGTGAAGTCCTTTTGATGTTGAGTGACAGGTGAACACCACACCTTCCTAACCCCGAGGCTCTGCTCTCTATATTGTGTGCAGAGGGGCCGACAGAGGGCGGGCCAGTGAAAACAGGCGGATGTTTCCGCAGCTCGCACACTGACGGGGTAATGAGAGGAAATGTAATGTTGACTGTCAGAGTTGAAGTCAGACAGGTAGTGAATAGCCAGATGATACTTTATTTCATATTGTAAATTACCTTTAGGTAACAACAAGAGTGTCAGGCTTAGTAATTTCGCTCGTATTTCTATACTTGATCTGGATCTAATCAAAACTTAGCTGCAAAAATTAAAATCTTGAAGTTAAATGCAATTTCACATGTGACCACATATAAAGAGACGAGTGTGAATAATACAATTATACAATATGTTACGGTTATAATTACATAAAATCTGTGTATATATAATTATAGCCTGATGTGGAACATTTGTGACTAAGGTTGTGTTTCTCTATCACAGACTAGACCTGGACTCAGGGTTTGGAAAGCGAAGTACGCAACAGGGTTTGTTCGTTGACATGGCTCCATGTTGTTACTAACAAGAAGGTGAGGAGGCAGGAGAAGGTGAGAGCTTTCAGGGCAGTTTGTACCTGTGTAAAATTCAATTCAATTCATATTGAACTGAGTAGATTCAGTCTCGGCACAAATCTACGCCGACATGACACAAGTCAGTGTTTCACACTCACACTTCACTGTTTCCTGTAACGCTCTCCACCGCTGACTCATTAGTTGCTCATGCAGAATTTCCTCCTCTCCATCTCTTTCCTCCTCTCTTCTCCCCTTCAGTTCAACTTCAACTCCTCCACTGTGTTTCCAACCTCTCTTGCAAACCCCCTCCCACCACTCACTCTTGAATTCTTAAAATTTACTTTTACTTTGCTTCCTCTCACCATCAGCATGCTGTCTCTTCTCCTGTCCTCCTCCTGCGTTTGTTTACCGGTGATTGCTGACCCAGCAGCCCTGCCGTCTCTCCACCACCTGCATTTGAACTGTACGAGGCCAAGAACGACAGGCAGAGGAAAATCTGACGTTCTAGCCTTAATCTGATGGAGGTTTTCCTTAGAAAGCTTTTTTACCGCTATTCTGTATTTGTTGCATTGCTTATCTGGCCGGTTGTTTGAGCCCTCGTGGCGTAATGGAAGGCTGACTGGTCAAACTCATGAGCCCTGTCTGAAATGCAAATAGAAACCTGTGATTAGCTGAGTGTAATGAATTTAAAATGGCTTATTTGGGATGTGCAGTGCAAGGACTTTTGACTCATTTATTCTCTTGACACGAGTCAAAACTTCTGTGGCGGTGTATTAACTTTACCAGACAGGATCTCTGCACATCAGTTTGGTTTCAAAGCAGAAAAACTGTATTCAGCATATGTTAGTGTGTCACAGGATGAAGTTCACAACACCTTTAAGGACTTGACTGCAGGACTGGCGTTCCTGCTGCTTTCATTTCTCCATTGCTTTCTGCACACACACACACACAAACACACATGCGATGAGCACGAACCCATCAGGAGAGAGCAGAGAGGCCTACAGTGGTCTCCTCTGAGCGAAGCAAGCCCGGACCACTGTAAGAAGAGAGAGTACAGCTCGGGGGCCTGGAAGAGTGGCATGACGGCAAACAAAAGAGCAACAATAACAACAGCCGCAGCCCCTGAGAGCCTTCTTCTATCCCACCTGAATTATTCATGAACCCGATACAGTGAAAATAAATACTTATATGGAAAGATTTGACAATGAAATGACTTGCTGCTGGTCCAGAAAAAGCCTCTTGTGCCTATCAAATATTCACAAAACTTTTAGGGGTTTGGGCCTTGAGTACAACAACATGTAGATCAGGAGATAAGACTTGTCCCGTTGTGTTTATTAAAAAGCACTGGGACTCCAAGAGGTGATACAATGATGGCCTGTTTTTAAATGAAAAATTCCACTGTTTTGTGCATTCTGGCATCTAAAATATCGTTTTCCAATATAAACACGAGCAGATATCTGCATTTTCCAGCAGCGGGCCGTAGATTTCCCATCTTTGACCAGTGTTATCTCTGGTTTGTGTTTGTTTAAATCAATGCTGCAAATCAAGGCTGTCAGCTGTGAGCTGGAGAAAATCTTTCTAACTGAATGAACATGTTGACTTGTGCATGGTCATTAAAAGCCTCTCAACACTATATTTCTGTTTTGGCTTTAATAGACTTTTATAGACTCAAACATCCTGCTGCTGTGCGCACAGAAAACCTTTTGGCTGTACATCCAAGCTGCGACCTGCAGCTCTGGGCAATGAATTCTATTAAACCGCTCCCTCTCTCCTATTGAGACCACGTTAAAAGAGGCCGAGATCTGGAGCAAAGTACACAGAAAGGAGGAAAAACAAACCACTCAACACAGAATGGATCAGTCCCCTTTTTTTTTTATCTTTTGGGAACCAGAAATGAGCTGCTCTTTTTATTGGCTGTCAGCTCCCACCCCACTACAACAGGCAAAACATAGAGAAGAAAAGAGGGAAAGGGAGAGGGGGACGTTTGGACATTGAGTAGTTAGAGGGGCTCATCCGGACGTCCTGGGTGAAGCATGAGAAAGAGAGAGGGGGGGAGAGAGGGAGAGAGGGATGGGGAGAGAGTGTGGGTTGAGTGCAGGGTTCTTCAAATGTCTATGCATTTCAATGGGGTTTTTGTTGCTGGACTGTGCACATGTATGGGGAGGTTTCCTAAGTATCAGGTGTGTGTGTGTGTGTGTGTGTGCGTGCGTGTGTGTGAGGCAATCTTTGTGTTTACAGATGGGTCTTGGGAGGCAGTCGTTGGAACACAAAGCAGACCTGCTATCGTCATTTTTCACCCACAGGCTGCCAGGAAACTTTAAGTGATAGCCTGTCTCTGTAGAACATTTCCCAGATTAGATATGAAAGACAATAAAATGTGTCACTTTTAATGTTCCCGGACAAGTGTATGTGCTGCGCAGCGGTGTTTTGACTCGATTCTGGCTGTGTCTGCAGGTTGGGTGCATGCACGGCTTGTGTTGTGGCCTTCGCACGGTTTTTCTCTGTGATTTAGTGAAGTTCACACATTTTTCAGAAGGCGAGTGAGTGGGTGGCCAGTGCCAGAAACTTGTCGCGCTTCAGCACATTGAAAACCCTTTATTGTTTGAGGAGAAATTTCTGTGTTTCATGCTCGTTGGTTAGTAGACAGCAGCGGGGAAGTTAACTGATAAAACAAGTAGAGCTGAAGAACCAGTTGCACCAGCTCCAGTACAGAGGAAAAAATATCTAATCTAATATCTAATATGCTCAATATAACATCAGGCCTCAGTGCGTCACCCAGCTCAACTACTGCAATCCCTGCAAACAAGACCATCTGAGTCCAGACTGCTCTGGTCTGTGGTTCCCTGAGGATGAACCGGCTCTTGAAGTCTCTCAGAGCAGGGACGTCCCTCTGTCTTCAAGAAGCTCCTGAAGACTCATCTCTTCAGGGAAACCTCCTCGACTGAAACTTCAACAGGTTTAACTAGCACCTTTGTTGCATTTTCTTATCTGATCTCTGGCACTTTAATATTATTTAATAGATGCAGTACTAAGTTGCTTTGGATAAAAGCGTCTCACAAATTAGTAAATGTAATATCTTTGATGACCAAAATCTAATCAATTCATCAGTCCTAATGAATGTTTGTGTGGAATTTGAAGAAAACCCCTCGAGGCATTAATGACATTTCACGACCACAAGGCCAAAGACCTTGACCTTTGGCCGTTGACCACCCAAGAGCTAATCAGGCCAAACCTGAAGAAAATCCTGTTTATGGATTTAACTATGGCTACGCAGCCAGTGTTGTCTCGGTGATAATTCACCCTCTGAGCAGAGCTTCCTCCTCACTACGATGACTCTGAGATGGACTGTGTACACCAGGACTTCGCTGCTTAGCATGCTAACTTCACCGGATAAAAGAAATGACAGATGCAGAAACAGAAGAGGAGAAATGCTTTGCGCCACTGGAGAGGTGGCTCTTGGTGGGTAAAGTGTCAAAAGTTGGACGCTGAACTCACAGTTTTTCTTCTAGACTGGTGGGTAAACACGTGCTGGCTGCTCATATTAACTAAGAGCGTAAGGCAGCTCCTTCAGTCTGGGGTAGCTCCTCACCTTCACAGCCTCCTCCCTCCTGTATTCAAAATGGCTGCAGGTAGGACGACTCACCATGGACTCAAAGTGTTGCTAAAAGCCCGAGATCCTCAAATGTCGCTCTCGACTTTCTGTCCTTCTTTCTAATAAAAGTAGGATGAGACTAATCTTCAGTTCGGCCCCAAATCACTTCATTGATCTTTTTTTTTTTTTTTTTCTGCAAGACTTAGATTCGATCCATGTATTAGCTGTAAAAATGTGTCTTCTATCTCAGTTATAGAATGCCTTGATCCTGGCTCTCTATATTACTTTAAGACATATGGCAGACCAATGTGTACTTAGCTCGACAGAAAGCCCAGCAAACTCATTCCCTTTGATTGCATAGATTGAGTAATCGCACTTACAAAGCAGCCGTGAAGAATGAGACAACAAAGGCGTCCCCTGTTCTATTCAATTATCTTCCACCCCTGACTTGTCTTAGTGTGTCAGCTAAAATGGTTGTGATACCCGACATCTCTCTTCCTCCGTGCCCTAAACCCACAATCTCTTTCACGTTCGCAGACTCTTTTTCTCTCTCTTGCTCTTTGTCTCTCTGTTGCACACAATAGTTCTCCTCAGTCTGGGTCCTGTTTGATGTTGGACGCCGAAGCAGCCGAGCCCGCTCTCCTTTTCTGTCTCTTTCTTTATTCTCCCTTAAAAAATTCAGCCACTTTATTTATTTATTTCGGTCTAGCTGAGGTTCACTCATCGCCTGCCCGTCTAAGCTTGGCCTCTTTCATGATGGCGTGAGTCTGCTCAGGTCCATCATCACCTCTCACTCAGGCATGGCCCGGGACCGCGTGATTGACGCGACCGCTCTAACTTCCCAAACCATCCCCGATCCCTCTCGTCTGGTCTCAGCCACGTCCCCTGTGCCTGTCCTGTCCTTTCCACGCTCTCAGTGCATTAAGAGTTGAGCATCATCTACAGGAGGTTCAAGATTAATTAATAATATCTCAATTAAAACCTACCTCTTATGGGATTTACCCAAACGCCTTTAAAGTTGAAGGCTGCAGGCTCTTTCACCGTGAGACAATAAGTGGAAAAAATAATCTCTACGGGTTCTGTCTTTCTTTGAAGTCGTGTCATCAAGCACCTCTGTTTTCTTATCAACATGATAACCTCTTCTCTTTTTGGATACAGACCTTTCTGATTTGTTTCACTCAACAACGGCAACTTAATCTCACACCAAGATTCAAAAGAAGCTTAATTGTATGGAGCGGCGTAGAAGTAGCCGGACGTCGTTGCTGCGCTATAATTTACGTGTTCAGTGCAAGACACTACTTAATTCATTGTAGTGTTATAGGATAAGGCTGCTAATATTCTACATTCATTTTAGTGAGATACTCTTTGCAGCCATGTATCTATAGCCAACAATGATTTTTGCATTAGGTTCTGGCAGATGGATGGATGGATGGATGAATGGATGGATGGATGGATGGATGGATGGATGGATGGATGGATGGATGGATGGATGGATGGATTTTTTTGCCTAAACCAAAATAAGCTGTGGCTAAAAACTGAATATACCAAAAGACAAAAACCAAAAACCAATGTAAGTCAATAAAACTCGACCCATTCATTCACCTCACCCTCCTCCCAGTGTGGACTTTACTTTTCCCAAAGCCTCTGCACTCACGGGTTTAATAAGCACCTGTCAGATGCAGAGGCTTCGGGCATTACCTGGGGTATGATACTTATTAAATGCCACCGATGTCCCTTATTATGACACTATTATACACATCTTCTGGATATATGAACATACATATATGATTTTATATCATATATTAAATACCCATAGCAAAATGTGTATATGAGCATATACATATTAAAAGTATATATGATGGCTTTTTATGTGGTAGAACATGTGACATGTGATCAGGGCCTTCTCCTGGAGCCAGACCAGGGAAAGGAGCTCCCTGGTGAGTGTCTGGTGACTGGGCCTTGAGCCATAGGGCCATGGAGCCACCACCCATGGGGATGGGCAATGGGGCCGGGTGCGCTGTGGACCAGGCATCAGATGAAAGCTGGGGCCTTGGCATACTGACCCCTGGGATCCTAGACCACATATGTTAATGATACATGATCAATTTAATTTATATATGTATGTTTATTAAAACAACAAATATACAATTTCTAGGGAAAGTGGTCTGGACCCTAGTATATATAATATCAACATATACTGACAGGCTTTGGGATGGATATTTATTTGTGTGTAACATGTATTATACACGTTAACAGACATATTTATACAGGCTTGACATCTATGTCAATATTGAATGAATGTTATTTTTACCTATGTTCTAGTATTATATCTAATTATACAGGAGGTCACATATGTAAATTCAATCTATGTACATGCAAATATTACATTTGCATCTGGGCTTTGAGGGTAAAATAGTTTTCTCATTAAATAGAAATCATGTTTAATGAATTATACAAAGAACACATCCACCGCATCCACCCTCAGCTTACAGCCTGTTTGACTGTTTCAGTGCTACTCGGCTGCAACATACCCACACGGCTAAATTGTTTCTCCTCCCTCCCAACCCTCAGGTTGATCCCTTGGCCGACTGGCTAGGCTGTGAGTGATGTGTTTACGGTGAGGGCTTTGGCCCACGGCACAACAGCACACAGATATTAATTCTGCTGACGGCTTTATCTGCTTTGGGACTCCATGTGTGTACCGTGTGTATGAGTGGATGCACATGGGTGTGACTCCTATGTCTCTTAGTCTGTGAGTGAGTGTGTGTGTGTGAGTGTATGTTTCCAAGCGCCGTGCTGCTGCAGTCCATGTCGCCATCCATCTTTCACCGCGGAGCCTCCAACACACACTACTTGTCTCCATCAAATATCTATCTCATGCCGATTGTCCACCTGTGCTCTGCTTATATAATGTGCATTTGTATGCGGCTTGAGATCATTTCAGTAATGGCCAGCCATTCCACGTAGATCAGCAGTGACATGTGTAATCTATCTGTATGGCAGCGGCTCCCACAGTGCACCGCAACCCATTTACCGTCCATAGGCTCCTCCACAGCAGAGGCTGTAACGCCGACACAGCACAGCCAAGATGTTTTTATTTAATGTTTCTTCCATGATGGACTTCTAAAGACGTCAGTCTGCACTTTTGCAAACATTCTGACCTTTGATGAAAACTAGCTCGGCCAGATGTGGAAATACATGCTGTGATATTGAATTTGAGATGGAGCGCCGAAGGTAAATAAGAGCAGAGGATTGGTTGATATCGCTCTATCACCAAGGAAGTGAAAGCAGTCATCACCAGGAGAATCCCATTTTCTAAATGTCCCGACAGATTGTTGATTGAGTAGTTTAGCCACAGAAGATGGCACCACTTACAATATAAAATGTGTAAGTGCTTCCCCCCCCCCGCCTCTATTCACTCTGCAAACCTTTCATACGCTGTCTGCTTTTGCTGCCTTATAGGAGTCCACGTCCCTTGGCTAAATGTTTCATTTAGTTTCAGATGACAGCGCCCATGCAGCACCTCCTGGTCTGAACGGTTTGCGGAGTGTATCGTCTTACCCGTAATGCAGCAAATATGTGGCGATGAAAACAATCTTTCAATTGTTTTGTCTGGGGAAGGAGGAAAACAAGAAAACTCAAAAGCATACACACACACACACACACACACACACACACACACACACACACACACACACACACAAACATGCTTACACCGCCAAGCTGCCTCCACCCAGACACACCACTCCCAACAAAGCTATCTGGCGACACCCGGGAACGATAATGTTGGTTATTCATGCTGGAGCTTCAGATCGGAGGAGACAGCTGTTCTCCTCCTAAACAATTTTTGATACAGGAAAATCGGAAAGGTCACAGATCCCTCTCCGCAGCGGTTGTCGTCTCAGGAGCTGTGATCATTATTCAGAATCTTTGCTTCCTGCAGATGACTATCTCCTGACACCCATAGACGCATACAGACTCGCACAAATAAAAGGAAAAAAAAAAAACGGGTTGAGTCAAACCTCAGTGGACAGAACCACAGAACCATTTGTCTGGCTCGCCGACTACTTTAGCAGATGTCTATATCAAAGAGCTGTTAACTGTTGCATCAACAGAATGCGAATGACCATGTTTCCACTGTGCAGTTATGGTGGACTACATGTTGTTCAGTTAAATCTCATCTCAAGTTGTAACTACTTGCCCTATTAATAGTCCTCATTCTGTACAAATTGCTCCGTTGTTTTAACCAGACAGCTGGAACACTCGCAGACCTGGAAATACAATCGAGAATTTCTACTATTTTTCTCCAGAGAAGAAAAAAGAACCAGGAGCACTTTCTTTATGAGTAGTTTTATCTGACAAACCTTTAGCTTTTTTGCCCTTTTTGTTTATTATTTTCCTGAACACTTCTCTGTGACTTCCCTGCTTTGTGACTATTACACTACATCATGCTCACATGCCCAGTATAACTGTGACAGTAACTGTAAAACAACCGGGACAAACAGATAGATTGCATGTGTAAAATCACTGTAGATGGAGGGAAATATACCACAGCACACCCCCCGCAGGTTATATTAATACACATTATGCTATATTATGAATGGTCTTTGCCTGGTGCTGTATTTATTTTATTGATTATGTTAAAATGAATAATGTTCACTGTCAATGTGATTTCAGCCTCTGTGGGGGACAACCGCTTCTTATCATAGACTGTAAATAAAGATGGACGTAGCCTCCGCCACGTCACTCACAAGTTCAGAGAGCTGTGAGCTGCTCCACCGTTGCCATCTTGGCAGTGCCTGACTCCGGCCCTAACTCGCAGCTAATTTAAATATGGCCGAAGATGTTTGGCCTAGACATTTAAGACCTTAATAAATCGTAAACAGGTGAGTTATATAAAAATTCACCAACACACAGTCGTCATAAAGGAGGAAATTAGCTACAGAGAGTCTATTTCTGTTTTTTTCTGTCTATTTCTGCTGTAAAGTTGGACATTTAAACATGAGTCTCTGGAGACTGACTCACTGCTGCAGCCAAACTCTAGTGGTCATTAGAGGAACTGCAGTTTCTCTTCATTTTTCAGCCTCAGTGGTTGGTGCTTGGCTCTTATGGGGAGCAACTATTTGAGCAACACACACCACACACACCAAATACAATACAACACACAGCTTTAAGATGACATCTTGAAACACATGTTGACAGTTGGAAGAAAAAGGAGCATTTTGCAATCTATCCTCCCCCATTATAGTAAACGCTCATAAACACACACAGGCCTGTGCACAGATAGACAGTGCACAAGCACCCGCACTTTTGGCCTCTGAACAGAGATCTACGTTATTTGAAAGACATTTTTGTTTTTCAATTTCTTTTGCTAAAGGCTTTTGTATTTGTGCAAACTGATAATTTTGTTCAAACGTGAGCATGAAACAACTGCACATGTACGTTATTGAAATGAATAAATATGTTATTAACTTTATTTAATATTTATGAGAGAGATTCCCTTTTGTCCCTTTTGGCCCCTGTAATGTCTGTGCTTGGCCGCTAACAGCTAACATTAGCCGGTTTGCATCATGGCTTATAGCCGACCTCAGCAATCGAGACAGCTGACAACCCGTGAAAATGTTCTCCGTAATTAACTGAATGGTTTGTTGTGTGGTTGCGTCCGCTGTTTGTCAAAAGTGTGAGTCAGTGTGATGCGTGAACCACAGTGTGCAGGGTCTCTCTCTCTCTCTCTCTCTCTCGGATCTCTTCCTCTCTCCTACGCTTGAGTTCGTCATGGACTTAATTGAGGAGGACATGTGATTTACAGTATTAGGCAGAAATTATTGGCTGTGACGTCTCCTTTTCTGTGCATAAATTCATGTTTCTTCTCTGCCGCTCAGGTTTTTTTTTTTGTTTTTTTTTTTTTTTTTAAGATAACTTAGCTAACTTGTGTTATTTCTGGCCACAGAAGCCACATTCTCGTTTCTGTCGCCAGCTGGAGCCTTGCATCTGAAAATGCTTAACGAAAACTCAATCTGCTGGACATATGCACACACATTACACATAACATAAACACAAATTGCACATGCACATACTGTACGCACACTCACAAACTGGCAGTGTTTGCACATTTGGTCTCCCACACACACACACACACACACACACACACACACACACACACAAACACACACAAAACAAAAGCCTGATTCAAATCAGCAGACGAGGCAGATTGCTGAACGGAAACCTGTCACTTATGAGGAACCTCAAGCTCAAGGCGGACAGACAGACAGTCAGACAGACAGTCAGACAGATGACAGCGTGTTTGTTTCCCAGTCTTCGACAAGCCGTGTAGCTGTCACTGCCAAGCTGGAACAAATGATTTTAAAACCAGAAATTGAACTGTCAGTAAACAAAAAGTGATGGATGGAGTTTTAGAGGATGGAGTGAGCGAGTGTTTGTTTCGGAGGCGGGAACACTACATAAAATAATAGCCATCGTTAAATAAGTGAAAGACAAACAAAATATCGTAATAACTTCACATTTAACATGTCACATTACTGCTCAGTAACCGCACGACACTCCCAGCTGTAAGTTTCCACACATACAGTAGCCACTGAACAGAGACTGGAGTTTGAATCGATGGCGCCAGTGATGAGGGTCGGCAACATTTGTGAGATTTTCAAATGGAGCCGTGAGGTGGGAAAGGTTGGGAACCACTGGACCTTAACCTTTCTGCAGCAGTTTCACCTCTAATGACCTGGTGAACGAACAATGTCACAACCAGGAATTTTCTCCTTTACCCAGGCAGGTGAGCAAAATCACTTTTTCCCAGATGTTTTAAGTCTTTTATTGCGTCATGAGCTCACGGAAAGCAAACAAACACATATGTGACAAACACATAAAAATAAAAAGAAAGTCAAGTAAAAGTCAAGTAAAAAGAAAATGTTAATCCGAGGAAACATTAGAAATGTCGATACCTCCCTCTCCCCTCACTTTTACTGAACAAAACTGTTTCTGCAAAGTACACACAAGTGTTTCTTGTGTATTGTGGTTTATATTATATTGTGTTAACCAAAGTAACTGGTAACATATGACTGGTGGAAGTATGTCTGCTGCAATATACACAGTTTCTTAAATACAGCTGTATGTGTGTAACAGTGGACCCTTACACTGTTACAGCTTGCCTTCTGAAGATACTGACTGATGAGCTATGGTCAGTATTTTTTTTTTTTCTTTTCTCCTTAGGCAAAGATTATTTATAGAGCATTGTTCAGACACAAGGCATGGGAATACATTAAAAACATTAGGATGGTGTTAAAATTGCATTTAAAGACAAAAAGGTTACATAAAATGTGGGAGACGAATTCGTAAAATTAGCAAATCCACAAGATTAAAGTGAAAATAGTGAAAATATCAAGCATTTTTCCCTTCATTAGAAATCAACTGACCTCAACAGATGGTTACACTTCACTAAACGCAGACCGAATTTGTTCCATAGCTCCGAACTGTGGAAGCGTGATTCACGCTGCTCTCATCTATAAAGGTCATGATACTGGGAGAGGTCCAAAACAGAGACACAGGCCTTGTGTCGTCCTTCTGCTTTTTGCTGTTTTTCTGTCTGTGTAATCAGCCGAAAGGTCCAGGAGAAATCTCAATGGTTGAATCTGATACTGGTGTATCAATAGTGATATTGATATATATTGGTACTGGACTTTTCAGTGCTTTTCCTGGTTCTGGCTTTAATTTTTTTATCTTTCTTTATCTTGTTTAGCAGATGAATATAACTTACAAACATGCATACCAGCAGGAGGAGTGAGGGGTGGAGCTGACCTGCTCTGTACTCTATCCTGATTGGGTGGTACAGTCTGTCAATCACACAGTAGCCACGCCCCCCCCAATTCATCCCCTGCTTTCTGGTCTATTTTCCTCTAAATGGACCATCATTTAAAAAATGAACATCATGTTGTATTGAAGACTTGAAACTAGAGACTGAGACCATAAACTCATTAGGAAAACATTTACTGAGCTAATAAATCAAGGGAGAAGTAGGGACATTTTCCCATAGACTTCAATACAATCTGACTTCTTTAACAACCAGTGGAGTCGCCCCCTGATGGGCATTAGACATTGAAGGTTCAAGGCTCTTTAGCATTGACTTCACTTTTCAGACCCAGAGTCTACGTCCACTTACACTTTCAATTTTTGTATTTTACTCTTTTACTTTCTTGCAGATGAATGTAACGTACAAACGTGCGGTTATATAAATCTACTTTGTGTGTGTGTGGTTGTGGAGTGAAAGTATTCCTGTTTCTTCCTAGCAGACCACTTCACTGTCCAGTGCCAAACTGCCTGTTTGAGTTACGTTAGCTCTGCTTCTTGTTTCACTCAATTTGTAGAATATCATGCAGAGTTACGGTACATTAATTTTTGTGACGAATTCAATATTAAAACAGCCTCACAAATTACAGTGGAAGACCTCATTGGTAAGACTGTGTATTAACGCCCCCCCCCCCCCCCCCCTTTGTGAGTTCAGACCCTGGTTAAATTGATTTTCCTACACTCTGTCTCTCTCCTTCCACACACCTACACCACATAAGAAAGCTTAATCTCCCTAAAGTCTTACCATATGCCCCTGTTTACTCTCCAAATCCCTCTGTGCTCTTGATATGGCTGGCACGGACTGAATCTAGGGCTTTATTTGCTCAATTTAGCAATCTGCATGTGACATTTTAGAAATGCACACAGCCGGTTTGTTTCAGTATAGTAAAGTTAAACTAACATAATGTGGAAAAAGTCAATCATTTATATATATACATATGTATATAGTAAAATTAGTCATTGACCGTGCCACCCTTGTTAACCAGGTACCGAAGACGTGTGTGCGGGTGTGTGTTGCAGTCAAAGCAGATAGGACCTACAGCTAAAATAATTGGAGCCATTCATTAAGCCAGAACCAAAGCCAGATTGTGTCAGTTCCCTTGATCTGAATTTAATCAGGAGAACCCCCCCCCCCCCCGGCTCATTCCACCGTCCAGCCAAGATCCAAGGACTTGCAGTGAACCCTGTGTCGAGAGCCTCGCCTTAATTAGTCCATTGTTTCTCGCGCGGCCCAGCATGCATCTCTCTCGACAGACAGAGAGAGAGAGAGAGAGTGCTTCACAGGAGTTTGTTCAAACTGTCACCTGGGGCAAACTTTAGTTACCGTCACATCATACCCCGCTCCTCCTCCTCCTCCTCCTCCTCTCCACTTCTGCACAGACATATTTCCATTCCTGCCTCTTTCTCCTGGCTGACAGATATACACTCAGACAGATGGTACGGCGCTATCGAGGGCTTCAATCTGCTTTTTCAGCATCAAGGAAGAAAACCAAGGGAGGGAGAGAAGAGGGGAATCAGTTCTGACTCTTGATTGTTTTAAGCTGCAAAACAATCAAGCGACACCAAACCAACAACAGCAGAACACTTCACATCTGCTTTTATACCGACACTACTTGTTTCCAGCAAGGTTTGGTTGTGATGTGTGTATTTAAATTTTGACTGAACCGAGGCTGTTATTAGGTCATCTCATTTTTTTGGATTTACTGTATTTACGTTTATGGCATCACAGAGGAACATTTCAAGCTCAGCTGCAGGTCACAAGACTCTTTTTATATCAGTCATCCATGCAGTTAAGAGGTGAATTGAGAAAATGTGACTCCCTGCGCTTTTATCCTGTTCCTGCTGATTAGGAAACATCAGACCTGGGTCTCGTGCGCGTGGAAAAAACAGGGACAGTTGGGAGCTTCCCTGTGAATGTAGCGTGAGATAGAAGAGTGGTCCTCATCTGGGGCTTTTCAAAAATCAGGAGGAAGGCCCCAAAAGACAGAGAGCCACTCACAACTGTCTACTGCTCTGCAGCTGTCAAGCGAGAGGCTTCAACCTCTCGGTTTTCACGAGGAAGAAACAGGCCGAGCATCTTGAATTTGTGTCGCCAGGCACTGCCGGACAAAGGCAGCTCGAGAGCGGCGCACTTAAGATTCAACTGTTAAGGCAGAAAGGGCCGCTTTTGTCTCTACGAACCAGTAATTACACTCGAGGCTGAAGGGTTTCCGCTGCTGTTTGATCTCGGTAAATTGATATAATTTTCCTGCACAGGAAAAAAAAAAAAAAAAAAAAAAAAAACGTGAATAAGCTGAGATGTACTGTTGAATGAGGCGGTTATTGATGACATTTGAGATTAGGCACGGTTAATTACGCTCATGAATGCCCTAATGACACGTCCAGTGCCGCACTGTTGACTGGACCGTTTAGACAAACTGCGGTGCAAAGATCACGGATGAAGATTACCACCTCGTATGTGTGAGACGCGGGTCAGGACTGGCTTCCTGTGCCGTGGTGTCCATTACTCTGCAGAGCTGTGTTTGATAAAAATGGGAACTTTGATCTCTGAAATGCTCCCACCTGATCCATGTCAATAGGGGGAGCTGCAGCATTTCTAATTCTGTAAATCTGAGGGGGAGAGAGACGGAGAAAATAAAAGAGGATTGACGCCCTCAGCAAGTTTCTGTGTACTTGCAACAGAGCTTTTATTGTAAATTATTTGTGAGTAAAAAGGCAATATGTGATCGCTGCCTGAGCTCTTTCTCTAAATGCAGCTGTGGCATCATATTAGAATAAGTACATTTGCTGCTCAACCTCTGTTTCACAAGGTATTAATTTCTTTTAAAACCACTTAGATTAATTAATATTTTATACGGAGGGATCATGTAGTGGTCCAAAACTAAAGTCTATCAAAAAGATATTTAAAAACTTTCCACATAATTCAACTTCAAGCGTTTAATATCTGTGTGCTGGCAGGATATATGGGCTGAAACTGGACGGCATAAAATTGAGTATGATTAAATTTAATGAAATGTAGCTCATTCATTTATTACATCTTGATCACATTAATGGCGATGGACAGTTAAATTCTTAATCTCCCATCTATTACATTATTAATGGAATGCATGGATCATCAAATCAATTAGTGATGATAACGATAACATTGCAAAATGATAGCTTTTGATCAATTACAGGGTGCACTGTGCAGATTAATGTAATGAATTAATGGTTGGAGGAGCTGGATGTGACGGCCGGTAACAGACGGGGGGACTGATTGGGCGCTTCGGCACATGTTGAGGTTGATGTGGACAGAGAGACTGTCCCGTAGCGGAAGGGTCACGGGTTTAACACCAGAAACGGTGAACGTGTGCCTGTCATCGGCCATGTGACGTTAAAAAAAAACCGTCTTTGAACGAGACACTGAAACCCCCCTGTTTACTCGCTGTTTAAGTGACTTATATAAGACCATTTGTCTAAACAGTGACAGTTTGTAGGCTGAGCATTAACCAGGCTGTTAACTCATTCACTACATTAACACACTTGTCCAATCGTTCCTTAAAAGCTCCTCAAAAGTAACAACATACTTATTTCCTTTTCTCTATTTTATTATTTCAGTTTTTTTTATTATTACACTTTTATCAGTTAATTCCTATTTGCTATCTATCTATCTATCTATCTATCTATCTATCTATCTATCTATCTATCTATCTATCTATTGTCATTAATTATCTGTTAATACAGTTATTGAGTCATATTAAGGACTGAATGCAAACTTAAACTAAATGTTATTGTCATGCTTTTAAATGTATAAAGTAATTCAAAACAATAATAAAAAAACACTGTAAAGTTGGAAAATGGATAATTTTATAAATAAATTGACACTGCGATAAATTACAGAGCAGGAAAAATGTGTGTGTGTGTGTGTGTGTGTGTGTGTGTGTGTGTGTGTGTTTAGTCCTGAATAACCTACATCTGTGGATATTGTCAGGTAAACGTGGCACCTGAGCCCTGAGCAGCACCAACCTTTTCTTACTTCCTGGCTGTGTAGGAAAGACGGAGGTGAGAAGTGCCACGGAGGAGGAGATAAGAGAGACAACAGAGAACACCGGCGCTGAAGGGCACCTGACAGGGATTCGTCTGAACCAGAACATTTTGTTATTGGCAGCCAAGTTATTTTAAACTCAAAGGGGATATCTTGAGAGAACTTCTTCAACTACAAGGACAGAGTTTTGTGGTGAGGAGAGTCTTTTGTTTTCTTTTACGACCAACCCCGACAAGCTCTTACAGTGTTTTCCCCATTTGAAATGAGCAATTTTTTCACTAAATGATCTAATTTGTTTGGGACACTTTGCAATTTGTTGAGCAGGCAAATTGAAATGAACTGTAAGATCAGTTCTTCTTTTTTCTGTCACGGGAGTCATTTTGGGAATAACTTTATCTTTTGAATATTGCATTACGTGCTGCAGAAGACCCTGAGTGCTGCAACAAGGGAGATTATTTTAGCATTATTCAACACAAATTAAGAGTCTTTCTGCTTTGTTTGGATGTTTTACATCTCAGATTAATCACACACATATCTCCTGTGAATCCTCCTCTTTTTGGATTATTACATTAGCATGCAAATGCGTTAAACTACACTAATTCTTCAGCTACTTTACACGTTACGTCTTGAATAGGTAATTTTCTCATTTTAAACCTTATGTGATACAATTTGCTCCTAGAGCCTGCTACACTCACTGGCAGTATTTTATGAGAATAACTTGAAAGTGTTCAATAAAGTTGACTGAGGAGCAGCTGTGAAGTAGAAACTGTGCAGTACAGTATGGGGCGGTAATCTGATCTAATGGACAACAAGCGTTTCAGAAAGCAAAATCAAAATGCAAACCTCGTGTAGCTCAAACATATTGATTGATTGATGCTAGTGGAGCCTTAATGTGCTATCTGCAGGTGTTTCATTTAATACAACAGTTTTTACGTTATCTATTGTACTACAGAGACATCTACTGAAGCTAGCACGCTAACCTGGCCTGCCCTATCTTGTAATTCCACTTTGCACCTCAGGAGGAAATAGCGAGGGTCACATTTTGTGGGAACATCTCTCTAGCGAATCACGGCATGTTGATGTTGAATTTAAAATATTTCCGCTAGAAGCTGCTGAGTCAACAGGTGTTTATGCTAATGTGGGCTATGTAGCCATAGTAGATATGTATCTACAGCACCTTTAAAATCAGGTCAAAGCAAGGAAAAACCACAAGGAAATATTATTTGGACAAAAACGAAACTACAAAGGAAAGAAACTGCAGGGTGGCCCTATTTACAGACGCCCCTCTGCAATATGTCTCGCAACATTAAACCTCAAGTCTCACAACCAAATATAATGACTTTCTGAGATTGACATTTTTTTTTTTTTTTCCCCGGTACCTAACACGCACATGTTCCCACCTACGTCTTGTGTTAGCGGCGGCGGTAGCAGCAGCAGCGGGGTGTGGGGGGGTCCTGATGCTTCCTCATCACCCACAAACCATTTTCCGCCTTGATCTCTCTCTCTCTCTCTCTCTCTCTCTCTCTTAGTCTCACAGCTCTATTCCCCCGTTGCGACAATCTCTCACCTCGCCACTAGACCTGTATCATAAATCTTCCTCCCCAGACCCCCCACCACATCTCCACCGCCATTGCCCATTTTACCTCCCCTACTGCTCACTGTCAGCAAAAGCCCTATTAACCCCTTGCTAGGCTCTATATTGTTGTTGAATAATTGAAGGTGCCTCCCACCTCAGTGAAAAGGCACCTAAATAATGAATAAGATAGGGCGTCTTTTAAAGGTGGAAGAGCCCTGTGAATTATTCAGAAGGCAAATCTGTAGTAAAAGACACCTGTTGCATCAATAGAGATCTCCTGGACCTGCACTGTTGTTTATTGACATACCAGGTCTCTGAATGGACACTACAATGGGGACTCTCTGTTAAACTGCTCTTACTTGGTGAAAATAAAGATGTTTCAATGGCCAAGTGAAAATATACACACCAACAGCAAAATGGTTTCTGCTGTGAATTACATTATGTCCTCCAAGCAATTCAATCTTATGCACATGGGGTGGTGGAGGGGAATACAGTACATACAGTAGTATTCATATTTTATGAATATAATTTGAAATGAGTTGTTCGGGTTTCACAGCAGCATAAATTTGACACAGTTATATGAAAAAAACCGTTAATAAAATGTGTAGTAAAACAAGATCACCCTTGACTTGAAACAACCTAATATAGTATTTTTCACATCTTTCTAAGATAAATACCTCCGTATTTTTTTTTTTTTTGCTCCCGTATCCAGTTTTAGTATAAAACTGTAAATCAGTTTGATGCTGCTGTCATCTTTGCAGCTGATTGAATTTCCTACTTGTTCAGCTGTTGTTCACACTGTCAGGAGCACAATTACGTTGCTGTCTAACTCTCTTCAATGACGCTTCATATTTGGTTTATATTATATCTGCTACAGGCTCCCTTTTCAAACCTATGGGGGCTTTGCTGCCATCGAGTTGTGCAAATTTCCATCTGTGTTGCCTTCAAGAACAGTAAATGTGAGTTAAAACAATATGTTTTTTTTCCAGTTGTTGTAACAAAGATGCCATTCTTTATTGCTTCAAGCTATAAGATCAACAGGGGATTTTAAAGGCAGCTACAGTCACTGCTCCCGCTTCCAACAACAGATATCTGATGCACAAGCCATCAGAAAAGGTAAACCCTACAATTTCAGCATGTAGAATATGTTTTAATACATTTACTGATCATTGCTTAATATCCTGTCTGTGCACATTATTTAAATTAGTATTTCTATAGCACCACTAAAACGTCCAAACAGATTTTTTTTTGGCCACTTTGAGGTAAACTATGAATACAATTATTTTGTAAACCTGTTAGCACAGCTGCTTATTTACACATCCGGCAGTTATGGAGCAACATTATGATTGATTTCGAGTCATGTTTCTGGCAAAATGATAAATACCAAGTCCCCAAATTCACTCTGCTTTTAGCTGCTTCTTTATTCTCTGAACTCCTGCTGTTTGGTGCTGCACAGTTTGTCTGCAGAGCTTTTTTTTTTTTTTTTTAAATAAAAAACAGCTGCATGAAGGGGCCAAAATGACTATATGAGAGTGAACAAAAAGAAGTTAATTGCCAGGCTGGGTAACTCCATAAAGCCAACTGGAGCTGCAGATAAATCTGGTGATAATTCTCTGAGTTAATCTCTATCATTGTTATTACAAACATATTTATTGCAGCTGCTTTAACTCAATTTCCATATGAGTGTTATAACTTTCCATGAAAGCAAATCTGTCATGAAAGCGCTAATACACATACGATGTCGTTCAACGGTGCGACGTTCCTATCCATGAAATTTGAGGAAGGTGACAGCAGTTGCAGCGAGAGAGGACGGATGAGAAAATAAATATTTGGAGCAGCTTTGTCTTTGTGGCCCCCCCCCCCCCGTGGTGCAGCAGAGAGCAGATCTCTGTCTGGGGTCACAGCCACCACCGAGAGCACACCTGGCAGCACAGATACAGCCTTTTCTCCACCAGCGAGTCAAACTGTGTGTTTGTGTGTGTGTGTGTGTGTGTGTGTGTGTGTGTGTGTGTTTTGTTGAATATTCAAATGTAAGACAAGCTGAGGCACAGAAATAGCTTGCTAAAAAAAGTAAAAGTAAAAGTAGAGGTGACAATAAAGGAGAAACAGTGGAAACAGTGACACGAGACTTTGCTTTAACTGTGTCATAGCTGATGTGTGAGTCTCATAAACCTTTAATGTTTGTTGACATATTTTCAAATAGTGTCTTTCTTTCCAATAGATAGATGAGAAGATTGATAGCACATATCAGGCTTGGTTCAACACCACTTTAATTTGGGGGGGGGGGGATTTAAGAGATGTTGAGTGGTCACTGTGAGCTATAACAACCCAAACACGTGTTTAACTCCCTGTTTAAGTTTTCTTTGGTTATTATGGTTTACAGTGACTTTATCTATAAAGTAAGGAAAAATTCAATGTCTGTCTCGTCTTTT
>CM076656.1:23714525-23793927 GCA_038496675.1 Rachycentron canadum | reverse complement strand
AGAGAGGGAGAGAGAGAGAGAGAGCCCCCCAGAGAAGTGGTGAGCCCCTGGTTTGGTTTCTGGTTGGGGGAGACTTCTTCCTGCATGTTCCCCTTGTGTTTGTCCCATTTCCTGTCTCACTGTATTGTTCTATCACATAGTAAAGAAATAACATGAACAAATAAATAAAGTTTTGTCTCTGCAGTGATTGTTGAAACTTTTTCAGACCAAGGACACAAAAATGAAATTCACAGAGCACATAACTCCCAAACATCCCAGAACCAAACACTACTACTTCACTAGTGTTGTGGTGAACTTGCATGGAAAAATATCATGGAAAATTTTTTTGTTTTATTTTGTTTGTTTTTTCACATTTTGATGTATCTGTTGAAGAGGTCTGGGACAAAACAGGAAACAAGAGATTAGAGAAGCAAAGTTGCAAAGATTCTAATCAAAACTATGAGCCATGTGCTAATCACTCATGTATGCAAACACTGGCCAGACATCATTAAATGCATCACAGGACTCTGAAAACAACTGAGTCTACTGAAAACAACATGTAGCCGGACACTACTAGTTAGTAGGCTGTGTGATGGCTCTCAGGCAGTTGGAGAAACAACACATTAAATGTGATATTTGATCTAATTTACTCGTAAACCGCCACTGAGAAAAGCTGCTGTACATTAATGTGCATCCTTTCTTCTGTTACTACTTATGGAAAATGAGGAGCTCGGTATTTAGTGAAGTCATTTGTTGCAGTCATAATAATTCATTCCCCTCACGTCACTTTTGTTCTCAGCTTTTAAATTTTAAAGTAGCTAAAAAGCTTTTTCTGAGCTCGTTAAATTGACTCTAATGCTGCTTTGATTCTCATGCACGTTTGTTTTCCTCTCTGAGAGTCTCCTGTGTGGTCTCGTTCTGCTTATCTTTGATTCCACCCACATGCAATGGTGTTTTCTGTTCAACACATTAGCTTCAGTCTGAATGTTGGCTGAAGTTGTTCCTCCAGACGTTCGCCCTCTTGCTACAACAGAGAGATGCACTCAGCGTTGATTAAAGCCACAGTAAGGTGAAAGCCTATGACAGGTCACCACTATGGCTGTCACCTCCCACATGCAGGAATGGGATGAGGAGATAAAAACACTCAGACATTAACCCTCACTGTTGACTGTAACACTGTGTGCTTATCAGATTAAGATGCTATAATAGCAGATACGTGCTTGCTCATATTGTACGCGCGCACACACACACACACACACACACACACACACACACAAACACACAACCCTAAAAATGGGTTTTGAGAAGCATCTGTGCAAAATTCTCCACTGACAGTAATTGACCTGGATACCATGCAGCCATGTGCCGGCCAGCTTGTCTGTTTAAATATGTATGCTGTCATCTACCTGCTTCAGCGTGCTCAATCGTACCCCGATGGTGGTGGTGACACAGTGAGAATCAGATTTTTCTGTTGTACGAGGAAGCAGCTCGGGATGTGTGTCAGTCTGCTGGCTCCTGGATCTCTGACTGTCTGTTGGCGAGGGTTAGAGTTAGAGTTGATGTCTGATGTGCTGGGTTGGTAACTCAGGCAGCACCACAGTCTCCATTTCTGTTCACTTTTCACACCACGGGTTTCCAGTACAACTCTGAACCATGCCACACCTGCAGAGGTCCCGACCCCGAGGTAGGGAACTACTGAAGGACACTTCCCCGTCTCGTCTTGTCTTGTCCTCGGCTGCCGCTCGCGTTGTCTCCCTTTAGGTCGTTGTCGTTACAGAGCCAGGACCAGTTTGCTGATGTAAAGAACCCGACTGATTTGACATTCTGGACGCAGCATTGACAAGGCTTTGACAAGAACCACAAAGAGTAAATTCATCAAATTGCTGCATGTCAAAATCTATTTGTCTGAGACGACCTCTCTCTTGCACACACTTATCAGCTTCCCTATCACAGCCTAATAGCTACTGTAAATTTGCTCATATCAGATGGCAGGCATTCATTTGGAAAATGACTCTCTTAATCTATATTTTATCAACTGGACTGAAGATATTAATAGTAGATATTCTTATTAAGCCTTAAACCTCATCAAGACTCCTGATGTGAAACTCATGGGAAGGAACTTAAATGATCCGCTGAAAGTATTTGCCGTGATGTATTTCACCACATTCCCTTTTGTCTGCAGTTTGGCCCACAAAGCTCGGTAACTATGTTCAGCTGGTGGGTACTGTCTTTTTTCTGCTGCCTCTTTTAACATGCACTGGGACACATAAACAAAACTATTAGGTTGTGGAAAGTTTATGGAACACACAACTGCCTCATGAGTGGAGTAAGCACAGATGTCTCTCAGATCGAGGCCTTAAGGTATCATACTGTGGTCCCGGATCCAAGAACGCCAGCCTGTTCCAATCTGGCTGAAACTGATAAAGTCTTCAGCGAGGAGAGTGACTTCATAGCCGTACTTACAACGCTGCAGGAGTTTTGCTTAATCTATGTGACGTGCGGCAGTTGAAGAATGATCCCGCACTTAATTGTCAGACAGTTTTTTTTTTTTTTCCTCTTCTCCAGAGAACATGTGTAGAAAGTCTGTGAAGTCCCACACAACTGCGACTGCTTTAAAGCCACATAGAGCTCAGATAGAGTCAGTCAGGAGCTTGAAGATAAATTACTGTCAAACACAGATAAAAAATTTAACATCTTCAAATCAGGAGAAACTGGCAAAGCTGAACCACACAATGGATGACTATGCAGCAAAATTTAGGACACAGTAACTCTCCTATCTGGTACAGTCTGGTCTATCACTTTACCCCCACCACTCCACTTATCCCTCGTTCTCCCCTTCCCTTAGCCTCTCTGCCCAGTCTTATCTGCAGTCACACCTCTCTCCCATGTTGAGCACTTATCTCCTGCGCCAGTGTGCGTCATGCCTCCCTAGGCCTGTTGAAGATAGGACATTACACGGCGAGATTCTGCTGTTTACTCAAGATCTCACACGCGGATGATTCCCTCGGGCAGCCAACTTAGCACCGAGGTGTTTGGTCCCCGTCCAGGACAAGCCGTTCAATCCTATCCCAGCAGTGCGTTTACCCAGGTTTGTTTGAGCAGCCGTGTGCCACCTATCACCACGCTGTTGGGACTTACGCCGATATGGCTGCACGGTGTCTTAGTGGCATTCCAAGCAAGGCGGCCGATGTGTTGACAATAACAACAAAGACGAAAGATGTTAGTGTCGATACTGTTTGACGATAAATCAAAGGAGATTGCTCCAATGCTCCTTTAAACTTTGGGAAACTTTTTTCAAGAAAGCTTTGCTTACAAGATGTGGCATTTTGAAAAATCATTCCTCTTTAGGTGATGCTTTTTGATATGTAGAAAACACCTGAAATTTGTGGCCATTTTCGACCACGAGTACATATTGTGCACTCATCTCTCATAATAAAGGCACCTGCCAGAAATGATCTTCTCTGTTACCTTTAAGAAATAAAGAAACAGTACATGCAGACCTCACAGCAGCTTGCAAGCTAAATAAACAAAAACAATACAATTGAATCTGATCTTAGAGACTAGGAAAAGCAAACCTTTGCAGTACTAGCAATGCTCCATCTGATAGTGGAATGGTATAGGAATATATCAGTGTGGTACATGGTGTGAACGCTTACTTCCCCCACACCTATTCCAGAAGATAAGGAAGTGATGACACTCATAGGGTAACAAAGGATAGAGAAAAGGAAATTGGAAAAGGGAGGGGGAGCATACCGTTGAAGATCGAAATATCTCGGATGGTCTTGGCCTTCCTTGAGATATTGCTCTGTGGTTTTCTAGGAATGTGATAACGTTGCATCATGTTTGAAATCCATTTTGTTTCTTGGTGCTCAGTTGTGTTATTGGTTATACCTTTTATCACCGTAACTAATGTTTCTTACCCCTTGGTTTCCTGTGTGTGTGACTTCTTTACCTGCATCACATTCATGGAGGTACACGTACATCTGATCATCAAAGGAAAACCACAGACCTCTGGACATTTCCACTGGAATAGAAGAATAAATGTCTTGCTCAAGGGCACCTAAATTATTTGTACAGGGAAAAGAAAGCAGGCTCACTCGCTCTCCTTCCCAGCGCACAATTTTCCAGCAGTTCTGCGGTTTCAAATTGAAAACCCTTCATCTCCAACCTTTGGGTTCCCATCATTTTTCGGTGCGTTGCACATATGAAAGGATAGTTTTAAAAAATAACTTAAACGGTACTGTTCTCACAAGCCCATTACAGCTCCAAATTATAATGGACTGTGCCAGCAAAAGCTCACATTGTTGAGCAAGGCATTCCTTTAATTACATCACAGCAAAAGCAAAGAAAGTGAAAAGTTTGGCACAGTCTTTAAATGGGTTTTCCACAATGGCTCCTTTGCAAAGTTTCTTCTCTTGTTTTCTTAGTCTCTGGAGGTAATAGACCTGTCGCTGCAGTAATAGTGATGAATCTCCTCTGTCTGCCCAGCAGAAGATGGGAGATGGGAGATGGCCCCAAAATATGGATGCGAGCTGCTGGGGTATAGTGGAAGTGGGTTTAAATCGGTCCGAGGGCACACTAAGATTATGACCACGGCGTGGAGTTATAAATCAAAGGGAAACATGCCACTGGAAACAGAGTGTCACAGTTTAACATGAGATACCGTCCCATTTTAAGGAACTCGTGGGCACCATGTTGAAAATAGAGAATTTTGTTTCAAAACGCCATAAACATTAAATTACAAATACATCACACTCTGCAGCTTCCACCTCTAACACTTCCTGTTCATCATAGCACAAGTGTTTGGGTTGTACCAATCATACCTCCTCCCTTTCCTGCCCCAACAGCACAACACTTAATTACTCCTCTGCCATTTTAATAGCTTCTGGGTAATGTATTTGATAGTGCAATTATTCCTCCTTGACAACATCACAATTCATTGAGGCTTTTTATTAGAACTCAGGAATTCTTCATCCTTGGGGAAGTGTTGGTGAAAAAAAAAAAAGCAGGTCTGTAATCATCTGATCTCAGATCTATATGAAGTGCACAGCTGTGTCCCATCCTCAACCAGCAGTCCAAGGCGAGTTTTTCCACTTGGCTTCGACTGTAAATTCATGCCTCCCCTGCTGCAGTGAAGTGTCACCGGAGTTTGTGGTTTATGCCTTGAAAAACAAACGATTGATCTCTTTCAGAGTCGCATTGCGTGTGTGATTTCATCAGGAAAGCAGTTGGAGGAAGAAGGCGGACAGTAAAGGTGAAAGGAAAGTGGCGGAGAACATTAAGCCAACTGTGTTTTGCTCTTCCATTACCTCAGTGTTTTCTGGATGTATATAATTTAAGACTTTTCCCACTAAATTGACAAAAACACATTGACAAGACGCATTTTCCACTCATCCTTTGCAGTGTTGCTGGGTTATTTAACTATTTATTACCTTCATTTATAGTGTGTAAAGTTTAGCACCTGGTGTACTATAAATGCAAATGACAATATGCCAAAACTAATAAAAATGAACCATGAAATAAGTTTATTATTACTTTATTGCCTTCTATCTGGGCTGAAAAAAATGTACCATAGTTTAGACACAAAACAAAATAGGTGCATCTGAGGATAAAACCATATGTAGCTTTAAAATTCTGCCATAATCTTTAGGATGTAACACTTGAGTAAAGTGAAATTGTCCTTATTTTCCCTCCTTCTCTTTCAAGTCTCTCAACCTCCTGTCGCAAAATATAGTTCCTTTTCTCAGTCTTTTCTATCCTCTAAACAACTAGTCACGTAGGCGGATGCTTGCTGCATCACCCCCTGACGCTGCCTGCACTATGACTTTTTGCTCACTGTAGTGCACTGACCCAGAACAGATGCAGTCGACCTATATACAGTAAACTGTGAGTGAGCAGCTTCCATCTGCAAGAGCAATCTGCTACTTTGGGGGGTCCTCTGCGCTCTGCTATCTCTCCCGGCCTGCTCCTGTTGCTTTCACTATACTTCACACTTTGGACACTGAACTGCGGTTCAACTCCCGGAATTGGCTTTCTGGCCGTCTTCTGGCTGATGCTGAATAGCCTTGGGGCTTGACCTTTCTGGCAGGCAGTGAACTGTCAAGTTTGGTTACGTTTTAGTGGTCCTGTATCAGTGTACAACACACTCCTGAATGTGTTGATTGTGACATTGTCTGGCAGACACCCCGGGCGCTGGTGTCATTAGAGGTCTTCAGCACTGACCTTTACAGCCAAATCATCCCAATGAAGATATCTGGCCTCAGAAAGCATCCAAATGAATTTGGCGTCCCTGGACAGAACAAGGTAGGGCAGCTGTTTCTAAAACAAGTGCTCACAGACAATTGAGCGCTTAGGGCACTTGAGTGATCATTAACCTTAACTTGCGCAGCTTTCTCATTCTGTTGTCTGAGAATAGGCAAACCGGTGCCCCTTAGGCTACCACTGTGAAAACCTGTAATAAAAGCAACTGTGTAAATGTTTGTAAAGTAGTGTTCTCCACAGTCCACAGATAACACACTCCCATCTGCTCCAGTGGTGAGTGAGATTTAGCTAACAAGCAGAAAGCTGCCAGACTTTGGTAGAAGTGATATGACATTAGTAAAGTAGCTTTCAAGCGAATGACTCTGGAATCCAAAACGGTGAGTGAACTTGGACTTGACGCAAATCAAAAGGTGGGTTGGCCACTAGTTTAGCGTCAGCTCCATGCCCGAGGCAGCGGCAGGTATGCTGGGAATTTGCAGGCCTGTATAGTGAGCATGGTGAACAGTGGAGCGTGACGGGGCTTTGTGATAGGATCTGTGTGTTCTCTGTGGGTAATTGGGCTCCAGGGCAACAAAAAAAAAGGAGAAAAGGCGCAGGTTGTCAGAAGACGTGGAAGGCCAGAAGACGAGAGAGAAAGACTGGACACAGACAAGTTGCTCTGTGATACATTCATCTTCATCTCTGAGAGAGCATCAGGGAAAGACAGGTGAGGAAGCTCCACAAACCATGTCTTGGTTGTGTATAGTAAAAACCTTGCGTGTGTTTTTGTGTATGAGATGGACCGAATCCATTAACCGGTGTGTGTCAGTGAGAAAGGAAGAGTCAGAGAGTTTAAAGTTTGACAAAGTAGTCACTGGACCAAAAATGAGCCAGTGTGTCCAGTAAGCACAGGGTATAGCACTTTCAATGTATGGTATCAATATTTCAGTCAGACCTATTCTCAAGGGCAATCACGATGGAATCCGACTGATAAAATAAATATTAGAACCACACGGACACACGCGCAGACACGCACACGCACACGCACACGCACACACACACACACACACACACACACACACACACACACACACACACAGGGGTGTAATGATTAATCGCGGCACCCAAGGTCTAACCTTTGTAACCCCAAGGCTGCAGCTACAGAGACCCATATTAGGCATGCAGCCACATAACCTTCAGCAGTTCAGTCGTCCTCCCTCCCAACACACTCACCTGTCTTCCACCAGCACCTGTTCTGCCATTCTGGGCATTCATCGCTATTCTGATCATGCACCTTTCCCTCTCGAGTCCCCTCACATCCTCCTGTAGTATGTGCTTGTGAGAAGTTGTATGAATATATGAATGCTGCTGAGATGGACGAGGACAACAACGAAAAAAAAAAAAAAAAAGACTAAGCATGTTTACAGCTTTCCTCTGGGCTCGTTTAAAAAGGAGTTCCGCCTTCAATCTAATCTCCATCTAATATTGCTAGGGTGGCCACCCGCCTACATAATCTTGCATAGCTGCAGTGCCCATATGGCCCAAAGGGAACTCTCATTGTTTTATTACAGATCAGGCAATCTGGGTCCCTTTTCTCTGGCTCTTGTAACAGCCTGTCCTTGGGTTCTTTTTTATGGCAGGTTTTTTCATTCATTCAAACATGCCACAAAGGCCCTATTGCAAGCCAAATTGGACAGAAGGGTGAATGTTAATGGATCATTAATATGGTATATTAAAATGTTTCAAAATGACTATGGATATCTGAAATGTTTGCTTGTGCTATTATTATATATTGAACAAAGGAAAAGTGCTGTTGCAGAAAGCTCAGTAGCTGACAAAACCAGGTAATGTGTAACAAAGTATTACATCTCAGGGTGGGCAAAAGTCCAACAGCAATCTCCAACTGGTTATTTTATCATTGTGAGGTATTAGGTCTGTCATCCCATTGGCCAATATATGCCTTGGCGTGATTCCAACCTGATATGCTGGCAGTGAGTTGGTCTAAGGGCTCCCGTTCGCTGCTATTTAGATAGCACTCTGCCTGGCAGGTCTGGCCTTTTCGCCCCTCCCAGGGCTTTACTGTCAAGGGCCGCTTAGGTCCAAGCCAGGGACAAGGAGGAAGAGGAGGAGTGGACTGAAGGTTGTTTAAGAATGCCGCTCAGGTTTTCTATTGGTGCAGGGAGGGGCCTCTTTGGGGATGACAGAGTGTCTAGCCGATCTGGCGGGAAAGCGAACCCAAATGTGGGGATGGGATGGTTGCCGTGGTGCTGAGGGAGGATGCAAGTGATGGATGGCGGTTGTTAGACGCAGTAATTGTGTTCAGGTAATTGACCCCGCTCCCTCAGCCTTTCTCGCTCTCCTCCTGGTGAGCCAAGCACTCCATCTCTCTTTCACTTCTGTTCCACAGATGGGAGAAAACATCAGCAAAAAGAGGCCAGTTTCCAAGACTTGGCAGCTCACTTGTTTAGGATTTTCAAGCTTTTACTTTAGCACGTTAGTGGCTGCCTCTCATCTTGTTTCAGTTGAAGCAATTATGTGATCTTATATTTTAAGTACTTTGCAGACACTGTTAACAAGACTGACTTGAGTTGACTGCATGAAGAGCTCAGTAGCCAACATTGTACAACTGTATGTTTATTCTAAGTAACATTTATAAAATAATAACTCTGCCAGAAAGACAAAAAGTAAATAAATCACAGAGCTGAATAACCAAGCAACACTAATAATGCACAGTCTGGGAAGTGGAAACAAAGAGAAACAGAAACAGAAAAACAAGCCAAGATATTTCATATAAACAAACTTCTACCTTTAGCAGTTTGGAGTGTGTCTCTAACCCAGCATTTGAAGGAAGGAATCCACACTTGCAAGTTGTTTAAAAACAGTTGTCTGTCTATTTTGTTGTAGAGTGGAGATGGAAGAACATTTCATAGTCATCTGAAATAGTATGTTCTGCTAAAAGATCTCATAATGGAGTAAGTTTTTGAAGACACAATCACATATGAAGAGGTGGAGACACTTCATCCTCCAATCAAAGTACAGCCTAAATAAATGCAATGTAAGCAGGAATCATTTTCATGAAGGAGTGTGGTTTTAAACTCACATCAGACTCTGTGAAATTGTTACCTGGTCAAATGTATGAAATCAGACAAAAAAAAAAGAAAGAAAAGAACATTTCTTTAATATATAATTCATCATGACATCTCTTGGGCTCCAGAATACTATTGGTGGTAGTATTGTTGAGAGTGCAAAGAGTAGATTCATTTATTTATTTTTAAACTATACCAGATTCACCATGAGTTCAGGGCCCTTTAAGCCTCCATCCCGCCTCTCTCCTAAACTGACCAATCAGAGCCCAGTAAACTCTGATTGGTCATCATGCTTTCATCTGGGTTTCTGATTGGTCAGTTTGCAGTTAACTAAACGATCTGCACCTGTTGTGTTTTCTGGCGCGACTGGGAACAAACGGAGATCGCTGTTAAAATGGAGGACGGACTGGAGCAGAAAAACAATTACTCACTGCCAGGCAGCCGGAAGGAGGGAATGTGACGAGAGGTGCAGTGAATAAAGTCGTTGGACAGTCTGCAATGGGCCTCACATGAAAATACCCAGAAGTTGGAAAACTTTGATGAAGAAAATGTGGACACATCCGGACTAAAGGAATATAATTAGTGGAGGAATGGAGAGAAGGGCAGACTTACTCTAAAGGTAGGGATTCACCATCTTACCTGTTTAAGATGCTGATAAATCTGAATTAATTGTACTTTTGAGTCCATAGTTACTGAAAAATGACCCAAAAGGTTAAATTGTGTCTAATTTATCTGGTCTAAGGAGTTCTAGCAGGTCGATATTAACAAATGTTATAATGTTTATATGTTATTGGGTGTTGCTATGCTGCTTTGAACTAATGTGGTCACGTTGCCAGTGATGGGTTACACATCATAAATCCACAAACAATAATGCAGACTTAGGGGTTGTGAGCTTGAGTCCTCAGAAATGACCGTTGTAAATATCCAGCCTTGAACCCGTGCATGGTTTTTGAAGCAGTCCTTGAGCAGGCAGGCAGTGCACACATTGAAATGAACCTGGTAGAAAACATCTTGCAGCCACTGTAATCCTTGTTATTCTGCTGTTCGCAGTGCATACAAAGTAAATTTCTGCAGGCAATTGAAAACGGTGTCTTTTCTGTATGGTCACACAACTTAAAAAAAAAAACAAAAAAACTTGGCCTTCATTTGAAGTAGTTAGTAGTAGTAGTGCTGTGCTTCATGCCAAGCTTGCAGGAAGTGTCCAGTTTGCAGGTGCGCGTCACTGACAGACATACAGCAGTTGGTGCAGGAAATAAGAAATAAACACAGAGCAATGTGTTTCATACAAATGAGTGAAATTACTTTTTGACTTTGTAGAGCATCAGAAGCTATAACATGCATGATAGGTCCTCTGTATATATTTGTAGTAGTCTGTTAAAGTGTCATTGAGGCCTTTTTCGCATCCATAGACCCTAACATGTTTAGTAGAATCACACATAAACCTATTTGTATTAACATGTGAACTGTATTGACTAGTTAGGGTCCCAGCATCCCTTCACCTTTAGTGATAACCCCCCCCCACACACACACACCCTTGAGTGTTGCTGAAGCGGTGACTTAAACTGAGAAGGATTGTCCTGGCTTGATATGGAGGAAGTGATGATGTACTTCCCTCTTCATGCATCAGCAGATTATGGCAGCATTCATCACTGGTCCCAGACCCTGTGCTCATAATCAGCTGGGTATATCTCAATCTACAACCTGTGATTTATACCGAGCTCTGCGGTAGGGTGACATGTTTTTAAACGGAGCTGCGCAATTTAAATCATAACCTCACTCAGCATCGAGTGGATGGATTCATGCTGAGAGATGTGAGAGGACGGAGGCATTCACCTCCGTCTGCAAACAAACACTTGTGTATAAGCACATATAAGTGTTGAACAAGTGGAAAATTATAAAGTAATATTTACAGTACACATCACAGAGCTGTGTTCAGTACAATGTATATGCACAGTATCTATATTTCTGACTTTAGTACAAATTAGATGCTTTTGGAATGAGATGCTTCTTCTGAAATGATGAACCTGATGAAATAATCAGGTTTGGAAAAGTATCAGACTTTCTGATTGCCTGTTGACGGCTAATCATCTACGTTTGTCTCCCAGTGATGTCATTACTTTGATGGTAAACATGTCACTCCTGAGCCTTTTTTTTTTTTTTTTTTACAGTCACTTTTACTACACCGTTCCATCTCACCTTTTAGGATCAGGCAGTAAAACAGGCCAATGTCACCCCACTAACACAGGCCATAAACTACCCTTTCCCAACTTCCAAAGGTCTGTTGGACCTGGAGCATGATGACGTCCCCTTGTCTCATCCAATCGGGGAGTGGGTTATACTCAAGTCTTCTTTGACCTTGCTTGTACTGATTCACAGTCTTGATCCTGAGAAATAAGTGGCTGTATAATGTCCACGTCCTCTTGCAGTTTTGATTATCTTGCATTTGTCTGTGATGGAAAAGTAGAAAAGGTAAAGATGAGGTGCCGCTCTACTCATAAAACCTGAATTAAGAATTTTTTAAAAAGAAAAATAAAACTCAATATTTGAGTGGATTTTCCTTTTAACTATAGTTTAAGCAATGTTTAAAGGAGAAGATGAGCTGTTAGGCAACTGACCTAAAGGGTAATATTGTACAGTACCTAGTTTTCTCCTTGTCCACTAGGCCACGTCTCAAGGGCTATCTTACGGTATGAAGCTTAAACAATTATAGCCCGTTGAGCGCCCTTTAACACCTCCAGCTTAATCCAAAAACTGAGCTCTACTGGAATTGCGAAATGAAAAATGGCTCATTTGCAGTCTTCGCCAATCGAATTGACCTGAGAGGGGACTGACCTGATGAGAATATCCCTGAGCTGAATTGAAATGTGATTAGCATCAAATCAGGGAGAAGTTGGGAATAATCAAATGTAGATAAATCTGGACTCTCTCTCCCTCTTTCTCCAAGGTCAGTGATTGTCGAAGGCCTCATCAAACCTCTATCCTGTAATGATCTGACATCCAACTCCCCATATTGCCATCTTCCCTCCTCCATTTTCTTCAGCACTTGGTCCATTTCAGCACCTCTAAATGAGGTCACATTAAAGACGCCACTACAGATTCTCCGAGACAAAGTGAAATTCAATGAAACCCGGTGGAAATAACATTCAGCAGTTTCTTATGCAACACGCTTTTTATCCCACAATCCCAACCCTGCCTTGGATCCAATCCCTGCCCCTACAACATATCTTTACACCATCCCAGGTGTATTAAATAAAAATCAGGACTTGGTTGCAGGTCCTTTAATGATCATTTGGGCAAGCTAATATCTGACAGTTTATCCAGGCAGGCCGCCACAGTGGACTTCTTTCCATCTGACATTACTGTGACTCCATTAGCCAAAGTGTTGGAAGTAAATGATGGCAGGCGGTGCTTGGCAGTGTCAGAGCCTGCTCAGATCAGCCGGCCGCTATCGATTCAATCACAAAATAAAGGATGGAGCAGGGAACAGGCACCACAGGTGCATTTCATCCAACCAAGCCACACTCTGTCTTTCAAACATTGGCACAGTGCGACTTGGGGAGCCATTAGTTTCCAACGCTGCCCTGGTCAAGTGTGTATATGGCAAACCGCACAGCACAGGGCAGCAACACAAGTGAACCACAAATGATATCAGCTGTGCAGTGATTACGACCAAAAATGTACATTAAGTACAAGAACACACACATTCAGAGATCACAGATCACACTTTAAGATTGACTTTATCCAGAGAGCAAATATAAAAAGCAGCCTTTAAAGTATGCTTGACCATCTTGTGTGTGTTTTTTGTTTTGTGAGAATTAGGAATCAATTGTGCAGGTACAGTAAATTACCTGATGGCTTTTACTGACCAAGGGAATATGAAATGGAGAGAGAGTGAGAGAAAGAAAGACAGGCACAAAGACTTTTTAAATCACCATGTTTACGGTACAGAGCAGTCCCACAGCAGTTCTTTGAGAGAGGGTCTAAATCACGCCTTCACTCACTAGCATTTCAGTTGCTTTAAGGATAGGGGATTAACTAAAATACAAGTTCTTTTTTAAATTAGTATTGTCACCACTTCCTATCATTTGTTCGCATCTTGATCATGATCAAGGAGGGTCTATTGGGTGGGATATTGGCAGCAGGCGTAGCAGCCTTTTGACGTCATGGTAACAATAACAAACACATGGTTGAGTTTGTGGGAATGGTCACGGTTTGGTTTAGGCTCACTAACGACTTGGTTAAGCTCTGGAAGAGATCATGGTTTGATTGAAATAATAACTCCGGTAAGGGTCTGAGGATCTGTGTCGTTATGGTTACAATAATAAACACAGATTAGTGTAACGGGCATAAAAGAAACGATGTGGACTATTGGTCGCGCATGAGAAACAAACAGCGGCTTCTAAGTTTGTCTTGTGCTGCTGACACCATATGCTACATCACCTGACTTCTTCATTCGCTCCTGTTGTTATTACTACAATAAAACATAACTATGGGTCGTAATAGGCTTCTTCCACCGGCGACCTATGAGCTCATTGTTTTGTAGAACTGTCTCTTCATTCTTTTTTGTATAAGCTAATAAATTGCTGTTTTTAGGTGAAAAATAAAATAAATGGGATGTGACTCATTTTAAGGACAACTTGATTCTATCTATATTTATAGTTAGTATAGCTATTGTTACAACCCAGGTCACTCTTAGGGGAAAAGGGAAGCAACATAAACCAGATATTTTTTTTAATTGCAAAAAACATCAAAGGTGGAAAAAATGGATGCTGCAAAAAAAAAAAAAAAAAAAAAACCCACTGCAAGTTAAATAGAACAAAATGTCCAAAACGTCCAATGGCGGGCTGCGTCACTTATTGAGCCGTCCCGAATGACTGGCTGGTCTGACCTTTTAAAGCCTTCGTCTCACTTTCGCGGAGCAGCGTCTGGAGCACAAAACGTGGAGTCCCAAAACCAGAGACTCCTCCCCCCGACTTCAACCAATCCCGATGTGGCGTCCACGCAGCCTAATCTGCTTAGCTCAGAGAAATGAGACTCCCAGCAGGGTGAGTGTTGGCTGTGGCCTTAACACTATGAATTTACTTTACTTATAGCATTGTAGCATTACAGTTACACCACTAACGCTATTGTTGTTGCTGTTATTACTACGTGTGACTCTCTCCCCTCCTCTCTCTCTCTGTTAACCCAACCGGTCAAGCCAGACGGCCTCCCACCCTGAGTCTGGTTCTGCTCCGGGTTTCTGCCTCTTAAAAGGAAGTTTATTCCTCACCACTGTCGCCAAATTCTGCTCTTGGTGGAAACTGTTGGGTCTCTGGAAATAATTTTACACCGAGAAGGTTTAGACCTCAGGTGCCTTGAGATGACTCCTTTTTTGAGAACTGGCCATGAAAATAAGAATTGACTCGACTCGATTAGATGACGAGACACTTCCCTTTTTCTGATGATGTAGAAGTGCGTAACTGTGTTTGCAGCTCTACTTTTCCATGTGTTGAAACTTCCTTTAGACTTAAAGAGGATAAATTTCACTGGCCTAACCAGTGACGCTTTAAGCTAAATCCTGGAGCAGAAACGAGCAACGGTAGGTAAAATGGGACAGACTGTGGCTTGCTTTCTGTTTGTTTGATAAACGGCACTTAGACTGGCCCTTGGCCATCCCATCACCACCTAATTACCTTGGCGTTGGGCTGCCATTACTCGTACCTCACAGCCAGTGAGATCATCGCACTGTTATGTTGTACTAACTCTAGGGAACACATGGGCATGCATACACACAAGGCAGCCGTCACGGCTTTCATCTGCCGCCGATGTGGGAATCACGGGAGGGGGGGGGTGGGAACGGCGGGACATAGCTTCTGAATGTTCCTCTTTGTTTTCAGGGTGAATTTAAAAAAAAAAAAAAAAAAAAATCCTGCGGTCACCACACACCACAGCGTCCCACACGGTGTTCAAACATAAAACTTGAACCACATCCTCAAGTGCTCTCTTCTTAGACCACTGCTTGCCTACATGAATAGGATGAGTGTGGAGGAGTCGAAGGTTATAGTAGCTTGTTTACATTCAGGCCCAGACTTAAATCTGCTTTGTCCTGTTGCGGCTGTAGGTAATTTTTTCTTCCTGAAGTGTTGCTGCAGAGCAACTTTGCACTCTCCTCAGCCTCATGTTTTCTTGAACTCTGCCTCCACTGATTCTCTCGAGCTTCCTGAATGGCTTTCTCTGGTCCTTTTTTTTTAACTCAGCGGGATCCCACTTCAGGGGAATCATCTGTGTATGAAAGTATTAGTATGTGGGCTGGAAGTGATGAGACAAATGCTTCAAGAACCAGTCTTGTCAGAAACTAATTCTGCAGCCTTTACTGCCACTAATCGGCGACCTCATGACCTCCAACATCACCTATAAACCCTTGCAGATAAACTTAAGTTTGTTTTTTTTTTTTTGCAGCGTGGCGGCAAAGACCTCACTTATTTCTTCTTTAACGCTCACGTATCCCCTGGCAGTTCTAAGTTGCACAGGATAAGGGCTTCCCTTTAAATACCTAAAATGGAAATTTCTAGAGTGGATTTCCTTGGGGACAAGTGCTGCAAATAGCCCCCACAGACACACAGTCTTTATCTAAAGAGGGAGCATTATCTTGGGCAGTAACATCAAAATGCAGTATGTATATACACTGCCAGGGGAGACATTTCTATCTGTCCATTCCGCTCAGACAAATGCTGACCATAAGTCATACAGACTCATACTTGGAGGGTGCAGCATTTACTCATTTCTTTACTGTCAGACATGACAAATGTGTCAAAAGGGGCTTTGCTTACATAACGAGAGGCAGAAAAAAATGCAAAAGATAATTTCCTTAGATTGGTCCTCACTAAAAACCGTCCATTGGAATACATTCATTAGAAGAAGATGGCCGTTGGCCTCTTCCTCTTCCTGAACACACACTGTTCAAAACTGATGCTGCATTTATGTCCTGGGTAATTCATAAAGTCACAAGGCCCACTGACTAATCTATAGCCATGTGAACTATCGCTATAATTAGTGGTGTCACAGTTAAGTTTTCTTCTTGGCCTTCATCCTGATCCCATCTAATGCTGGTATTTACATAGCAGCAAAATCACTTGATCAAATGAGTATCTAACACACAGAATTAACAGGTGAAGCCTGGAGACTTATGTTTCACCGGCTCCTTAATCCACATACTGAAGGTTCAGGTTAAATCTGTTAAACTGATCATCTTTAATTATTGATATGAGCTGAATGAAAGTTTATCTTGGAAGTCCTGTTGCTTCTGAAATTGAAGATGCAGGAGTGCAGGGACGCAACAGTCGCAGGCTGAAGGGGACGAAACGGAGAGATGGCGGCGAATAAAGAATGTTATCACCAGGATTGGCCCTGATGCCGCTTTCTCACGATCAGCTTGGGGCATATCTGGTGTAAATAATTGTCACAGCATAATGTAGTCGAGTTGGGTTTATGCCTGGCTTCCTTTTTCATTTACACGTTGCAGTGTTTTTCTGTTCACATATTTTCAGAAAAGCTCCCCAGGACTGTGTGACACTAGACATGAGCTTCGGGACTATGAGAGGAGGAGGAGGAGGAGGAAAGTGTTTCTCTGATGGATTTTAGAGCGGCGCTGCTCAGGCCGATTATGACACAGTCAGAGTTGACACTGGAGGAGGAAGCGTCTGAACTGGGACACAGTCCTGAAGCAGAGGGAAGCCGTTTAAAAACAGCTGTTTGTGGTCTTTGGGCTGTAATTTGGTTCGCTGTTTGACTTAAGAGCAGCAGGCTGAGAAAGCTTCTGTTTTTTTTTTTTTCTTTCTTTTGCATTACTCCTTTTTGAAACACGAGCACTTTTTTTTTTTTTTTTTTTTTTTCAAATGTATGGATTCATTTGATTTGACATTTAATCAGTTGGTGATATTTCAGTTGCAGTAACAATTTTCTGTGGATATGAATGAGCTTCTCAGAACTAAGGCTTTGAAATGTTCTTCTGACCCGGTGCATTATTAAAAATATAAACGTTTGCATTACGAATGGACCCCAGAGCAATCACATTAATCCACCTTTTATTTAATACGACCTGAAATAAAGGGTTGGTAAGTAGTGTGTTAACTGCGCAGTGTTTTAAATCTGAAATGCATCCACAGATCTGCCCTTCAGACTTGCAGGTGACTTCGTTGGAGCCACATCTGTCTTGATATGTTCCTGACTCTCGTGGGGATGCAGTGGCGTTTGTTCACCTCGTGTACATGCGCACGGCGAAGTCGCAGCGTGGTGTGATGTAGGTGGTTGATATCGGTGCTTTACTTGAACGTCTTCTGTCTTTTCATCTTTACTAATCAATGATTTCATTGACTGGGAGGTCACCGGGAGCTGCTGGACATTTTTAAGGTGGAATGTTTTCCTGCACGTTTTACTTGATGCATCACGGACGTTGGGAAATCGATACACCTTAAATGTCAATGTGACCATTTCATCTGTTTTCATTAGTTCTCTTCATGACATGATAGAGCATTTTTAAGAATCTATGTAAATTTCAGATGGATCATGCAGGATATTGTATCTCATCGGTTGTAGAAAAAAGTGGTGGCGTGTCATTGTGGCTGCAGCGCTACATCAATGCTCCCATCTTCACACGTCCACAGGAGACGGTGAAAGATCGATCTTTGAATTTCATGAATTGATATTGGATTATTCTAATGAGCATCTTTTTTTTTTTTTTTTTTTCTTTCCTCCCCCCTTCAACCCAGCCATGTCATCTCTTTTCTGTATATCAGTAGGTTCATGCTGTAATAACTCGAGATCCACATTGTCATCATGGCTGGCAAATTATCTCAATTGACTGGGGAATGCCAAAATTGATTAATGCTGATTAGATCTGTGTTTGTTTGCCATCCGTATAAATTTGACAGACAAAAATATTTGAAAATTGGCATTATGCTGGGAAATATTAAGGTTTGATGTCTTTGTGAAATGCATGAACAATCAAATCCAATCTTTAAACCGTTCATTTTCCCACCACATTGCTGCACTAGTAATGTAGTACAGAAAGCAGAGCAACTCATTCGGGGGGGGGGGGGGGGAATATTTCTTTTTAATCAACAGAAATCTGCAGCCTCTTTCCTCCTCAGCAGGAAGAAATCGCTAAGGCGCACAGGACACAACAGCAAGCTTGAGGCAAGCCAGCCAGTTAGGGCTCTGGCAGCCTCGCTGAGCATGGCTTAGCTCTGCCTGACGCAGCATTATCAGGACAGACACATTGGTTGGGCAACATACCTGCTGTTCCCATCTGTGGCAGCGCCGGCCGCACCTCTGCCAGGCGACTGCAGCACCTGGTGAAGCTCCTGTACCACTTCAGAGGACAGAGCCACACACTGAGAAATAGGCCTGATACCGCTGGCAGGGAAAAGAGGCAGATAGCGGCGAGGAAGGCAGGAGTTTGCTGGGGTGTTACTTACCGTTCGACTATGTAGGGTGGTGAATACTTGCTTGTTTATGACTTCAGTGAAAGCGCTGTGCCTGTCATTGGCAAAAAGCCTGCCAGACAGATCGATGATGAGGAGCTGCCGCTGCTGCAGCTGTGCTAGACATGCCCTGATTTAATTTACCCACTCTCCCTGGATGAGGTTTGTTTTTGGGACACCTTAATTCTGACGCCTTTGCTTGTGAGGCAGATTGACACAATCTCCTGCCTGGATGGGAATGGTATTATTTATTGATTACATTATTTCAATGTTGTAGCGTATGATAAATGTAAATGGGAATATTTTATTTTTTTGCATTTTGATGTCTTTATTGCGTAGGTCAGTGACGAAACACGGAAAGCAGGGTTAGAAAAGCAAAAGGTCCAGACCTGGGAATCGAGCTGGGGAATGATCCATTCGCCGCCGTGAACTGCATTTGTTATACCTCACAAATTTCAAAACAATGAGCGGTGCCCCTTAAATTACATCATATTTATCACTCACACATTTAAACACTGGCCAGATGCCATCGAACAAAGTCTCAGTCATGGTGACATTATAGTAAAACTTTCATTGGTCCATTTTATGCCTTTTATTTTGATGGGGACAGTGGAGAGAGACAGGAAATGGTGGGGGGGGGGCACTAGCAACCTCCTGCTTAGTATGCCCACATGGTACACGCTCACAGTTGATTCTCTTTTAATTTACCTGGTCTTAAGTCACCGGTCAATGATTTTGTCTGTTGTCAGTGTTTGATAGTTAATGAGCTGCTGATAGCTGGTGACATTTAGCTCAATCTCAGAGCAGGCTAACTGTTAGCTAACTGTTAGCTAACTGTTAGCGTCATCCGCATTTCTTCTCCAATGTCAGCTGATCATTTCCGACGTTAACTGTAGACGGATGAAGCTACGCCCAACAACGCTGTAGAGTGCCCGTTCAAATCATGATGTTTGATTTTACATAGGCTATGAATTGAATTAGGCTCTTATGGGTGTGGTCAATCTTAAACGGTTACGTTAACCCAATTAAGATCACTATTGTTAGAGCATCTGGAGAATCGACGTCAGAGCCCCGGTTTGTTTGTTTGTTCCTTTGGTTAGTGAGGTCAGATCTGGATCAGTCTGAGCCTCTGACTGGAGCATTGCTGCTTTACCTCTGCCTGTTTATCCGTCCATTCTCATCCTCCATCTCTGATAGTGACGTCTAGAGTCACGTCTCTACATTGGACACTCCCATTGGCTACAGTGGGTGATGTCACAGCCAATCAGAGAAAAAATTCACTGTCTGCTTCTTGTTTGTTCTTGTTTTCCGAGCTTCTATCTCCTATTATAGTGAATGACGTATATATTTAGATGAGGTTTTGCCGATGCTGAATGTGTGGAGACTTGGTGAATGATATTTTAACAAATTTGCACGTGGACCACATTTTGATCTGCTTTTAAGATCAAGGCTATCTTAACGTGATCAAAGCCGATCTGACCTTAAGGAGAAATAAACTAGAAGTACAGATGCTGTTGTTTTTTTTTATTCTTGGTTTTGCATGTATTCTCACCTTCAAAGGGAGGGGAAAAAAAAAAAAAAGACAAATGTGGAGATGATCCAAAACAACTGGGGACCTCAAAGAGGCTACAAAACAAAAGATGACAGAAAGATTTCCTGTTCTGAAGCACGGGTTTTAAGCATCATCTCTAAACCTAATGGTCCCCATCCACCCCTCATTGGTATCAAAAGCATTTTCTTCTGGATAGTCGAAAAAGAAGCAACAAAAGTTATTTCAAAAGTACACTTTTTGAGGGGGGGGGAGCATAGCTAATATGCTTCAGTTATTTCTCTAAGCCATGTGTTCATCCTTGTGCTTCACATGGTTACACTATTCATTCCCTGAAGGTTAGATTCACAGAGAAAAACACCAGAAGAGAAGGATGCTAGTGGGACACGCAGTGAGCTCGTATTCCCATTTAAAGCATCTATTTTTAGACGGTATGAGACAGATCTGCCTCTAGTAAATATGAAATGACAGAAAAAACAACTTTGTAGTAGTAATAAAGAGTAGGAGCAAGTAAAGCAATATCCTGTAAAATACCAGCTCTGCAAAATCATTCAAACTGTATTGAGTGGGTTTGGAAACCAAAGCCAGGCTTTTACACTTCAATAAAGACATTCACGAACCCGACTTTTCCTGTAGGCAAAGGTCTAATAGCCTGGAGTGCTTTCCTTTCAGGTGAAAGCGCTTGTTCTAACAGGTGCCTAATAATGGAGGGAGAATGCAGTGGAAATGGGCATACAAGCCTGAGCCACTGTAAGCAGGTACACGAAACACAATGGGATTAGAGAGTAGATTGATCCTGGCTTTGTGTGCTGTCGTTTGGCCAGATTACCACAGCCGCCGTTTTTATTGTGTTGGGAAATTGGACAGAAATTTGTTTTTAATTTGCCAACTGCATGAATTGTATTTGGGCATGCCTCTGTGTGTGTGTGTGTGTGTGTGTGTGTGTGTGTGTGTGTGTGTGTGTCTGCGTGCGACACAGGAGAGGTGTGGGGAGGGGAAATGTACCGTGCTGTGCACTCTGCAATTTCACAGGATTAACCAGTTTCCCTGAGATAATTGTGTCGCCAGTGACACTGAATCAACTGTGTTCATTCCAAAGCCTGACATGAAACGGTGAGACTTGCAAAGACGCAACAGCCTGGGCACGCAAGCTGACTCCAAGCGAGAGAAGTGGTGTTGAATATCAGTGTGTGCACATCTAAATGAGCTCCATAAGACCCAAACTGTAGCACCAAACGCACTACAAAGTGTAGCCTGAATCGATTGTGCACAGGCTGCAGCAGTTTTTATTTACTGCTGCTTCCTTCTGCAACTGCCAAAGCATGTATGCACAAATTATGGTCCAATTACATACACATGGGATTTCAACACAGTGCAGCTTCCCTCCACAGCACACACTGCATTTTTGGGAAAACATTCCAACATGTGTTTGTGGCTTCACATTCTTTCTAATCCTTTTGTGTAGATAATTTTTGGGTATTTTTGCCTTAATTTGTTGACAGTGGACAGCAATAGAAAACATGGGCAGAGTCGTTGGAGATGGAGCCATAAAAGTACCCTAACAGATGATTTTTGGGCTTTAATATCTATGAAATGATGAAAATTAATAATAGGTAGTGTGCTCTTTTTGTGGCGTGGTAAAAGTCAAGAATCCATGGAGGTCTGCAGACGTTGGTGAATATCGACTTTAACTCTTTTAAGCCTTATTTAAAGCTTTTTTTTTTTTTTTTTCCTTATTAAAAGCAGTAATTTTTAAAGATTTTTTTCACCAAGTGCTCCACATATTCAGAATCAGCACAACCTCAGCTCAAGGGAGTGTTTACGGTGTCGCTCGACCAATAAGACCAATCATCGTGCCACCTCCCTTTTCCCTTTGAAAGCCAGGCACGCTTGCACCTTGGCGGATTGCTATTATAATGGCACAGTTTTTCACACAGAATTAGATTCCATTTGCGGTCAGTTGATGACATGTCATGGCTGACCGGTGTTTCCTGAGGGGCTGAAAAGGGCTGGATGAATCGATGTGCGGCACCGGGCAAAAATCTCAGCGCTGGATGTCTTCCATGTTATATTATGAGATGTGTAAATGAGTGTTTGTTTGGTTCATTATGAAACTGTGGTGGACGGATTTAGCCCAGGTGATGAGCAGGAAACACTGGAGCTCACCCCAGCAACTTAGAGACCAGGACCAGGTTTTTGCTGGTCCAAAGCAAAAATCACTTTCCAGTGTTTCAAGAGAGCAATGCACTAACAAAACAAAAGGGTGGTGCTTTGTGACAGGTTAACCATGCTTGATTTTTATACAAGCAAAGTATTTCATAAACATTGCTATTGGAGTTTGGTAGAATCAGCAATTACAGCTTTGACTACGCTGACACCAGAGTTTCATTTTTGGAAGACACAGCATATCAATCAGAAGAGATGAGATCCTTCGTGATTAGACTGATAAGAAAACTGTATTGTGACGTAAAAAAATCTGTCCTGGTTCAGCTGAACCTGTACTCAGTTCCCATCCACATTCCCCGACTTCACTACTTTAATGTGCAGGAGTCGTGCTGTGTATTGAAAAAGCTCAGCATGCTGCACATATCCATCCAGTTTTACCCCATTTGTTATTATTATTTGAATTGCATTGGACTGTGATGCCTGCGAATTGGAAATGGGAGGGCGAAGCTGAGACCACCTCAGTCCCAGTATTTTAGGCACAGTTCTGCCTCAGTGAGCCGGGCTGATTGGGATGCAGCAGGGTCTCTCCCTTTCTCTCTCTCTCTCTCTCTCTCTCTCTCTCTCTCTCTCTTGCTTTCTCCTCGCGTCTCTTGTTCTGCTCGGCCTGAAACAGACATTCTGATGAAAAACAGAGGGGGCCAAAATGTTTATGAAGGCAGGGCGCATGCAGTAACATACTCAGAGTATATAGGGATGTGAATTTCTCTGCATTGCGTGCACAAATACACAAATGTGCATCAAGTAGAGCTGCTTAACAGTCCTTGAATTTTAGTGCTGCTTCACAACTGTTGCCAAATATTCAATTGCACATATGCTAAATAATGGCTTCAGGAAATTTAAAGTACAAACTCGCATTTGATTCCAGCACCAGCTTTTAAGACTGCAGACTGTAGCTAACAAAGGAATGGAGAGGGAGAATGAGCAGGAAGTCTTCAAAAGACAAGCGCTGCAGTCTGGAACCTGACAGTGGATCGCACAAACTACTGAAAACATGACAACAGTGTCAAACTGTCCAGCACCTCCCAGGCCAGGACCTAACATATAGCACCACACTGCAGGTGGATGGAAGTCTGAGGTGAATCCAATTAGTTTGGGTGAAGGTGATAACGCAGTTTGTGAAAACGAAGATTTATTGAACATTATGCGATTGTCCCCTATTATTGCTGGAGGACAAAAGAAATCTGTGGAGAGTATCCTGCAATTTATCATCAACAAAAACTATATCCCTGTCTGCAGCCAAGCCTGTTTCTAGATGGCTAATTCCTGCATTCGATAACTTAAATAAAGTAAAGTAGCTAAAGGTTCTGGTCCTCTATCCAATTTCTAACCAGGGTTCCCACATATTTTAACCAATTTCCAAAAACTTTCCATAATATTTCACCTAATTTCCATGACTTAACTTAGGTAGTTTAACGGTTATGCCCATATAGCGATCATAGGGCGCAGTATATGACAGGCTGCGTTTCTCCAGCTGATGGACTGGTTGAGTGTTGGCTGTTATCTTGCAGCTGTACTGATACTTTCTGTGCTCGTGGAAGCAGAAACATCATCTGGCCTGGCTACACCAGGTGTGAAATGTGTGCCGACGCTGGCGGTCTGTCAAGCAGCCCTTTGGTCTGCCTTGATGGTTTCTCTTTTGTCTGTCATTTGAAAGCCACACATTATTAAAAGGGGCACTTGTCTGGCATTTTTGTAAATCAGTATCTTGCTAAAGCTTCCTGGCCTCGCTCGCTCGTGAGACATCCCTGCCACCAACCAGTGGCGTACTCGTGTATCATGTGACTGTGCAGCTGGACTACATTTTAGATTAATACAAGGAATCTATTTTGTAACATAAAACATGTTTTGGAAAGTTTATTAATACAGTTAAACAATAGGCCAAAACACTGTGTATTCAAAACTTCTCTAAAACATTCAGTTAATTCCAAACCATTTCCAGGCCTGGAAAACAGTCTTTCTCATTTCATAACATTTCAGGACCATGGGAACTTCGTCTAACACTAAAATCCTTCTTCAGGCACTAGCTAAGGCAACTGGAGGCTTAACGTAAAGACATAAATCACAATACAGACAGGAGGAGGAACAGGACAATATTCACAGAGAGAGAAACTTTGAGCCCTAATTTGGACCCAACACACAGAAGAAGAAGAAGTCAGTGACAATCCACGCTGATTCAACAAGGAATCAGTGTTCTTCGGGTCTTGAACATCAGTTAAGATAGTTTTGATATTAATACCAAAGTAAAGGATTCATTGTTGCTGAAGAGAGTAGGTTTTCCTAATGTTAGATTTTTAGGTCCATGTATGGTTCAGTCCCAACGACCTCCATGTGAAACCATGTTTCAAGCCAACAAACCTTTTCCCACTGCTGAGAAGTTTCTCCCATCGTGTTACTTGCGATTTATTCTGCTTGACATGTTTCCCTTGTTCCTCTCGCACCTTGAAACTCGGTGACGTTAAAGCGTGAGGTGTTAAACTTAACATAAATATTGAAGCAAAAATCACTGCCACTGACAGCTGAGGTGCGGCTCCAATCGACAACACGCACACATACACAGACAGACACATTCATAGATGATTTTTATCCACTGGTAGCGCCACAGAAGCTTGTGAAGTCCTGAAACTGGCCTCGTCCCTCGCAGCATCTCTTTCTATCACCTAGCTCTGCTCTCTTGTCCTGCCCTTAAAGCTTACTATCCCTCTGCCCTGTGCTGTGATTGCACATTGCACTGAAAGATTTACCAAACACTGGAGTCACCAACCTGTAGCCAGAGAATGAAGTGGGATTGATAGTGTGTGTATCTCTGTCTGCAGCTCCAGTAACATTTTCTGGACCGATGGCACTGTCTTAATGACACTGATACCTACGGGGATCGGTTCACATCCATTTGCGTTTCCTTTTCTCTGACAGCGCCGACTTTGTTTCTACGTGCTTTTCACCTCGCTTTGCCTTTTTGAGAAGAGCGTTTCCAGCCTCCCCTTCATCCCTAAGCCCCGGTGTCTACACGTTTGTCTGGAGTCAGCCAGGCATACGGCGAAGATTAACCACACATTGTTCTGGTTGTGTTTGTGTGTGTCTCTCTGTAGCCTGGATGTTTGGGGGGGGGGGGGGGACAATACACCATCTGAGCATGTCCAGGATTATCATCATCTCCATGGCGACTGCCTCCTCCACCTTCCTCTCTCTCTGGGTAATCTGTGGCGTTCGCTCTGCTGCGCCCACTCATTCATCTCCCATCCCTGCCACAAAATCTGAATTCTGAAATTGCAAAAGGAGTAATAAACAAGATTGACTGCAGCTCTCCCTATTGATTGCTGCTGCAATGTGCTCACATGATTTGTAATATTGACCCCCCCCCCCCTTCTTCTTCTCTGTCTCTTCCTCCAACAACAACAGCCCAATGGCCAGACCACATAGAAACAAGGCAAATTATGATGGGACAGAAATCAATTTCTACTGCATTAAGCTCGTTGTTCTCTCATGGCTGTAGGGGTCGGAAAGTGAAAGGAAACAGGTAAAAGTAGAAGATATAAAACCCAGAAGTGAAACTCTCCATTCTGATCTTCATCTCCCTCTGATTGTATCAGACACCGGTGTACACTGGTGTAAAACCAGCTGGCAGCCAGATTCTCACTAACATGTTTATCAGCTTTTCATTTCTTTAGTCATTCGCTGCTGTTTTCCTGGCATCTCAAACCATAGACTGAGAATAAAGGTGGATGTGGTGGACGCTGAAGAGCCTTAAGCCTTCATTCTCTCTAATGACCATCAGGGGGCGACTCCACTGGTTGTGAAAGGAAGTCAGATTGTATTGAAGTCTATGGGAAAATGACCCTGCTTCTCACTTGTTTTATTAGCTCAGTAAATGTTTTCCTCATGAGTTTATGGTCTCAGTCTCTAGTCTTCTTCAACACAAGATGTTCATTGTTTTTAAATTTAGAGGAAAATGGACCAAAAGGCAGGGGGTGAACTAGGGGGCGTGGCTACTGTGTGATTGACAGACTGTACCACACAATCAGGATAGAGTACAGAGCAGGTCAGCTCCACCCCTCACTCCTCCTCGGCTCCACTTTCTCCTCCAAATATGGTTTCTTCTGGTTTCAAAAATCCAAGATGGCCGACAGACAAATCACAGACTGGAGGCAGCTCACAAACCTGTAGGTAAACATTGCGGAGCGTTGACACTCGGTCCTAACAGGACAAAAGGTTAACACTCATATGCACTGGTAGACTTGCACGGGTGTTCAAGCACCTGCCCTTTTTGCCTCTGACAAGATACGTGCCCTTTTTCAGTTATTTTTTTTTTCTATTGTTTTAATTTATCTGTATGGTTGGGCCCTGGAAGTTTATATTTTTTGGAAATTACCCCTTAATTATACACAAAATAGATTTTGCTCATTAACCACTTGTCTCATAATGTTCAACACTGAACGCACTTTGCTTTTTTTGTTGCATCTGGACCCACACTGTAGATTGTGGGGTAGAGTGGTTGGTTTATTCTTGTTGCACTGTTATCTGAGTTGTTGCCTGTTGTCGTAAATGTAGACATGGTCACCGTGACGGAGCATTACCTCAGTGTAAAATGATGTACTTTTTTTTTTTTTTTAACATTTGTAACATCTGCATGATTGTATGGGTACAAATAATTGTATACAACTTCATTTCCCTTAAGTAATTATAAGAGTGATGCACTTTTATATTCGCTTGAGCACTACAAATTGCACAAAAATCACTGCAAAACAAATGAACATGACTAAAAACTTTCATAGAAACCCACGACACGCGCAGTTTTTGAATGAGCTAATGTATAATAAAAAGCTTCATTCTGGAGCTTGAATAGTTTGAGGAACAAGTTTCTGTCTTGTAGCTTCTTCCATTCATAGTCAGGAAGAACAATATAATAAATTAGGGGGAAAAAAAAAACAAAACTCTACAAATAGGGCAGCGTACAATACAAAACAAAAACTGTGACGTCCCTATTGTAGCTGAGATCCGTAGCCTTCGGACAACTGGTTGCTTGAGTCTCCTTGTCACATTTGCCAGACGTGTTCACTGACATGCGACCACTTCCTATTTGATGCAACAACTTGGTTTTTGCCGGGGACCAAAGATTCTGATTTGTTATTCACTGCTAACAATGTGTGTGTATGTGTGTATGTGTGTGTGTGTGCATGCAGCATAATTGTTGCTGTAGATGAACGGAAAAGAGAGAGAGAGAGAGAGGGCTGAAGGAGAGAAAGAATGAAGAGCATTTTCATTTCCAGGTCTGAATTCCACAGTACACCCCCAGATATTTAAGTCCAATAAGATGCTGAATCCCTTTTTTTTTTTTTTTTTTTTTCTCCCCGCCTTCGCGTTTTCTTGGTTATGCTTCCTCTCCTCTTATTACCATGTTTACAACTTGTTGGCTCCCAGAAAGCTATCTTGGCTTTGGTAGCGGCGGCGTGGAAAATAAAGGGAAGGAATTTTGAAAACATGTCGGTGAGTACGCTGATATAAGAGGATCAGACATGCAAGAGTGGAATTGGGCCCTTAAGTGTTCCAAAAGGGAATAAAGGGTGAATTATCATTTAATCCCACACTGGTCAGTACAAGGAGGAGGATGAGAGGAGAGGAAAAAGGTTCATTTGTGCTACAAAAGGATGTTAGATACTGGGAACTGTCGCAGACAAAGGTCTGTGGGGTGAGAGGATGAGGACGATGGTGGCAGATGAGGTGGGGGTTTCCCCTTCCCGCCGTCTGTAAGCCAGTAAATAGCAGCAGAGCCACTCGGGCAGAACAGGTAGCAAAGTTCCCCTTTGCTAACATTTCCCGAAGGAGAATCGGCTCCTTCTAAATATTTTATCACATCTCCATTCGGTGAGCGGCAGGGAAGACGACAGGGAAGCGGGGAGGTCAAACCAAACGGCAGCCCACCATGACATCAACCACTGATTTGTGGAATTCTGTTTTGAAGCCTTATTTTTTTAAAACCAGAATAAATCATATGTGGAGGAGAAGGTGGAGCTGACCTGCTCTGTGACGCAGGTCGGTGTCTGGTTCAGTCTGTTACAGTAGCCACACCCCGATCCAGCCCCTGTTTTACAGTCTGTTTTCCTCTAAATGGACCATCATTTGAAAAAATGAACATCATGTTGTATTGCAGACTTGAATCTAGACACTTAGACCATAAAGTCAGTAGGAAAACGTTTACTGAGCTAATAAATCAAGTGAGAAGTAGGGACATTTTCCCATAGACTTCACCTCCACCTAGACTTCTTCTGACTTCTTTTTCCAACCAGAATGCAGTTTTAAAGCTCTTCGGCTTTGGCTTCTCTTTACAGACCCAGAGTCTATGAACGGTTTTATAGACAGATTCTGGGTCAAAAACTAGGCTTTACTCACCTGTGGTTCACTGACCACACCCTCTCAGAGGTGTGTTCGGTTTGCATCATGACGGGATCATGAACTCGTTACATGGCTTTTTTTTTTTTTTGCTTTTTTTTTTTTTTTTAGGGGGGCGTCCTGTTTAGTGTCACCCATGAGGAAGCAGATGCTCCAACACAGAAAACACATTCTGGATCATTTGCAAAATGGCCTCGCATGTCTCAGAGTTGCACCGAGTAAAAGTTGAACATGATTCACTGTAACGCACTGAGGTGACGCATCTCACTGAGTGCAGGCCTGTTTGTTTCATTATGAGGCGGCTGACGAGATAAAGGTGCATGGAGAGAGGTAGCGTCTGTGTGTGTCTGTGTGTGTGTGTATTCGCTCGTGAACGTAAAACATTTCATGACGGAAGAGGCCGTGACACCCACTGTCAAATGAATACATGTGGATCTGACTCCAGTTCCTATGTATTGGGGGAGTGGGGCCATCGTAAGCAGCAACGGGAGGGTTTGTCTTGCAAGTTACGCCGATCTTGCTCTTGCGTGACCAGAATTGCGTCCGAGGAGACGAATGAGAAAGGAGATGCAGGCGCTTTACAACTACAAGGTAAATCATCAGCTTCCTGTGATGACTCACAGGTCCCTTAACACACAGCTGCAGGTCCCCATGAATGTAATATCTCCATCAGAGAAATACTCATGAAGGTGAAGAGTGTGCTGCTTCTGGATGTACAACATCGATTTATTTCTGAGGATGGATAAATGCTTTCCTGTTTTTCTTTTCATGATGCATTTTCTTTTTTTTTTTTTTTTTTTTTTTTTTTTTTTTTAAATAGCGAATAGTTTGCCAGATGTAGCACAGAGTGGGAAACAAACACAACATCTCCAAATGTTGTGAAATTGTGTTGTGAAATCAAAACAGTTCATGAACACGAGCAAGGACTTACTTTCAATATTCAGCTTTTGCAGATTTTTAGTTGTGTCCCGATTTTGTGGCGCACACGTATACACAGATCAGCCATGGCAAGGACAAAAAAAAAAAAAAAGAGTAATTAAATACATACGTTAATGCAAAATAAAAACATTTTGGTAGTGAAAAAATGCTTTTTTTCCTGTATTTTTACATTTATTTCTCCATTTATTTATTTCACTATTTCTGTGTCCATATGTTAATTAAGTGGGTGGTGTAAAGCTGGCTTGGTTGAAGCGATTGGATGGGTCTGGTACTACTCCCTCAACTGGTGACTGGTACAGAGGAGCTCTGCCTTCCCAGTGATACCAACTGATAGTGTTGATACCGACTTTGACACTAAATTTAGTGACTTTTCAGACTCGTTTTCTCTCATTAAGCCGGAGATGCGTATCGGAGTAACATGCACATGAATGGCAGAACACTGCCTCCACCAAAATAAGAGCAAAGCTCCCCACAACCATCACTGAGCCTTGACCCCTGACCCTGTCTGTGGTCCAGTGGTTCTCCCTCCTTGGACCACTTCTGGTAGGTCCTGACCACTGCAGCCCAGGAACATCCCACAGAGCTGCAGTGTTGGAGAAGCTCTGACTCAGTCGTCTCATCACAGTTTGGTCAAAGTCAAAGTCCCTCTCATCCTCACACTTGACCATTTTTCCTGCTTCAACACGTCAACTTCAGGACTAAATGTTCAGCTGCTGCCTGATGTATCCACCACTGACTGGTAACCATGGTAACCAGGTGATCAGTGTTATTCACTGGTCATAATGTTACGGCTGCTTGGTGTATTTCTCCTTCTGCTTGTCCATATTTTATCAGGGGTCTGTTGTGAAACAGGGAGACCAGGACGGCGCTTTCTCCAGTTATTTACAGAAATGATCAATAATTCAATAAAAACTTTTTAATATAAAGTGGTTAAAATAAAGATGGTGTGTAAGGTCCTGGGTGTTGCATCCTTCTAATGCAGGGTAATAAACGGTCACCGGTGATGAGGAGCTTATTAAAAACTTCACTTCACTGAAAACTTATGACAAGACAAAGGCAGAAGTAAGAGAGAGACTTTTGGAACAGACTGTGTCTCCTGAATGCTTTATGTCGGCCTGCTCACCGTTTATTCTTGGCTGATTAGCCGCCATTGGCGGAATCTTTTTTTTTTTTTTTTTTTTTTTTTTTTTAAAGTTCAATTTAAAATTTTCAAGCCCCGACTCATGATGTATTACCATTATCGCTAACTGTGAGACTGCATCGAGCTGTCTGGTACCTGTGGACATGCGTGGAAATTGCTGCAAAATGCTAGTCTAAATGTAAATTGACTCAGGTAATTGTTATCTTTTGTGAGTAGAACTTTTCTCATTGACTACTCTTTTAAGGGTATTCGGATTTTTTTTTTTTTTTTTTTTTTTTTTTCTCCTCTCCCCCCTCCAATTCAGCATAATTTGAATTTAATGCCCCAGGCACATTGGGAAATAGGGTCATATAGCCTGTTAAGAAATGCATTTCTAACACTTTAACCTCTGTTTGTAAGTGCCTTCAATTTGAATGAAGTAATAACACTGTTTTGTCTGTGAGGAACCTTTGCAAACTATTACAGTGTTTGATACCATTGCACATCTATTTACCATGGTAATAACCTTTCTCCTGTTTGCTTCGACTCTTTTGCTGCATCTCAACAGCTCCAGATTAAACAGAACTGTGTTTAACTGTTTCCCAAGGATCTTCTGTTTCTTTGGCAATACCTGTGTCCCCATCTGTTCTCGATTTGTTAAGCCTTGGCAGAATTCTGGATCCTTTAATATCCAGATTTTTTTCAAAAATAATGTTCCATGAAACATATGATGTTAACAGACGTTTAATTGTTAACTCTGAAACATGAATGCAATTGTGATGGACAATAGGCGGAAAAATACTTTAACACGATCTGATGGAATGGTTACAGGTAGTGTTTCCCTGTTTCCATGTTTTCAGAAATTGTTGCCAGATAAGTTTGGGTTGTGCATGAGCCACATTCATTTAAGTCCTTCTCCCCCAACCATCATGACACTACCAGCCCCCCTTTGACTGCAGAGGTTGGGTTTAATTCCCCCATGTCTTTCTCTCTCTGGCACTCAAACACACTCTGTGTGACATGCTTCATGCGCCAAGGGATCCACTGCTGATAAGCAACCCCCCCACCCCACCATACCACCACCAAAAACTGATTTCTGGTCTCCAAAGCAGAACTGTCCAAAGAGGACTATCTCCACAAAGCTGCCACGCATGAGCTGGTGAGCTGTCTCATTGATCTGCCTTTCCCCACAGTCCAGCCTGGGCATTCACTCTTGTTTGCTACGCCTTAGCGAGTCCACTTTGGAAAACATCACCCTTGTGGGGGAGGTGGGGGAGATATAAAGAAAAAAAAAAACACAAAAAAAAAAGAAAAAACACAAAACTGTCTCTCACTCTCCAAGAAATAAACTTTCGCTCCAGCCACCCGCTGCAGGCTACGCGCAGTGATGTCATCTAATAAAATGGAAATTGTATGCATGCTATGCAGTGGAAACAAGCAGGACTTTACATATGGTCCTTTGAACAATGAAGTGAAAGAGGCTAATCTGGCGCTGATGCTTGCACATGCGTTAATATGGGTGTGTGAAGGGACATGTATCGCACACAAGTGAAAGCATGCGTGCTTCCCACACATCACGCCAAAGACGCGTAGTGTATACGGTCCAGATCCATGTTGTGAGTCTGTTTTAAGTTCACGGCGCCGTCCTGGGACTCGTGTTTCACCTCGCTACCAATAACACACATGCATACACGTCTTTTTCATTCAGATGCCATGAAATTGAAAGTGGAACTGGATCTAAAATGAAGTCCATTTGGTGTTTGTACTTCATTCATCTATGATCTGGATGATGTTGAGTGTCCCCCGATGACTTAACTCCCTCCCTCTAATCCCCTCTGGGTTGGTTGGACAGTATTTGCCCCCCTGCTGCCTTATTGTCAGGTAGTAATTTGGCCTGGTGCCTCCTCTGCTCCTGTAAGTAGGTAGATGGGTGTTGTATGCAGTGTTTCAATGTTTTCTACAAGAGCATTGGGACCTTTTAGTTGGTTTAGGATCACATTGCTGTAATGGAATAGCTGCATGGCGGGAAACATGGTGAGTCATGCCTCTTTTGTGTGTGTGAAAATTAGTGTGCTGGGTGGCAGTTTGGGAGGATTTGGTTGTGCATTTCGCTTGTTTATGCCAATTTATAATAATTCTGTGGACATATACCAAGTAATTCATATTCAGAAGCAATGCACTCGACTGAGTTGCCATGCCTGAGGTTTTGCCACGTTTGCTGGTGTGAAATAAATTGTTCTGTCCTCATCAGTGAACGCTTTCTCCAGCAAGGTTTGGGAAGTGTCGCTCAAGTAAGCAATTTCTGCAAACAACGTTGAGAAAGGCCTCTTATCCAGCTGTTTTCTGATTTTTAAGAAAAAAAGTACGTCCTCTAAATGGGGGGGGATTTGCAATTTGGAAGCTACAAATGCTGATAAAGCTGAGTGACCTCACACATTGAAAGAAAAAAAAAAAAATTTCCCAGCAGAAAAAATTTGTATTTCATTACGCAGAGGGCTGATAACTGAACTACTTTTTATGCTGCAACTCTCTAGGTTGTTGCAGAAGCGTACTGTATTTTTGCATAATACAAAAGTGATCAAATTAGTTTTGTATATTTACACGGCTGGTACCAAAGGTGACTAGGGAGGCCAGTTTGATTTCCAGTACATGCAACAAATTAAAATATTGTGCAGGCCACCAGGAAGTCCCAGAGCAAGCGCTCTACAGAGGCACAAGTCCAGCGAGCGCAGCACATTTGCCAAAAAAAAAAAAATGCTGCAGATACCGACCCCACAACGGCTAACACATGCTGGTCTTAAGATGACCCTGCCTTCTGCTCATGGGTTTATAGTGGGCAACTTTCATTAACGCGTCGATTGTTAGGCCAAAATTAGACAGACAATCCTGTGCCAGGGCTTCTTTTCAAAAACGCGTCTTTCCCCACGGATGCAGTACCTTTTTGATTTGACTCAACTTGATCCCGGCCTCTCAGATGTCGCTCCCCGGCGTCACCGTTATCTACGTCATCAAGCAGATGTGTGATGGGCACTTTTGCTGCATTGTCTGGGTGGCAAAGTTAAAGGCTGAGAGATCAAGAGGTGTGTGTTTTGTTTTTTTTTTTAAATTTTTTTCCCAAACTAAATTCTGCAAACTTGATATTATCTTACAAAGCTTCCTGCAAACTCGTGAAAGTTGACTTAGTAACACATAAACTACACGCTCACGCACACACTATATGAAGCCACGGAAATCAATCTGTGTTGACTGATAAGTGATGGGAACTGAAGTGTGTCATTGACCCTAACAGCTGCTCTATTTGTCAGAAGCGCTGGGTGCAATGTCCATGAAACCTCTCGGAGGAGGGCTAGCCTCTGGGCTGAGGATTTAAGATGTGATAAGGTAATTGCCCAGTGTTTAGACAGTAGTATCATTGGTTCTCCATCTTCAGTCCACCTTCCAGGAGGTTAACGACCAGGAGCCCAGACAGTGATTAAACATTTATATGGGACACCTAACCCCTTATATATCAAATGGTCTCTGCAGCATAAGCCTCTGACTGTCCAGCTCATCTTACCTCTTCCAAAATCCTGTACCCCTCATCAGCCTCCTCTGTCTCCAGACCTTCACGGTACACATGGGAACCGTAACCCTCTGGACGCTACTCACAGCTTTTTCATCATCTTCTTGGAATGGCGCTCCATGCGTGTATTTTCAAACAATACTGCATGGGCTGGGCCTCTACAGCTTTAAAAATGGCATATTACGCACATAAAACAGGAAACTTCCCCCTCCTGGATTCTGAGCATTTATGAGCAGTCTCCTTTCAGCAAAGGACAACTGCTTTAGCTGCTGTGGCGGCAGAGAAGCTGCATTCGCCATTACGTGTATCTTCAAAACCTCGAACCATTCGACTGTTATGAGCTACACTTTGCCAGCCAATGTTACCAAGGAAGCAGACCCTTTTTACCAGCATCCTGATATGCTGAAAAGCCTAATCCGGAGAGGCTTTTATAAGCTTTTAAACTGATTGACCATATCGTCATGGCCCAGGAAGCTCCTCCCTTAGCATTTGTTTTATGTGCAGGAGCTGGCCACTGAAGAAAGGGTGTGGGGTTACCGTTTTGCCACAGGGTGAACCTGTACTTTGCCATAGTTCCTCCCCCTTCATGTCAAACTCTTAATTTGTATAATGCATTGAGAAACAAAGCCAAGACAATATAAAGAGTTTTACTTCCTCTGGTGTGTTCGCTCACAATATACTTTCTAAATTGAAGGAAATAAGAGAATAGAAAGGTGGATCAATAAAGCCTTACCAGCAGAGGCCCCTGTAGCAAAGCTGCTCTGTAATGGTCGTGTAATAGCCATTCCCACAAGACCTTTTCACCTGCTACCTTCTTCATCTGCTCTCCGCTGTCTTTCAGCGTATCTCATTGGCGTTACTAAGGCATCTGTGGACTCAAACAAAGGACGGCTAAGGTTTTGTGGCTAATCTTTACGACCTGAAGGCACAGAGACAGGAATAGGCTGACACTTTATCTGGCATGTAGCCACTGGTCTTGTATGTACTTATATTGTTCTCCTATTGTTTTGCTCTGCTCCTCAGGGAGCTTTTCCATGCTCAATATGAACCTCAGGGTGTCTTTTAAAGATGATATTCCAGAGATCGATATGAATGAGTGTGGTCATTGGGGACGTGGCCCTATTTGGAACAAGTGCACCGCTGTGTAAGACTATTGGGTGAGCTATAGGCAGTCAAATCACATGACAGGCTCCAGGCGCTGGTCTGGTTTCAATCTCAGATAAATAAATCACAGCTTAATACCTGTCCCATATAATTCCTCTACTACACTCTGTGACTGGAATACAGACTCGGATGAGGGATGAAGCAGAGTGTGTACTGCATCTGAAGGGTGGGTGGGCGTGGGGGGGGGGGGGGTAGTAGGGGCAGGAGCTTTGGATAAGAGGCCAAACATAGTGCTGGCAGACATAAAGGCAGGATCTGTCTCCTTCCAGTCGCGGCTGTCCCCCTTTCAGCTTGGGCAGGGGATAGAAGTCGGGGATTGGGTTACTCTGATTAGAAGATTGCACAGGCTGACGCGCTGGGATAAAGGATGGGCAAGCCATGTTGGATGTAACCCAAGCTAGTTGCTAGTCTCCGGGTTAATTGGTCGGATTAGAGAGACAGGTGTTCATGGTTTGTCGGGGGAACAAGTTACACCTGAGACGCAGGTATTGACGGGCGTTTCGGCCTAGCATAAAATTGCTACATTAAGCACTATTGTGTTTCCCAGTAAGTGTATACAGATGCACTTAGAGGCAACCTTATACGGCTATAAGCATCCTCACACATGTATCAACCTGTTTTTCCCGCAATGTGTTTGCTGGTTTTGTTTTACATGCATATTTTAAAACGAGCTAATTCCGGTTTGCTTTAAAGTGCCTCTTACTCTTCCTCCACACAGACACAAAAACATTCGGCTCGAATTGTCCAGATCTGAAAGGCTAATGTTTTGGGAAGGGGAGGATTAAGATAAGTCTTTAATTTGCAGCATCTTTCAGGACTGTTGTGTACACAAGCCTTGGAGATTAGTCTCTGGCAAACAACAGCTCAATTAAGAAATGAAGATAAAGTTGCAGTGGGGGTCCAAATACTTGCAGAAAGCAAAATACACAAAACACATTGCTGCACTTACAGTCAATTTGTAAAGGGGTAATTAAAGGCCTTCTCTTTCTCTGCCTTGTTTATTGCCACCCAAGGAAGATACACAAATTCACTACACTTGGGCTTAAACTACAGTTTTGAGCAACAACAGATGATTTGGGTGTTTAAATGTAACCAACCCTTTGCCTGAAAACCTTTGTACCTGGTGACTAAGGCAACCAGGCTTTCTCTTCATCCTTACCTGAAACTAAACACCTGAACAGAGCCTGTGAAAAACGTCCCTGACCAGGCTACAAAGGGGCCATTTGGTCAAGCTGGGCCAGCACAATACCTCAGGGTCTGAGCCCGCGCTGCTCTGCACCAACGTCTGGCCATGTTTCCTCTTTCATTCCCTTCTTCTCTTACCAGCCCTCCACTTTTCCACCCTCTGCCTTTTCTCCTGCGCCTCTTCTCTTTCCAAGACTTAGTGAATGCCACCGGCCCCTGCCAGGTGACGTTGAGAGCAATGAAACGCGACAGTCCACTCGAAATGTCAGTTGGATGGTATGGATCTGGAATCGGCAAGGAGGAAAAAATGGTCTCTTTCAGTATCATTGGCAGGTCCCTCTCCTTCACTGCCTTGCCTCTGTCTTTTTTTGCCCCACTGGTCCCGTATGGGCCTTTTTAAAACTTCATAACAGGTTTGCAGCATGGCAGATTCATTTAACGTTACATTACGCCACAGGAGTCTTGGCCTGCCGCCTCCAAACTGAGGGGGGAAAGGAAAAATGACAGAAAGTGAGGTGGCCGTGGCCCAAAGCTCTTAACCTACTCAGAAACAAGTGGCTCTGTGTTCCTCTGCAGCCAACAATGGGAGCCCCGGCTACATGTTGATAATCCCTGGCGTGTTTTATGTGCTCTTTAAGTATGGATTCATAATCGTGTTAAGAGCTTCTCGGGATGATCCGTCACGGCGAGGAAAGAGGCGGGGCCTTTGTGTAAACAAGCACCTTGCGTTAGTTCATCTTTTATTACAAGAGCCTCGTCCGGGGACTTGATTAAATAGCTCTGCTTTAATGAATGAATAATGAAGATGGTGATATACTTAGTCGTGTATCGTATGTCAGTATTTACACATTTATGTTTGTGTGGGTTCAGCTCTGCCTGGAGAAGTTTGTGTGTTTATACATTTAGTGGATCCTATATGTATATTTCAAAAACCTCAATAGATAATGATGAAATGTATCATTTTGAATTAATGCCACCTTTTTGTATGATGCAATACAAATCATACGAACCAAACATGGCTTCTAAAATCAGAAATAAGAGAAAGCTCTGGTACGGTGTCAACACTGGTGAGATGAAGATGGTTGGCTAATTGCAGGGCTCCAGTACTAAATTGCACTGTGGGTGTATCTAATAAACTGGCAGCTCAGTGTCATCAATCTGCCACGAAATATGTGGCTCATAAGAGGTAAATAGCACTGATACTTTTGAGTTTTTTAAAAAGGTTTTTCCTGTTCCCAGATAAGAGCTTGAAAACAGTTTTAAACCAAGGGAACTGCCACGTTTTTTTCCCCCCTAATTCTTGATCTGCGGTGCCTCAGAGACATTTTTCAACTTATGAACTTCTCTCAAACATCCCTATCTGATTTGTCATGCTCAGAAATTCCCATTTTCCTCATATCTGATAGGCGGTTGACAGCTATGAGCCTCGTAATGATTGGTCGAGAGAGGCGCTGTTTAACAGGCGATAAGTATGCTCAGTGATGGGTGAGGATTCCATTAGGGGGAAATTAGGAAACTCAAGAATAGGAGTAGCAATAACGGCTGATATTAGACCTCTAAATCATCTGGTTCTCAGACCTTATAGCTGCCCAATCCTTCCTGTCTGCCCCTGTCTCTCCACTTCTGCCCCTCTCTCTCACTTGCTCTTGTCCTCGAGACCTTGTCAGATTGAAGGAGCTTGATCATTCGGCTTGCTCTCCGAGGACCCCTGGCCTAGCTGTTGATAAATTAATCCCCCTCTACTCTCGCAGCACCAAAACACACACAGAGAGGAGGACACACTATCTACACTATCTAGACCAGGGACTTGTGTTATTAATTTTGTAGAGAGCTTCAAGGCTGTATGTCCACTGGTGTGACTGCATGTGTAAATATGTCTCAGGGAAATTCTGACAGGAAGACCAGGTAGACTGACTAATATATATCCACATCACACTTGAACTGAAGATCAAGTTGAGTTTTAAAAGGCAACACAGCAAAGGAAGAACAAAGTAAGAGGTATGTTGCTTTTACCTTCGTGTTAGGGGCCTCCCAATTTTGTTAGCATTGGGTAGTTTTATTTTCAATACTATTAGATGTATGTAATTAGAGATACCTATTTTGTTGGGAAAGTAATTTGACTCTAATGTGCTGCTTTAACCTGTGTCTGTACTGCATTAGTACTCAGACAAATCAGGCACTCCGCTCGAGTGTCTTCGAAGATTTTTATAGAGATGCAACCAAATGTAAAAACCAGCAGCCGCACACTGAAGCAGAGATATGGTCTTAACTCTTTTCATTCATTGTATTTACGGAGGCTGGTCTTTCTCTTTTAATATGATCAGATAAATTATCGTACACGCAGCTTGGAGTGTGATCGGTTTTACAGGCAATATCTGGTTACCTATTTGAGGTCCACAGATTTAATTAACGTTCTTTGTCAATTTTGCTATATCCGTTTCTTAACGTAAGTTATTTCATTTTCATGAATTGAATTCTGTTTTCTTTAAGTAACACTTCCTGGGGGTTGCTGCTCCAGTTCCCTGGTCGGCCATCAAAGGAGTCCCAGCTCCATCAAACCTGCTAAGGTTCAGATTATTTCTTCCTTTCATTACACTGTTGAGGAACATGCTCCAGTATCTCACTTATTTTATGTTCCCACTCCTTCCCAAGGCCAGTTTTTTAAAACTTTAACCCTTAAACTTGTAATGAAGGCCATGTGATAAGGTCGCTGCTTGTGTGATTGCAGAGGCCCCGTGGGCGTCTGACATGGGGATTGCTTCTGAGCAAGACCCTTTGGTTCAGGTCAATGAGCATACAAGCAGCACAACAAAGCCGTAACACTTAGCAAGAGCAACTCTCTGTGGGTCCCCTTAATGTTGTCACATGCATGACATGGCAGGCACCCAGACCTGATGTACAGACAGCCTTTTCTGTGCAGATGATGGCCGAGACTGAAAGAGTGGTCAGTGTCGGCAGTCATAATTCAGATCGTGTGCAGCTGCAGACATGGTTTGTATATACATTTACTTATCCTTGGACGGTTTGCTGAATGCACTTTTTAAATCAGCGGCATGAGTTGTGGCTTGACATCTGCACTTGTTTACACATGGGAAAAGCCATATGTCCACAGTCACTGAGCACCTCCTCTTAAGGCTAAAGGTCCCTTATTATGCACTTTTCATAATGTTGTTTGTAAAAAAAAAATATAGCTCAGTATAAAGATGCAAAGTAAATACATTAAAAAAAAAAAAAAAAAAAAAAATTTACAAAGGAGCCACAATTTCTTCATCTCCTCATTTAAAAACAAAAATAAAAAAAAAAAAGTTTTTTTTTTTTTTTAATGGCCGCAAGACATGGACAACCAAACAATTACAATTTATGATTGTTTATTTAGAGGTTTAAAAACTGAAAAAAAAAAAAAATCAATTCAGCAACGAGGTCAATGATAATGAGTAGCTGAAGATAAAAAAAAAAAAAAACCCAAAAAACTGGCGTATAATTACAATTAATAAACCACATAAAGACGAGGATCAATTAGAGTAGAAATCGTAAGGTAACGGACAAAGGAGGTGCCAGGATTCATTTTTAAAGTTCTTGCAAAGAAGCCAAAACCAGTTCTTCCAAGCTGAGTGTGAACTCCTGGGACGTGAAGTGTGAGCCAGCCTTTAGTCCTGGTCTGTGGATGTGGATCAAACTGACACCCAAGAATGAAGAACTAGATTTGTTTCAATATTATTTGTGAGAACAGATCGACAATTGATGTGTAAATCTGAAATCTGTAAATAAAGAAAATATACGAATACAAATATAAAAAAACCCCTACATTTTTAAACTCACAAAAATATCTTATAAATATAAAATAGATCTGCAAATATACAAATTCCATGAATAAAAAATATCTATGAATAGATTTTATGATTACTATTTTCTATTTGAAGGTAAAAATCATTTGTAGATCTTTTGTTCTCTGCTTGTAGATTTACATTTCACGCAGTTTTTTTTTTTTTTTTTTTTTAATTATTATTTCTTTTTTTTTTTAAATTCACTAATCTGAACGCAAATGACTTGTATCGCTTGGCCACTTTTGGAAAGTGCCTGATCATCACTGGCGATGCCATTTCCAACCTTTTTTATACAAGATGCAGTGATGAGTATTGCAGGCATCACCAGTAATGAACCAAAAAGCCGAGTGGTAGGCAGCATTTGGTGGAAAAATATAATTTGGTTTGGCTGTACATCCATCTAGTAATTTGTGGGTGACAGTAACTTGTTTGACAGGATGGATTTGTTTCAGACTGGTTCACAGGAAAATAACATCAACATTACATCTGAGCAGTTCCTGGAAAATTAACCCTGGTCTGAAACTACATAGTTGTTTTTACACTATGTATCATCTATATCCCTGTATAAGATCAGAGCTGGAAGAACACTTTCATTCTCATAATAATGCCTGACTCCAGTGTAACATAATCGTGGCTCTTGAATAAGAGAATATTTCTTAGCTGAGCTAAATTGGTGACCTTTCCAGGCACAGCCCCACCCCTGTAATGCCTTAAGATTGTGCCAGTTACCACATTTAAGCCTCAGAGTGGAGCCACAGCAAGAACTGCATACCACTATTTGTGGTATCATATTGAAAAAGACTAATTTTTGAGGTCATAAACATGGGGATATTTAGGAATTTCCTTTGGCCTCAACAACTAAAGGTACTTTGTTCTCAAGCTATAGCGTATCCTGACCTGAGGGGAGAGTTTTTAATAGTGCGAGAAGAGAAACACATTTTAAACCACTGCAAATGTAATTGAGGAGGAAGAATTTGATTAAGAGGGCGGTAATCGAGTCAGTGTGCCATAACCAGGGGCCTGGTGCTGTGAACTGCTATTGCACAAGTGTAACAAGAGTGAATTTAGCACCCGGCGTGGGCATTTTGTTAATCCAGCTCTGTAATTTAGTCTTTCCTCCCCCATCTTTCAATTATCATTATCATAAAATGAAGTGAGGCCTGAGAAGCTTTACATGCAGCAAAGTTTTATCCAATTACCCGCTCCAAAGCTTTGTGTTCTCATCTCTATTAAAGAAGATTTTTTTTTTTTTTTTTTTTTTGCGGTTCCTGTCATTTGGAAACTATTTTTCTTCTTAGAAATCCGGCTCATCGATCGGACGTTCATCAGTGAAATACTGAGCAGAGATGAAGTTCAGATTTAAAACCAGTGGAGTGAGTCTCAGTCACTCAGTAAAAGCTGTATTGTATGTGATGATAGATGTCGTGTGTGTGTGTGTGTGTGTGCACCTGAGTCTGTGTCTACAGCAAAACTGCACAGTAAAATTTCTCTGGTATCCAATAACAGTAAAAAGGGGAGAAAAAAAAGGGGGGGGGGGGTAAGAGGTCAATGACAACATACCAATTTCTTTCCCACTGTTAGTCGGGAGTTTCATATGAACAATTAGGCTAATTCTAACCTCAGGCATTTTCCTCTCTGCACCTACTAACACCTTTCCGTTCAAGCCACTGTTAATAAGCTTCCCTGATGGTATAACTTATGATGAAATGTAGCCACGCCGAGCCGAGTTCAAGGGGGCCAATCGTTAAGGAGATGAAATCAACTCCTCTGGGAGCTGAGGAGACCTAAATTGCTCTTTTAATTCATTAACAACCAGATGTCGACCATCCATATTCGGCTCCCGGTGGGGACTCGCCAACCTAGGCTGGGGTTAAAGGGGCTTCTGTAGAGGAAGATGCCAGCTCGCTGACCCACCACCCATCAGCCTCGTTGTGTGGGAAACTATCAATCAGGCTTCCACAGCCCTCACAGAAGGGCTTGTGTTAATTGTGGCTTGGGTCCTCATCAAATATGGATAGAGAGACCTCCCAGTAATGTCTTAATTACTTAAGACGAAGACAGTTTGCTGATCAGCCCGTCTGGGCCCATAGGCGATGTGAAGTAGCTCCAAGGATGGAAAGATCTCTCACTCTGTTCTCCTGCTTCCTCCATCTCTACCTCCCATCACGTGTGCATCGATCTCATCAGCATGGAAGCTCACTGACAGGAAATCAATCTGAGAGTCTTCTTAATAAAGCCCTAGACTCATTTTGGTTCCTCCTCTACGCTCCAGGAGTTATGCCTCAGACTCTGGTTGTCTCGCCGTCCTTCACGTTGGTGAATCTGTACGTGGAGGACCTCGGGAGGGTCTTACCCGCCCATCTGCTGCCGAGACTGAGAACGTTCCTCTATTCAAATGACCTGACATTGAAATCAAATGCAGACTTTCACAGATGGTCAAACTCACCCTCAGTCTGTGAAGTACCAGTATTACTGCTGTATTTCTTTCTTAAAACACGATTATCACTGTAATTCCATTGATAACAGTGATAACACCTTAAATCGGGACACAAGCGAAATAAACTGTATATAATAAAATAACATCATGAATAATACTATACAACAGGTGAACTGAGCCGAATAATCCTATTAGTTGCAGATGTTGTTTACATATTGAGTACTATCTTTTTTTTAATTGGTTGCTATGGTTTCCATGGAGCGAGTCGGCAGTAGGGCTTTTTTAATTGATGATTTCCATAGAAAATACTAGTGTGTATGAGAGAGGACTCGCCCATTTAAGATTAATCAATCAATAATCAGCTCAATAATATGCTGATGATATCACCATGTTTATCTTAAAGTAAACTTAGTTAAGTGAGATGCTGGATGAATCACGTTTCCCACAAGACGCTAATTTGCTCAACCACTCGAGGGGTAGTCTGTCCGGAGAAACCTCAGGTCGGACCGGTTAGCTCGGTGTCAAGAGCCCAGGAGGCCGTCTACGGCCCTGGAGGTCAGAGGGTGAAGGCGACTTAGCAGTATTTCTCAGCATCCCTGCTGAAAATCCCACTTGGAAAATCCAGATAATCCCTCATCCCTGTTGCTTGGAATGCTGCAACACAACCCTGGACACAAACAACAACACATGTGGTGCGCAGACACATTTGTCAGTAAACACACAATATGTGCATGTGTACATTCACGCAAAAATCAAGAACACACACACACACACACACACACACACACACACAGAAGCTAGGCTGCAGCTCACCACAGTGTGGATAATCTCCTTTATCTAACCGAGCAGTGCTCACCAGGTCAACTCCCAGATTACCCTTCTCTCTGTGTGTGTGTGTGTGTGTGTGTGTGTGTGTGTGTGTGTGTGTGTGTGTGTGTGTGTGTGTGTGTGTGTGTGTGTGTGTGTGTGTCTTATCTTCTGGTGAATATTTATTTGTCACTGTACTGCTGCCTCCAACATTGCTGATATATACTATGTGCAATGTTGCATATCTGCATTCAGATGAACAATTCCATCTAGAGCTTCTCCTGTAGTGGTTTATCTTATTTTAAGGGGGTTGATTTATTCTAGAAATTCTTCACCAGAAACACATCAGCTTCTCTCCTTCTTTCCAGTTTTCACGTCTTCCTGATGAGTGACCTTCTTACAGACATGTGCTGACTAACAGTTTTCTTCAACAAAAATAGACAGAGAAAGGCTTTTATGGCAATTTTATGCCTTTACTATGTGATAGAACAGTGGAGATTGACAGGAAATGGGAGTTACATGCAGCAAGCCAGGGATCAAACCTGGGACTCGCCTGCTAAGGGCATTTGCACCTTCGTTGTATGCGTTTATACCACCTCAATAAAGCTGCAATAAAGTGAAATGTTGATTGTGAGACAAAATAACTGCGCTTTAACATCAGCTTACTTAGCTTTCTCAGAGCTTTTGGCAACACTTCAAGGTTTTCATCAGAGAGTGGAGCTGGCCGAGGTATATGCTCCGTGCATCACAGTAGACCACTGACTTCCAGTTTTTCCCACGTTATCATACCGGTTTCCGGTTTGTCTGAGTACCCTTGAGTACTTTTTTGCGATGTCAGCGACGTCCACAGAATTGTTAACCCACTGTATCCTGATCATATTCTCCATATTGTTTTTATTTTTATTTTTTTTTTCTCCAGTGAAATTTCAATCCAAAAACAACAATTCTAACTGAAATGGCAATATCTGCAAATATAATCGCAATATGATTTTTTTTTTTTCTCTTCTTCTTCTTCTTCTTTCATATCTGGCAGCCCTAATCTAAACTGCCCCTTCATCATGGAGGCAGTTGCTGCTGTTGCTGTCCTGAGTATTGGCAGAGAGGCGGGATGTTCCCCCGATAGCTCAGCAGTCTAGACACTCGAATCTCACTCGGTTCCATATTTTTCATTTTCGGCAACAAACTTGCAATTTTATGTAATTGCATGGACATTGTGCAGAAATGAAATATAGATCACAGAGAGGGGGACTCTTTAGCTTCGGCATACACAGGGAAAAAAGGTTGGTAATTAGACAGAGGGAATTATTATTATATGCTCCTAAATCATGGAACAATATGCTTTATATTGTTAACGGATTAGCTGGTCATTCTGCGTTGGCATTACCTTCCAGTCTAAGATAAAAAGACTGGGTATAAAGCAAGAGGTACCTATGAACATCAGGCCAGTTTAATTCCATCTCCCTGTATTTGACCATTTCTCTGGGCTCACTCTGAACTGCACAGGGAGAGAAAGTCTAAAGTTAATTGTGTGGCCACTGAGTTTGCCTGAGTGAGGAGCCTAATCTTATTAATTATCATTTTAATTAGAGTATAGGGAGGTGTTTCCTTTTACTAGAATATCCTCTTTCCTTAAATTACATTGACTAATGTCTTTTAATTGAGCTTTATTTGTAGGACGTTGTGTTGATTTCTTACAGACTTTTTCTTTCTCCATTTTCGTCCATTGACCTCCATGTGGTCATGTATGGATCACAGAGGCAGATGTGCAGGGGGGTGGGGGTGGGGCGGCCTCTGAAGAACAAATGTCGAAGGCGCAGGTTCTTGGCTTTGATCACGACAGAGAGTTAATGTTCCCGGGGAGCCGTCGGCCTCAACAGGGGGCGCTGTGGACGTGCAGCGAAAGGGTATCGAATCAAAGGCAACCACTCCAACCATCAGGCTCCCAATCTCTGCTAATTACTGGCCCGTGACTCAATTAGGTGAGTGATTAATTGCTTTCCAGAGAGATGTGGAAAGATTCAATTATAAACAACAGAATAGCAGCAAACTGCCGTTCACCTCATCTATGCTCGCAGTCCGGACTGAAATGAGGCAGACCTGGGTCAAATACCACACATAGCATTTCAGCTTTTGTTGGAACATTTAAAGTAGTTTCCATACTAAGGTACTGCTGCGTGCTTTAAGCTTCTATCTGTAAAATATCTGCAGAGCAATGTTCTCATACAGTATGTCCCTTTAGCTGCAGGCCCAGACGAACTGCTTATTGGAAAGAACTGGCAAAATGCCTCCTGAAAAGAACCGGTCCGGGGGAGTCTGGCACATTTTCATCCAGGAGAAGGTTTTGGATTAAACAAATCTATGATAAAGCAAATGTCTCGCAAGGCCAAATCTCTGTCTGCGCTCCTCCCCACAGCTCAACCCCTGTGTATCAAACAAAGTGACATTTGAAAGAGAGCAGAGAAGCAGAGTGGGCAGATGAAGGGAGGTGCTGGGAGCAAGAGAGCAGGGAGGTAGCCACGGAGCCATCTGGCTGGAGGAGATGGATTTCATTGAATTTTTCTCTCAGGAAATCATACAAATACTTTCGACTTAGACAGATGAAAAAAAAGAAAAAAGAAAAAAGTGAAACCTGTTATGTATTAGTCCAATATTAAACAAATGTCATCTATTTTTGTCTTCACTCTCTGCTAAAGGAGGTCACTGCTCGTCTCAACGGCTACTGAAACCCATCAAAGTCTCCACCAACACTTAAACATTCAGTTTAGTTTATTGATTGGCACAAAGTTATAGTTGGACATTAAACAGGAAAAATATATGTATATAAAATGGGCTTGAGAGGAATCTACATATCTACATTTGTTATAAAAATTGATGATTGGAAATAGGATGGAAAGTAAATGAAAATCCTTCTAGCACCTCATAGAATGAGAGTGAAATTCAGACGATAACGGGTAAAATTATGAAACGTATCTCGGAGTTTCAAACTCATTCCTCCTGAGCCGTTGTTGCAGCGTGGCAGGGAGCATATCCTGCTGAAAGAGGCCAGCATGGACACCCTGAACACCACTGGGGCCGCACGGCCCCATACACAACAAACTGTGGTGCTCGCACCTTTCTATCAGAACCAGCATGAACTTCTTCAGCAGTCTGAGCTCCAGTAGCTCTTCTGTTGGATCAGACCACAGGGTCCAGCCTTCACTCCCCACCACCATCACTGAGCCTTGACCCCTGACCCTGTCTGTGGTCCAGTGGTTTCCCCTCCTTGGACCACTTCTGGTAGGTCCTGACCCCTGCAGCCCAGGAACATCCCACAGAGCTGCAGTGTTGGAGAAGCTCTGACTCAGTCGCCACATCACAGTTTGGTCAAAGTCAAAGTCCCTCACATCCTCACACTTGACCATTTTTCCTGCTTCAACACGTCAACCTCAGGACTAAATGTTCAGCTGCTGCCTGATGTATCCACCGCTGACGGGTAACCATGGTAACCAGGTGTTTTCAGTGTGATTGACCTCACCTGTCAGTGTCATAATGTTATGGCTGATCTGTGTTTAGAAGAAGAAGAATGAATCAGAGAAGTAACAGACCTTCAAATCCTCGTCATTTTCATTTTCCACATATGCACTAGCGCTGCAGAGTCTAACCTCTGACTTGTTGGATCAAGACCACGCAGGGAGGTGAATATTTCAGGCTGTTGTGTCTTGCTGTTGCTAGGCGGAGAGATCATCACTAACATCACCTCGGGCTACTCTGTTCAAGCTGTCACTCACCATCCACGCCTCCTCTGACATATTCCAATAAGCTGACGTCCATCTTGTTTTGATGGAGATAATTTGAATTCGTGTTCATTCTTCAGTTTGTGTTGATTGACAGTTTTTGCTCGTCCTTCACACTTGAACTCGCCACTAATCCAACATTTATTGGATTGTTGACATGTGCAAAACAGTCGCAGTCAATTCTGACTTATGACCTCGCATGATTTGTGTGACACTGTCTGCTAAAGCCCATGTTTTCGCTCTCTGGTAGTTAAATTGCTCTGTGCTGTTCCCTTCTGTCCCTTTTGGTGATATTATAATTCATAGAATATAACAAGGATAATGACTGTGGCATGTTTTCATCTGAATTAATGACTGTCCTGAATAAAGCATTAGATTAAACTGACTAAAGACCTGTTCCTCCACCTTAATCTTTTTTTTAAAGCCATATAAAACATTCCCCAATGAAGCTGCATTTCTAAAAAAAAAATAATAATTCTATTAACTGAATATGAGTCACTCCACTAACACAGTGTGCTGTGCAATGACTTCACATCCATTGTCACCTGCGACAAAGCACCAATAAGTGTGCGGTTCTACTTTGTGACATTTACAGAGCTCGTGCTTAAATGAACTGTCGCTTCAAACACAAATGGTGTGCGAGAGGTAAAGGAATGGAGTCTTTCCCACGGCAGAACAATGACAACAACATAGCATGCTTGCACTATAGTTTCCCTCTAATTCCAACCTTTGAATGAGGGCTAGTCTGTACCCTGCGCACCTCCATTGTCCTCGCGGAGTCTAGTTTTCCTTTTGAACAATAACTCCCGAACAGTACGAACCAGTGAGACCGTGTTCGTTATAAAGAAGCCTGAAAGATTATTTTTCTCCTTTTTTTTTTTTTTTTTTTTTTTTTTGTGTACTGTCTAAACACGTCTTCTTCCCCTGCTTGTACGTTTCTCTCTGTCTCTTCATCTCAGAAATAGTAACTAACCTCTACGTGTGTCATCTTTTCTTGTGGGAGGCCTTTAAACTCCACTAACAGCACAGCAGACACAAATGCTGTCAGGAACTAAAATAGGATCACTGAGCAGTGTGGTGGGACAAAATAACAAGCCCTAAGACGCCTGAAACCCTAACAGTAAAATGGGGCGCCAACTGACGCAGGGACACACACACCCCAGAAAACCATCAGTCATAATATTTACTCCTCACTTGTTCTCTGCTTATTTTTCATGTGTTCCTTCCCTTCTTCTCACCCTCACATGTCCTGCCAGCAAACGCTCGCTGGTAACACAGTGTCTAATTTGACAAATGCTTCGCCGAAGCGTTGCTTTGAAAACACGGAGAGGAAGGCGCACAACAAAGGAAAGTTACAGTGATGCGTGTTCAGTTAATCTCACATCAGAGCTCATACAGAACACGTCAACCCTAACAAACAGTGAAAACCTGCCAACAGATCTTCACCCAATTCAGGCTTACACCGATCAGCCGTAACATTATGACCACTGACAAGTGAAGGGTATAACATTGATTATCTTGTTACCATGGTGCCTGTCAGTGGGTGGGATATATTAAACAGCAGCTGAACATTTAGTCCTGGAGTTGATGTGTTGAAGCAGGAAAAATGGTCAAGTGTGAGGATGTGAGGGACTTTGACTTTGACCAAACTGTGATGTGACGACTGAGTCAGAGCTTCTCCAACACTGCAGCTCTGTGGGATGTTCCTGGGCTGCAGTGGTCAGGACCTACCAGAAGTGGTCCAAGGAGGGAGAACCTGTGACAGGGTCATAGGGAAGTCCCCCCCCTTCATGGAAACAGTCTTCCCTAATGGCAGTGGCCTCTTTCAGCAGGATAATGCTCCCTGTCACTGCAACAATGGTTCAGGAGCTTTGAGGAACAACAACCAGTTCAAGGTGTTGACTTGGCTCCAAATCCCCCAGATCTCAGTCGAGTCCAGCATCTGTGGGATGAGCTGGACCAACAAGTCTGATCCATGGAGGCTCCACCTCACAACTTCAGGACTTAAAGGATCTGCTGCTAAGGTCTTGGTCCAGATACCACAGCTCAGCTTCAGATGTCTGGAGGAGTCCAGGCCTCCAGGGTCAGGGCTGTTCTGGGGGCAAAAGGGGACCCACACAATATTAGAGCTGATTAGTGCAATTCCTCTTTCCCCTCTTGACATTTTCTGGACTTCTTCTTTCCAACAGATGGAGAGCTAGACCTCTGTGCATCACAGCCTGAGGCTCTTGAGAAAGCTCCCTCTTGTTCTGGACATGTGTGCATTTATCTAAATGACCATTACATGCCTCCGCATTGAAGCCAAGCAGAAGCCCGGTCCAGCTGTGACGTGTCTCACCCTTCTCTGGTCCAAGAAATCTGCTCAGAGAATATGTGGAAAGAAATATGAAGTGTGGACGTCCGCAGCCTCCCTGCAGGTCACCTGTATAGAGGTGGGGTGGAAGAACGGGACGGATGGTGCAATATCTTCAGAAAAATCAGAATCAAACCGGAAATCAAGTCAGAAAATCCAGGCCTGCGTTTTCTCTGCTTGATTTTTCAGTCAGCCTCTCTCTCCATCCATCCCCCCTCCACCCCGTCTGCTATGTTGCATGTACTGTATCTGCGCAGACCTTGGCTCTGCTCTGATTTATGGCTGCGCGGATATAGAAAGAGAATCAAACGAATAGCCTGCATGTGTTCTTTATTTATAGCCAACACAAATGAAAAGTGAGCTCATCCTCTCCCTCCTTTCTCACTTTCTCTCCCTGCCCCGTTCACCCGCTCCTCCGTCTCTTACGGCGAAGCATCTGGAAAGAGTTACAGTCACCACTCGCCCACAAGAAAGCCGAGTGTCTGCCCCTTTGGACCGGGATGATTTGGAGAAGACGCTGTGAACGAGGACCACAGTGGGTGTCCATAACCCGCTGTTCATGCACAGAAACTGCTAAACGCTGCTCTATACTTTATACTCTATACTTTTTTGACAGCGCTGAAAAGTGCCTCCCTGTGACGTTCTTCTGCTTATTCTCGTTTACGATTACTTATTAGTATTCTTTACCATGGTAGCCTAATATTATGATCACTCAATTAACATTTTAATCGACGTGTCAAATCTTTATTTGTATACTTGCATGTGTTCTTGATTTAAGCTATCTGCGTCTGTCTTATAAAACCCACTCAAGCATAATAATTAATATAATTAGCTGGGTTTTTAATATCTCTCTGTGCCCGTGAGACATCGGAGTAGAAGATGTGATGGTGCGGTGCAGCTCTGTACTGTAGGTATGAAGTGGTAAAACAGAAGGTAGGCTGCAGGAATTCTACTTTTCCACAGGGAGGCCGTTTCTTTTTCTCTTTTTTTTTTTTTTTTTTCTTTTCCTCTAGAGAGATCCCCACTCCGTGATAAGAGAAACAAAATTACTTTACAAAATTAATTAAGATCCAGCAAAGCGATTACTGGATTAGTCTAACATTAATTGAAAAAGCTGATGAAGACCGTATATCACAAAGATTAGGAACATCTGAGCCTCTTGTGTTCAAGGAAACAATATCAGGAGGGAATTTTTTTTATTTAAAAAAAAAAAAAGTCCACTCGGTGTGATCGCGCCGGCCGGAGCACGTTCCATCTTCTGCTCTACACAGTTGACTTATTATTATTATTATTATTATTATAAAAAAAAAAACTTGAGGATAGCTTGAAGTTACTGTATGTAAATGACTGATTGAATTAGTGGTCACGCTCCTCTTTCTTTGCATGTTCACACCCGATCCTTCCAACACTTGTCTTGTACCCCACCCTCTAAATATAGCAGACAACTGTGTCTCAAGTTCTACAGATTTCCTTTTGAGCTATTTCAGGGTCTTTGCCAGGTAAACGGGCTAACACTTCAAATGCAACACCTTCAGACTTGCAATGAGGAGAAAGGGGCAGCGTTAGCATAGCCGCGGGGCGAGCAGGGTGCAGCTTTCTTTTCTCCGAGCATGTGCCCCGCATCCCTCCCCCAGCATCCGCCATTGTTGGATCGGTACCTTATGTGTTACTGAAGGCAAAGGCTGCTTCAGTATTAACAAGAGAACTGCCCTCCCCGAGTCTGGCAGGCACACCGGGGTCTACCTGTCTCCTCAGCCTTCAGGCATCAGACGTCCAATAAAGGTAATCTTCCCTCAACAACAACACGCAGCTGAGTGCATGGTTTAGTGTCTTTTGGCAGACGTGGATGGTGGGCTGACAGGAAGGTATGGATTTGACCAGGATGAGGTCATTGTTTACCTGCAGAGGTTGTAATGAAGTAGCGTTGTGCTGCAGGGAAGAGGGAGAGTCTGAGGATGTCTCGTCTGAGAGAGCAAACCTTATCACTCTCACGTTCCGCCTTCTTCCTTTAGTTAACGTGAAGGTTTATGTTTATACAGAGTTAGAAAATGGAGATTATGCAGCTATGTGCACGCATGCTGTGTGTATTTGTGTTTATACGCAGAAGGATCCAGGTATAGAAGCCAGATAGCCGTGGCCATCACTCACGTCAACAGTGGGTCTTCGACTTTGCTGAGCCCTTACTCTGAGATAAGGCTTCGGATCCCTTTGGCACTGCAGTTTGATCAATCTGCAGATTTACAGCCACCACTGCAGCACACTGATGAACCATAAGAGCAGTAAATTCTGCTCCAGTCATAGAAGGCTCTCCTTTGTATCTCTCCCATGTATTGATGTAACTCCCTTGAAATCTTTCCATTCTAATTTTTGGTGGAATAACTAGTGACTGGCTGATCTTAATCAGCTAAGACTTTCCTCTCTGAATTTCTGTTCAAATTACTGTTTTTTACCCCCGCACACATTCACTGTACATCTAATACTTCCCAGAAATTGCACAATTTCTCATTTACATCCCTTAATGTCAGTGCTGATCTGTCAGGCGCTCAGTAAGACTCCCCCTGAGAAGCCTCCCTGTGTAACTGAGTTCTCCCTCTTGTGAATAGTTGATGCTCATCATGGCGTAAATGGCAGGAGTTGTTCTTTTCGTATTCTGATTCATATCCCTATCAGTCTCTTCTCAAGTTATCTTAATAACTTCTAATGCTCTGGATTAGAAGTCTCTTTTTTTTCTGCTTTCTTCATTAATTTTGACTGTCTTTACTCTTCTTACTGCCAACATTAGAAAGAAATCAGATCTCTCAGAAGCCAGAGAACACTGGCACTCCTACAAATATGGATTTGACTGGTTTAGCACACAGGAGTCTGACCTAATTTCGTAGTCAGGATGATGCTGATTGAGCTGATTTCCCAGCTGAGTCATCATAATGGGAGTTTGGCAAAATCTGATGCCTACCATACTGAAATCATTGGCCCTCCAGCTCCTCTCAGAGACTGTTAAGAATCTGTGGAGGGATTGCACACCTGGGGCTGGAAATGCCCCTCAGTCGGGCTGTTACTTGAGACATGATAAAGTCTCCAGAGTTTTTAAAGGCATGGAGGTGATGAAGCAAGCACAAAGCCAAGATCCCCTACTCCTGCATTGTGAAATAGGTTGGGGGGGGGGGCTGAAAGGATAAAGAGAGCAAGAGGAGGGGGGTCTTAATGGCAACCTGCCTAACCTCCTGACCCTACTTTGTTGGAAGGGAGGAACGAGGGGTACCTGACTGAGGCTCCATTCAGGAATAATAAAAGCACAAAGCTTGGATATCCGACATGTGGTTCAAATTCCTCCCCAGCTTTACAAGGACTTGGTGAAGGCCCTTGTCACACGTACACAAAGAAGTTCAATTTCTTCTACTTGTAACGCAACTTTTCTTATCACCCAACTAACAGATTCACTGCTTTAGCTGAAACCTACATATAATATTTTTCTGCTTCAACTAGAAAATCAGCTCTTTCCAACAAGCCCTGACTTGTGCATGGTTGAAACTTACTTCAGTGGATAAACTCATGAACGAAGTTGGGTCAGATCTGCATCAGTCTGACCCTTTGACTGGAGCATTGCTGCTTTTACTTCTGTGTCTATCCATCGATTCTCATCCTCCCTCTTTGCTAGTGACCTCTAGAGTCACATCAATCCTGTATTTTTCTGATCTCAGAGTGAGGAGAAGTTGCTCTGAGTTTATTGTAGTGACAGAATAAAGACAGAGAGACATGGACAATAAGATATTTAGAGCATTAGAGGCTTTGGAGCTGATTTTTCATCATTACTGCTCCAAAGAATGAGCAGAACTCAGATCAGATAAAGAGAGAAACTTCAAGCTCTAGAACAACACACACGTGTTGAAATTGTCTTTGGTTATTAAGGTTTACAGTGTTTTTATCTAGAAAATAAGTTGAAATTCAATGTCTACTTTTTTTTCTACCCTCCCCCATTAGTCTTTATTGAGTAACATATATAATTAGCTGAGGTTGAGCTGATTCTGAAGATGTATATAATATATAATTTAAAAAAAAAAACAACAATTTTATAAGGAAAAACATAAAGGCAATGGAAAAACAGAAATGCCTTCATGTGGCTCTCAAAGAGTTAAAGTCTAACGTATACACCCAGCATTTATGAATATGATGTACACGGTTACCAATCTGTGGCAGTCGGACCAGGTGAAGGGTGAGGTCATCACTTCTGGTAACGCCGACATCTGAGGCCTGAAGCAGAAGAATAAAAAAAAAAAATAAAATAAACTCTGATCTCCTTCCCACATGTCCTGTGCATCCTTGGAACTTTCTGTCTGCAGCTACCGACGGTGGATCAAACCAGCCTTTGCTTCCCCAGAACGAGACTCTCTTCATTTGCTCCCATTGTGAGCACCCTTCCACTCTGTGTTCAAAATGTTAGAAAAATACAAGCTCTGCCTTCTTACTTGTATTTTGTATATCCCCCTGCTTGTTAAGTCTTGTTAAGTGCAGTGGCTGCCTGGGCTCACCAGTGTGGATAAGACTTCACAGACATTCCTATGAGAGGGTAGCAGGGCTCCCAGGCTCTCCCTCCTCACTGCATGGTTTGCTGTGCACCGTTCCTCCCATAGGGGGAGCCATGACCTCACGTTCCCACCATCCTATACTCTTCTTCCTCTGCTCCACTTCTTCTCATAGCCTCCAGTGTTGTTCCTAAAAACAACGTCAGGCTCATCTTTGGCCCCGGCCCTGTGAATACATCAGAATTAAAATGTACTTTGATCAACTGTGGGGCATCTCACACAGTGACGTGGCAGGACAGACGGGGAACAACATGCAGCAGGTAATGATACATGATTTATGTGCTTTTGCCTGCACAATGGGCCTTAGTGGCTGAGTAATAGATATCACTGTCAGTCAAACTGACTGCCGCTCTATGGAAACTAAAATATATGGATACAGAACGGGGAGAAGCAATATCTCAGGATTGTGTAGCCATCAGCCTCTGTAGCATATTGTGGCTGAAAGAAATCAACCCAGGACCATTTTCTTCTACAATGCGATGAAGGATCGCATAGTTTCTCTACAGATTATTTATTAATCAGGTACATAAACTCCCCTGGTAAAATTATGTGAAAGGAAAACATCAATCAAATAAACAAGAAGCAAATAAGATAACAGTTTTATCAATTAGTTTAAACATTTTCATCATCAAATATGCAAATTGTGTTTATGTAATTCATGCCATCAATAGAGAGATTATTATACATCCGAGCCTCCTGAAATCCAAATGCCCGTCTCTAAATTATTTTACCAGCTACAGACTTCTCCGGATCCCAGGAAACGGCTTGATGGACCACAGATAATCTATTTGCATTGCAGCCTGTAAACTTGCTCAGTACTTGAGCACTGAAGACACACTATGAAGTGTGCATGAGGCTGAATGCTGCTGAGAATACAGTATTCCTCTGACCCCTGTTTGAGCTGCAGGGCAAATGCATCAGCCATGTGTTCTGAATAAACAACATAAAGAAGGGGTTATTCAACGGATCTCTGTTTTCCAGAGATAAGTGTGGCTTCAACACAGAAGCGTCAAATGTTGCAAGGGGGGGGGGGGGATTTTGATGTTTGGCTTGACCCAGACATTATTCGTGCCCGTGGAGGGAAGTGCTTCATGGCATGGGCAGCACGAGTCTATTGGCAGGATGTTGGTTGTTGTTTGAAGACCTTCATGCAAGAGATGCTGTTTAGCCTGAGGCGAGGTATACATCTGCATGTCTTTGATGCTCTGCTTCAGTTGATTCACATGGTGGATCTGGGGTCAGCTGTGCAAAGCAGTCCCGAAACAACACATTACCCTGGGCTGGACAACATCTCTCAGCTGGGTCCAGTCTACATGATGCGGAGCCCGAGGTGATGTGTCCACTAGGTTTCGTCCTATTACCACAAAATTGGCCATAATAAGAAATTGGCCCCGTAACAAGAAAGTTACAAGTTGAGGGTAAATGCGTTAATGTCCACCTTCATACTTTAACTTTACCAGTGAATCTTCTAGTGTTTCCATAAATCCATGTCATATACACCGATCAGCCAAAGGGTGTCCATGGGGTCAGCATGGACACCCTGACTGGTCTGAGGCTACACAGCCCCATACACAACAAATGACCATCACTGAGCCTTGACCCCTGACCCTGTCTGTGGACCAGTGGTTTTCCCTCCTTGGACCACTTCTGGTAGGTCCTGACCACCAGTGGTCATAATGTTATGGCTGTTGTCCAGCTTCTAATCAGCAATAAGCTCATTTAACTTTAGATGATAAATCTTTTTTAATGTTAAGTTTGTGGGAGTTTTGTGGAAAAACCAAATGGAGTTCTGGACCAGTGACCCATCTCTCACCTTGTGTATAGTCTAACCTTATGTTACCACAATAAAACCTTGGCTTGAGCCACTCTGTTCATTACATAATCACTGCTTCATCACAACCCTAAAGCCAGACAAGAATGTCAATAATGGATGATTCTGCAAAACCTTGAGCGACTTTTTGTGTTACACCCAAAAGTTTTTAAATTCTTGGTTTATACAAGATATTCACAAAATAGTGGTCATGTCATATAAACAGGTTCACGTTGGACGACTAAAATGGATGATTGAAGGGTAGGCTAAAGTCAGACTACACACAGGGGGTGCTCTGGCAGGTAAAGGTCCGTTAACTGTGATATGTAGCACACTCGCGCCTGCACCGGTGCTTAACATTGGCCCTGTCCGACATGGGTGTGTTTGAAAGCGAATCGTAAATTCAATCTATTCTTTATTAAAAGTGTCTAAACGTAGACGCGCAGACACAAAACTAATTTCAGGTTAATTTATTTTAATGCAATTGACCACGGACTAATAATTGCGAATGCACACAGACACACACCTTATTGCCTGAATGTGAACCAACATGTGTGAAACCGTGCTAACGCGCAGGTGCAAACGGATGTGCATGCTCCTGTGCACAAGCTCTCATTAGAATATCACATTTGCATGCAGCCGTTTGACCATGCAAATATTGGTGGTTTGTGCTCACTTATTGTGTAAAAATAATAATCTGATGATTGCCAGCATCTAATTGCCACAGCTGGGTGTGTGTGTGTGTGTGTGTGTGTGTGTGTGTGTGTGTGTGTGTGTGTGTGTGTGTTTCTCTCTCTCTCTCTCTCTCTCCCCCTCTCTGCTAATAGAGCGAGCGGGTCCTAGCTCATTACTCTGGCAGAGAGAGGCTGCTTTATCTACTATCTGGCCCATTTTAAATGCTAGCCTATTTTTAAATGGGTTTCCTACACACTGCCTTGTAAGCAGCAAAGAGCGTAATCTCTCACTAGGCTTCACCGCGCTCTCTCTCTCTCTCTCTCTCTCTAACTAACCAAGTCTCTCCCTCACACTCATTGTCTGTCTTTCTCTTTCCTTGTTGTTGCCTCAGATAATTAAAGAACGGCTGACAGTGTGCTGTATTTTTTTCCCCTTCTTTCATATAAATAACGAGTTCCTGCGATGCACAGAAACGATCAAGGAACACCATTGTTATTTCTGTGCGTTTGTGTAGATAAGCCGGTGATAAATTCGGGATAGTTGGCATTGTTGTTGGCAGCAGTGGGCAGACTATCTAACTACTTATTCCAATGCCTCCCTGCTACATGACTTCACATTTTACCACCTGAATATGAGAATATCCAGTCCAGCGGAAGCACCCAAACTCGATGCAGAGGGGCTGAGCAGTGAACTGGCCTCAGTGCTGGGGTTCGACTCTGCCGTTTCAGTCAGTTTTCAGAGAGCCTCCTCCCTATGGAGCGAATCTCGACAGCTTGTTACTTGAAATGATTTAAAGATTCTCACGTGTCCGTCTTCCTCACTCTCTGCCTCCTGCTTTCACCCGTGTCCTCCCTCTCTTTACCTCTTTTCCATCTGTTTCCCTTTGTCCTCGCTTTATGAAGGATATACGCAGCTCTCTTACGTTCTTTCCCTTCAGTCTCTCCCTCTTTCTCTGTCTCTCTCTCTCTCGTCTGCTGTGCAGGGGATATTTGGCCGACACCCAATTCGCAGGCAATGTGTTGTAATTGGTTTCTGTTGGTGGTACGAAAAGAAATCCACTAACTGGAAAATAAATTCATAATGTTGCATTTGTTTATCACAGAATTTCCGAACGTGCACGGGATGTGTAGGTGGACATGTTCACGTGATGGCTCTGCTTGGATCCTCCAGGATGGTCTACATAGCTTTTGCACACAACTGTCCCAAACAACCGTTTTCCCTTTTGCCTCAAGTGTTTACATACCTCAATAGTGCATTTGCATTGGCTGCAGGAATCTGCTGTGAAGGACAGTCGCTTCGTCTTTGGAGGGGGACTCATTAGGTGTGCAGACGTCTGCCCTATTCTCTTTAGCGCTTCCTCCGTCAACACCATTTGTGCTTTTCATTTTTCACGCCTGCTTTTTCACTCCACTCCCTCCCTGCATCACCCCCCCGCCCTTCCTTCCTTCGACCCCAGCCTGCCTCTCCCTGATTTTTTTTTTTTTTTTCCCCCTTCGCCCCCTCTCACCATCCCCTTGTCTTGGCCTGGTGCAAATCCAGACCATTCTGCTCACTGCGAGGGCTGATATTTCTGAAGCCAGGCAACACGTACAGTACGTCCGTGTCTCAAGCACCCATGACTGTGACGGACACGTATATAATGTTATCAGACTCTGTCAGACGTGCCAACTCTCTGCTGTTGTTCTTTTGAAAAGCCGTTTAAACGCGTCAGCCCTGTGTAGCGGAAACCTACAGTGGCTCTTTGCTATGCCATGACTCATTTTTGCAGGTGTTGACACACGACTGCACATGAATGTGAAACGCACTTTACATTTAAATTGAAGGTATTCAACTGCAGTTCATGCAGAGTGACTTACAAAGAGCGAGCAGCATGGGCGGGGCATGTCGGTGACATGCTGTAGTGAACTTCATAGCAACTGCAGGGACTTATCCTGTGACATTTAGGACGTGGGATTTAAACTAAATGCTGTATGAATATAGTGTAGCAAGAGGCCATATTAATTATGTTGTGAGCCACAACTGATGAAGCAATGTGCTCTCTTCTTTGTTAGTGGGAGTGTAGAAGTTCAGCTTTCTAAACCCATGGGGGGTAGAAGTCTGACTTTATCTGATAATGAGCCCCCGCAGACATGTCCCCTCTTTCCTCTGTAAGCTCCAGTGGAAGAAATCTCTTACCCTTTGAGTATCCAACCAATCACTGGCTCCTGAGCTCGGCACCCACCCACGCCCACGTCATACCATCTTCCTTCCCTCCTCAGAGACGGCGTGTCTCACTTTTAAAGGGCCAACATTTCGACTGCACAATGTAAACGTCTCGTTTCACAACTCTTAACTAGATTTAAATGGCAATCAGACGGGACTGATGAACTTAAACGCGCGGAAACTGTAGAGTAAACTCCAGAGTCCATCACTTTTCAGTTTAGCTGCTGTGTAACGTTTTATATGACAGGATAAAAACAAGAAACGAAAACTCTGCTGTGGTCTGGATTTCTCAAGAAAGATAAGTCACTGGCTGCTGTTGAGTTTTGATTTAGCGTTTCCAAGGCTGTATCCGGGATTTTAGAAGTACAAAGGCACAGCAGTAAAGATCTATCTGTGACGCCAAAGACAAAGTCCCATAAATGTTTGAAATATTTAGATTTTTGGGAGCTGTAAATGCTGTTTCTGAGACGTCCTCTCCCAGGGGTCAGATGTATAAATAATGTGCACGCACAAAAACCATGTGCACACCATTTTATCGCACGTAAATCAGTACTTATAAACACACAAAGTGCAGTGAGACTGTGATCACCTCACTCTTTCATTTGACCACGTTTTTTTGTTTTTTTTAGAGCAAGTCGAGTTCATAAACTCATAGTTTATAAAAGAGTATGTTGACTTTGCCTAAGTGAAGCCAAAGCTGAGGTGAATTAACCGTCATTCTATCTAATGACCATCGGGGGCGACTCCACTGGTTGTTAAAGAAGTCAGATTGTATTGAAGTCTATGGGAAAATGTCCCTACTTCTCCTTGATTTATTAGCTCAGTAAACGTTTTCCTAATGAGTTTATGGTCTCAGTCTCTAGTTTCAAGTCTTCAATACAACATGATGTTCATTTTTTAAATGATGGTCCATTTAGAGGAAAATAGACCAGAAAGGAGGGGATGAGTTAGGGGGTGTTGCCACCCTGTGACTGACAGACTGTACCACCCAATCAGGATAGAGTACAGAGCAGGTCAGCTCCACCCCTCACTCCTCCTCAGCTCCACCTACAATGTTTAGTTTGATAAATGACCTCGGTGTCCTCAGCTACAGCCCTGATCACTTCCTGTTGATGGAATAAATAATGTCGAGAGAGATTTCTTTGGTCAAAGACTTGGGACGTTGTGTTCGGTGGGGATAGGATCCTTTGCTACACCCCCAGCTTGTGACTTCTGAATAAACCACCGCTTTTTAATTGTCTCTGAGTCAGACTTCATAAATACACCGGAGATGTGACGAACATCAACCAAATGACTGCATCGTGAAAGTGCTTGAAATCTAACACTTTAAAAATTGCACATACTCAGAGCACACTGCCTAACCCACCTCTGATACTCCTGTAGTGTTCCCACTTCAGGTTTGAGGGCAACGTGGTGTGTTTTGCCGTGTTGGTGCAGGTCCAAAGCGGCTCTTCAAAATTAAACTGTGGAAAAGCCCCACAGTCAACATTGGCTTAGCTAGTGCCACTGGCAAATTGGGTCGGATGTGCAAAAGTCACCTTGACAGTTTCCACAACAGTGCTGTCATTGGTAGACGGCGATGTCATCCAAATAGATGGTGGGTGTTAAGCGCGTTAAAGGACATCGCACACAGTCCAGAGGAGAGACTGCAAATGTTGAAACAGAACAAGCAAAACAGAGGCGACATGTTTTACCTGTTATCGCAATAGCCTTGGGCAATATCATCACATTTATGTATTGTGGGACTGTGTGTAGTAGGTGTGCATTTATGTGATGATGCGTTTGTTTATTGGCTTTTCATTTTTTTTTTTCCTCTTTTCTTTTGCTCTGTTGATCACAGCCCTAATGTATTCAGAGGTAGGTTACCTCTGCAAGAATAAATTGAACAATATTGGTTTTCACCCAAACCCTTTAAGTCACCTCCCCGCCGCCCCTCGCCTGATATGCACCATTTCCCTGCACAATAGGGGATTAGTGATTTACCTACATTACTACAATGCAATGCACATGTTGAGCTGACAGATTTAGTGACTCTCGCCAACAGGATTTTTCATCATAATATGCACTTTATTCTTCCCTGTAAAAGTTCCCTGTCATATTAAGTGGAATTGAACAGACATAACAAACTGTGACAGCGTTTGTGATGAATGGCCCTGGAGTCGCAATCTGAAATTTCACTGTTTACAATTCCTCAGAAGCAATTTTCTAGCATAAATCATAATCTGTGTATACGGGCTGTCAAAAATCAAACGTTCTTTGGGTGGGGTGGGGTGGGGGGGGGTGGGGGCAGGGGGGACTCCTTGACTCCATCATGCCAAAAGGTTGGATACGGTGACAACAAGTCTGGATTATGAAGCTGTTTTTTTGCAAGATTAATATATATATTTTTTTTTTTGTTTTTTGTATCTCACAATTCACGTTTGGCCACGTCTGCAAAAGCAGCTCAACCACAATCACCAAAACCTTTGCTGCATAATACAAACACAACTGACTGATTATATGAAAACCACTCTGGTCAAGTCCACTGTATATGCGTCTTTTTAATATCTGAAATATAGTATTCTACATTCCCCACATGTGTTTCATTAAATCCTATCTTTAAACTACAAACGTTCCCCATACTCAGTCCCGTGATAGCAGGAGTTCCCAGAGAGTCCTATTGGACTTCTGTTTGGCAGGGGGGCTATTGATTTCATTAAGAAGACGTGTGGAGCACATTACAGAATGATGACTGCTTCATGGGAGGTCAACAAGAAATCAATATGAAATTATATTACAGATTCGACAAGCTGGGGTAAGGCCAGCCACCACGCACCACTGCCAACACCCGACGGGATAATGAGGGGAGGGTTTTTTCTTTGGGGATGTCTTATGGGGGGGGCAGGGGGGGGGTTGCCTTACTCCCTGGATGTGGAAGTGTTGAAATAAGTATGAAACAGTAGGGAGCAGATAAACACAAACATAATGCCTATGTCTTTTTTTCTTTAAGGGACAGTGGAAACCTTGTCAGCCAGTGGCGACACCTTTAGTGAACGTGAATGGATCAGGAAATCGTCCACAACAAAGAAAACCTCTAACAAAGACGGACCTGTCTCCTAAAAATGAATGTAATAGCAAACATATTTGAATAGAATAATACAACAAATAATGGAAACGTCCATTCTGGATGTATGAGTCTTGGTGTATTTGTTCTTACAATAATGCTATAAAAGTGGATGTAAAGGGTCTGTAAAGTGAAGCCGAGGCTGAATCTTCGGGGGGCGACTCCAGTGGTTGTAAAAAGAACAGAGCAGGTCAGAACAACCCCTCATTCGTCCAAGATGGCCGACAGACAAATCACAGACTGGAGCCTTCAAAACGACAGGTGACAGTTTAGTGATACAAGAAAGCAGCGCATTGCTGACTGAAAAAAGTGAATATAATTCAGGCTGCAGTTATATTTCCACCAAAATGTATCAATGGAAACAATTCATTCATATATAAATTAAAATTTAACTGCACGGTAATCATGAATAAAAACCCTCATTCATAAAAAGCTCTTTGTATATCCTTTTACATATGTTTGGTGATCTGAGGGGAGAAAAAATATTTACCTCCACGCTGCAGGAGCTTAGTTATCTGTCATACATGTGACAGATAACTAAACACCAGCCCGGCACACATTTACAGTGTTGGAGACAAAGACAAGAAAGAAAATACATTCAAATCCAACTTCCCTTCCCCCCATGTTAGATACTGACATACTCTCATGTGGAGCAAGGGAAACCCCGATCATTAATATAATCATCCCTCCCACACGGGCGTTAATGCTCATATTACTGATAGAAATGACTTTTGAAATAGGGAGTGTGACCTCTTTTTAAAAAGTCTCGTTCTAGGTTCCCGTTCGGTAAAACATGTTCTTATACTAATGGAGCCTGAATTCATGGTTCTTTTTTGCTGCGGTTTCATCTTCTGTCCTTCCACTATATCGTTAAACACTGCTGTATAATTTATTAAAACCCTATATTCCCTCTACTACACTATACACTGCACTTTGCCGTATTGTTGAGCTTGATGAATAATAGAGGGATGTTTGGCTTGATCGTGAAATAGTGGAGACACAACAACACAATCCAAAGATTGAGTGTGTGAGAGCTCATGCAGGCGCCATATTTATGTCTTTTTTTCTTTTTTTTTTAGATTTTGGCAGCGTTTGATTAGGTTTAAAAAAAAAAAAAAAATGCAATAACAATGGGATGAATTTGCCATGTTTTATTCTCTGCGAAAACGCATGAGAACATTTTTTTTCTCAGTTTTTACAAAATTAAAAAACACGGTGACACAAACAGCCCACGTGTAGCCGAGTCGCTCATCGGGTCATCACATCAGACACCTTTGCGGAGGTTCTTCAACCCCGGGCTGGTGAACACGAGGCGAGTTTATGCAAATGAGGGTGCCGAGTATGGGCTAATGAGATTTATCAAAGCTGATGCTGGAACCGTGGGAGGCACGGGTTTAGTTGGCTCATGAGGAACCAAAATAAGTGTCAAGAAAAGCACCCCCCCCCCACCACCAGCAGATGATTTATACCTGCTTATCGAAAACATGATATCTACTAATATGGAGCTGCTGTGAAAGACCTTGATGAGAGATGATTAATTACTATGTGAATTAATTCTGACTTAATTACAGTCTCTTCCAGACATTATTAAGGCTTTAGAAAGATTGAAAAGTCCTCAATTGTAACAAATGTCTATTTTTGTTTTCTAGCTTTAACATTTCAATATGTAAAGATAATTAGAATAAATGCATTGTGCAACAAAAACATAATTAGGAATGACCCATTCGTCTTGATCGAGCCGAGCTCTAACAAGTGGCACATTTATTGCCTCCTCCTCTCACAAAACTCTCTCCTGGTGGGAATTCGGGGTAAAGGTAATGACATACTGGAGAGATTTTTGGGAGGAGGTGGTGGGGGAGGGTGGGGGAGGCCCTAGCCATTTCACCAATGAAGCCATGAAGTCTCGGTCAGGTTAAGAAAAAATAAAGCAGGGTGAGTGACAAGTTAATTGGCGTGATCTGTGGACCTCAGGGTCTGGTCCCGGTGTGGAGGGCCAGACAGTTGGGATGATGTGCCAGCTAATCCACCTTTAACCCCCCCCCACCCCCCACCACCACCACCCCCTTAGAGAGGAAGGGCCTGTTCAAGTGAGTACCTCAACAATCTCATTGTTCCAGCTCTAGTCCCCAGTCTCACAAAGGCTGAGTTGATTTTTACAGGGACTGAATGGCCTTTGGCATTTGCTCTTTAGTTTACTGACATCAAAGAGAGAATGTCTGTGGAAATAATCAGCTATTATCTGAAATGACATGTTAATTTGTGACCATTAACGACATTTCATTCCAAACAATCTATCTGCGTATACTGTACAAACAGCTCATTAGTTCATTATTGAAGGACGTTGACCTGACTCTGTCAGTATTGTATAAGTCAATTTACCAACATTTCTTGCGTGCCTTAGCCCCGGAGAAGCAAAGCAAGGTAAAGTGTGTTTATTAGTATAGTATCTTTCAAATTCAAATGCTTTACAAAATGCACAAAAGGCATGCAGACAAGGTATAAAACAAAGAGCTTATGAACATGACATAACATGACCTTTTCTCCTCAAAAACTTTTGATCCTGGCGTCACGGCCATGCAACCAGTGATGTACCCGACCCGTGGGTCGAGTTGATTTTATTTTGTTCATTTTACATTTATTCCACTGCTAGCCATGATGGGTTTTTGGCCATATTAAGGTGTTTGGCTCTAACCTTTAAAGTCATGGGACAGTTTTATTCAAAATGGGCACGTTTGGTGTCTTAGAATCAGATTCAGAATCAGCTTTATTGGCCAAGTCTGTGTCCAAATACAGGGGATTTGACTCTGGTTCAGTATTGATCTGAAATACTTGCATAGTAAGAAGTAGACAATATATGATATATATACAGGAATAATGAAAGGGGGTGTACACCAGGACTGTGTGTGTGGATCAGCTGCTCTGTATGTTTAGACTGTAAAAGCAGTTCAATAGAAAGGTAGTGCAGAAATATAAATACACAATTACTGAGTGACATGTGCCTATTTTAACATTTATATTGAATGTTGATTGTGATATTGGTCCAGATCAGTTGTAGCAGCCTCTAAAACACAATCGCAGCAGTTAAACCTGGGCAGTAGTTCCAGCTTCGCTCTGGGGCATTTTAGGGGCATTTCACACTACTTCTCATTTCAAGTTGTACTGATCTCACCCTCAAGTAGAGAAAAAGCGTATTACTCAATGAACTCTTAAATAAATGTTTTCCTATTTATTCTTTTTTTTTTTTTTTTTTTTTTTTTTTTTTTTTAATCAACCTGTTGTGAACCTGTTTTACTTTCCCTAACTTCTGCTCCTTCCTCTGACAGAAAACCCACCAGCTGCTGCCACCGGTGGCTCAGAGATGGCAGGTGAAGCGACGTGATAACGATATGTAAATCACAAGTGGTCAGGGTCAGGCTGAACTTACAAGTTGTTCCAGGTCTATTGAGTCTGGTGAGTTTGTGGGTTTTGGATAATGTTTTTTGGCAGCAGCGTTGGAGCCACTAGCTATAGCCTCATGTTGGATCTCTAGTTTGGTTTCAATGCAACCCGTATTGCAAGCATCTGGACAGTATGGGCACTGTCAATAACTGGAAGCAGGGGGGTAATCTGCTCTAATTGTCTGTAGCGTAACCCCTAATAAAAAGGTTATCAGGGTTCAGCCTCTGAGTACTTGATGGGGGGGGGGGCACTTCAGTGCTTACTCAGCCCTCACATACTCGTGCACTTTTATCACCATCAGTGATGTTCAACGTGTTCCAGCTCTTACTCTGACTTTGCCTCAACCTTTTTATCTGTGCTTGCTCCATTTAGTGATTTCAGACTTTCTGAAAATCCCTTTTGCGAATTGATGAATGGACTTGAGCTTGTTGCTTTCAGGAGGTTAAATGAGTAGACGTGGAAAAAAAAAAAAAAAAAAAAAAAAGAAGTTATTCCAGGCCAGATCCTTGCAGCTGAGGGAAAAAAAAAAAAAAAAAAAAAATGTCCTCCAATCAAAATGCAACATGTTTCGTCTCATCTGCATCGTGGACTATGAAGAATGATATTAATAACACCCCTGCTTTTTCTATTATGAAACATAATTCCATCTGTTTCCTTGAACTTTCACAACAACCCCAGATTCATAAAAGGCCCTATTTAATTTACAATCAGTTTAAATTAGTTTAAAGTCTGTTAAACATCTTAGATCTACAAGAAATTGGAGGGAATATCTTTCTCTTTTTTTCTTCTTCTTCTTTTTTTTTTTTTTTTTGCACAGTAGCAAAGGACTGAGAGCTGAAAGCACAGCAAGTACAATTTCACCATAAAAAAGAAACATTGAAAAGAAAACCTGTGAGTCATTCATCACAATTTAGTTACTTAGCCCCATATTCCACACCTGGGTGCCCAGCTTGCCATTAATGTCAGCTGCTCACAAATACGAGTCAGCCAGACACTTCAGAATATCCACTCTGACACACTGGCTCCTCGCGTTAGAGATTAAAGATTCATATTTCAGTTACAGACATTATATTTACAGCCTCAAGCCTTTGTGCATATATTTCTCCTCGCAACTGCAGATCCACTTAGAGGCAGTTAATGACAACTTATAGTTGTTAGTCCTGTAATCTCATGATTGCCTGTTTAATTTCTGCCATTGTTCATAAACGTTTGCTCCTCCTCAATTTTTGAAAGACAACATGGAGATCAAATGAGGGTAATTGGTTGAAATTGAAACTGCCACAGGATCTCGGTGTAATTTATGAAATATTTGTTCCTCTCTTCTTCCACGATGGTAATTCTGATTAAAATGCTTTCACAGCAGCACCTGCACGGTCGGGCGGTCAGTGTTTCTACCATAGATTGGATATAAAAGTGGACTCTGGGTCTGAAAACTGAACTGTTGAAGTGCCTAAAGCTGGGTACATACATATATTTTTCAGCCTTTTCAGACCTTACAGAGGCTCCAGTCCAACCCTGGCCTTAAAAGTGATTAAGACATTTAAAACAAGACAGTAGAGAATGAAAGAGGACGCTGGGGGTCGTTTACCTCATGTCCTCACCAGACACCACTGTATCCTACATATAATAGACTTAACTTTAAATTCACATCCGAGCAGTTCACTGTAAAACACCACTTTGTTCTGCCTTTAAAAATTCTTACTGTCCCCTATGACATCTTAAATAACATAACGTGAATTGAGATGATGATGACAACATGTGAACTGGCGGGTGGTAAACGGTGTAGGCGTTTTGTGGCCTCTTGCATAAAAAAATCCTTGCTTTTTGCATAAAGCTGCCATACCATCAAGCGAGCAGTGAGGTTGATGTAAGGTGAGGATGAGGGGGCGGGAGTAGTGATGAGAGCAATTCATCACTTTGCACAACACAAGCTGGATCACAAAGTACGCAGCATTTAAGGTCATTGTTGTGAGCGAGCAACGCCGCTGCATCAACAGAAAGCGGTCAACTCGCATTCGTCACCATCAACGTGAAAATTGAGTTTTAAGATAAGATTTCTTCTCTGTTCAATCCTCACCACGTTGGTGATAGTCATTAATGTTTTATCTGTGTGTGTGTGTGTGTGGTTTTTTTTTTTTAAATGTTGGCATGCTTGGCAAGTTGCATCACAGATCCCCTGATACACAGCTCTTCTTCTGCTGCAAACAGCACTCGTGGTAACATCAAACACAGCAGACGCTTCACTGATATCCAATTTATAAAGATAAATTGAGCAAACAAACAGCTTGAGGTCTACCTGCAACTGTCCATACTGAATGAGGAATCTGCATATATCTAAGGAATGCCACTGCGCCATGCTTTTATTAATTTCACATTTATATTCATATCATGGCATGTCTAAGTAGGAAGCCCCTGTAGTGAGCGTAAACATCCATACTCGCCAACGGGGGGCAATGCTTTTTCATACTGCTGGAGTTCAGTAAACAGGCTGGAGAGCGTTTATTGTCTATAATGACTTTGCAGTTTCTGTACAACAACTGGCCCAGTCCCGTTTTAGCAAAGCTTGCCAAAACCTTCTTGGAATTGTTAGCTAGCTTTACTAGCGAGCAGTTGAAGCTCAACACTTTCAGCAATGGTGCCAAATATTATAACATTGACTTAAAAGACCTATTTTTAAGTTCTGCTATCAGCCAACATTAGCATTAACAGCTGACATGTGACGCACTTTCCTTCTAATTCTATCACCGTTTCTTCTTCTCAAACTAGCATGCTAACTAGCCGGCCCCAGCTCGTGTGTCAATGTCTAAGAGCCCCTAAATGTCTCGCCACTTTCCGATACAGAGTCACTGCAGTGTCCAGTCTGCCCTGAAAGAGCAGCACTGCTCTGAGGGCATATAATAACCACGATAATAAGGCATTCTTCGGAGGCTGCATTGGAAAACCGATGTGCGTCAGAGTCGGCGTCACATCAAGTGATGAAGGATCCAACAGGTGGATTCTTCACGACCTGAACTATCCAAAGATTCATTGCACGCCGGTGTTGAAAATAATATGGCAGCAACAAGAGAGCCTGAGGATGGCACTTAAATGTAATTGGTTTAAGGTAACGGTACAACTATAAAAACCAAGGGCCCTAAAACTTCCCGTGTTGGGAAGACCCGGTGACACAAATCGTAAATCCTCCATAGACCAAACTGTCCCATTTCAAGTCGCCCTTCAGGTCTACAGCGCAGACAAAGGACCATGCCTTCGAAGAACAGGTCCTTCGAAGGATGTGGCCCCTGTATTTGGACACATCTACTGTCTTCTTAATGCAACACTGGCTGAAGCTCTTGGAAAGATTGGGAAATAAACAGCTGAGCCAACTAGTGTTTGGCTCTGTAGCAACAGCTAAACATATCAAATTCAAAAAGCTTCTTCAATGTAGTTCAGTTAGAGAAGTAAATAATATTGCCGTTTCATACACATGAAGTAATGGCTTTTACATTTCTGATGGCAGAAGGTACAGTTTGTTTAGAATGATAGACAGTAATGTATAGTAGTAAGAGAATGAGTCATAACAATGAGCAGGTAATGGCTGCCATGTTTACATCTGGGTCAAACTGTCCTCCGCATGAGTGCATGTTCTAGTGCATGTTCTAGTGCATGTTCTAGTGCATGTTCTTGTGCATGTGTGAGTAGCTTAATATAGTTGTTGTCGAAGCTTCTGTGAATCACATGGCTGATTTCCAATCGATTTCCAAATATTTTCCGTTTTCAATTCTAAAACTTTGGTTTAGAAACATCACGGTACCTGATCCCTGAAAATGACGTATCAAAATATCTACAGAAGAGGCCTGGTTCTAGACTATTTTAATGGGAGGGCATTAAGACAAGCTGAATGGCCACTCAACCTGCAGACCTCTGGACAGAATGTAATCTTGAAGGTTTAGTGCTATTCAGTTTTTAGAGGCTTTTAACAACGTTGTATATACAGGCATAAGATAATAATCACACAGGCACTACACACATTTTAATGGCCCTGTATTCTCATGGTAAACTACACAAGTGAGTTTAATCACTTTGGCTGATTCAGCCTTCTTCCAGGATCCACGTGGACTGTGCTTGATTTACATTTCCCTTCCTCCCCTGCTGATTTATATATATATTTTTTTTATATCTTTTGGAACAGGCCAAATTGGAAACTGCTCCTTCTTCTGCAGATCAGTGGAACTTCTGCCCCCACTTTGCAGATCCCAGATCTAAGTTGCATCTATAGCACAAAATCCAATTTTTATTTTTATTTTATTTTACTTTTTTTTTTTTTACATATGGACCCAGATAGCACAAATGCAACCTCCATCAGCTCCGTTTTCTTTACTTCTGCCGTTGCTCTCGCGTGCACGCACACACAATAACATCAACAAGTTTTTGAAGTGCGACCCGCGGATAGAAGCACAATCCTTCAGATACAGGTTTCTGAGCAGTGATGAAATGTGCTGCGTGCTCATCCTTTGTTCTGTTCACTGTGTAGAGGGACGCCAGCGTCACCACGCCTCCTCACACAGTGAATTTCAAGGCCACGTCTTAATTGAAAAGCTCGAGTGGGCCATTACATTTTGTGTAGGAGGCAGGAAAGAATAATTTGAATTCACGTATTCTGCTCGAAGTGATGACTCAGACGCCTTGACTAATGGCATTTATCTGGCAGTCAAGTGAGAAACAGCATTATTAGTAAATCACACTGACTTCCTTATGCTTGTAACGATTTGTCCATTAATTCTGTATTTGTCCTTAATGTTAGCACCACTGGACTTTATCGGTCCTAAGCTGTGAGTTGATTCTTTGGACCAAATTTTTACTGATCATTTTCTGGTCAAATGTCAGAAAACAAATAAGCACAAACAAAACAGTGTTTTCATTTTAATAGACACACTCGCAGTCTAAATGAGCCATTTCTCTCTTTTTTTTTTTTTTCCCCCCCGTGCTTAGCTTTTAACAATTTTCTGCATACACATTTATGCTAATAAACTGTCTCATAAGCATACTGTTGATACTATTAAACTTTAAGAGTAGAGTAGTTGTGGTAATGGGAAAACAGCTTGGAGGCAAAGCGGTGGAAGACAGTGATAGCTGCACGGTCAGGAGACAAAGAGAAGCGAGTGCAGGCAGTAGAGAGGCGAGGTTCCTTTGGTGTTGGACGAGTGTCGACGCGTCATGGAGCTGAGAGGACGCCAGCTCTTTACTATTTCCAGCCTGTCGCTGTGATAAGATGGACAGGGGGAGTCTCTTCAGCGTATCTTCAGGATGGACCATCTGGAGTCCCCCCACACTCTCACATAGGAATAATGTGGCTGATTTATGATGTATGGTTAACGGAGACAACCACTGGTACGTGGTAAGTTTTTGTGAGTGAAAATAAAATGAAGCTTGCCAGATTTATAGTAATTTTCTTGATTAGCTAACTATTTGAACACAAAACACAGCATCTTATTGTCTAATCCCGTCATTATCCTCCTCCCCAGAAAGAGCAGCCTCAGTGTAGTGTTCCTAGTTAACCCTTGAGGCCAAGCATGCCGCAGGTATGGCTCCCTAAGATGGATTAAACGGCAATCATTGAGGCAGAGGGCTCCCCAGCCCGAGGTCATGTATTCACAAGACGCCCCCCCCCCCCCACTCCCCAGAGGCTGAGGGCAGCCAGGATAGCAAGTCTTATCCAGGGCATTTTCTCAGCAGGCCCTGACAGCACTATGCCATCAGCCTCGCAGAAAGACCAACAAAGGTTGCAGTTTCATTTTACTGAAATTGACCTTTCCTGTTTTTGCGTGCAGGCTGAATTTCCAAAGGAAGATGTGTGATTTAGACTGGCAGTATCCCCCAAACTAAAATCAACCTCCTAGGACTTGCATTTATATGGGTACGCTTGCATGACCCAATATATAATTTATGTAACACACACACACACACACACACACATACATATATATACATATATATATATTTATATATGAAATGGTCCCAACATCGACATATTTGACTCTCTGTCAGTTTTCTTTCATTGTGTTTTCTGTTGAAATTTGGATGAAGAAATGTCTTTCTTCACTTTGCAAAAATGTATTCTTGGAACATAGAGCATAGTTTCAATATTGAGCAATAGATGTTTTGTTTTTTGATGGAGAGAGTCATTTCTTGGGTTTGTGAGATTACCAAACGTGTGATTTAATCCCCATCAAGTCATTTTCGTGACGACCCCCCCCCCACAGGTGTTTGTTGTATTATGTCATCTTTGTTTTGCAGGTGAATCTGAGCAGAAATCATCAGTGTCTATTGGGACTGAGCCCAGTGAGCCTCTGCTTCCAGTCTTTGTTAAACAAGTCAGTTAGTACTTCTCCACACATACTCACATTAAAACAGAGGTTTTCCTAAAATTAACAAATCTCTTGCCAAACCAAAATGCAGCTTATAGACCAAACGTTAAAGCCATAGGATAAGCTTAGATGAAATGTACCTTTATTGATCCCTGTGGAGGAAATTTAAATTGACTAAGCAGCATAAGAAAAGCAGTAGGGGAAGGTACAATAAGAATAGGAACAGAATCTAAAATGATATTATTGAACTTATCAAGTTATTATTATCTGATAGGTTAACAACAATGAAAGGGAAAATAGCTGTCTGTCTGTCTGTCTACCTTTCTATTTATCTATCCATCGATAGTCCACTGTTTTCCCTGTGTGTAACAAAAAGTGCATGAATCATCTTTCTAAATTTAAGTAGCAGATGTTCTTTTCCACTAAACAAGCCACTTCCTTTCAAGCATTAATTCCCTGTCACTTAGTAACACCACAGATGGTGTGGACTGACACAGAGATGTCATATGCACGTGATGAGTCAATGTATGTATGATACACTGCATAACTGTGCCTCTGCAAAATCTCTTCCCATGATAGTGTGTGTGTGTGTGTGTGTGTGTGTGTGTGTGTGTGTGTGTGTGTGTGTGTGTGCATACGGATGACTGCATAAATGTAGTGTGGATGTACTGCAGGAGCCAGGTGCATGACTCCATGTAAGAAGGTCAGCTGCAGGGCGAGCGTGCGATTGCAGCAGTTTGGTGCTTTATCTGTGTGTTTACATGTGCATTGACATTCAGCACGAACGTCTCTGTTGCCTTTTTGGAGTCAAACATCCACTTGGCCTTTCGCTGCCTACCTGCATGTTATTGCTTTATATGCACTCATCGTAGCGATTTTAAAAAGAGGCAACATATTCACAGTCATATGAGTTTCGTGTTTAATCCAGCTCTGATTAAGTACGCCACACATCACCACACCACAAGCCAGGTTTGCCTGAACTTGAACTCAACCTGAGCCGTAAGGAAAACTGTGGATAATTAAAATTTAATTCAATTTGTCTCAAGTAGTAGGTAAAATAAGTCCAAAGGTGTAAGAGCCACGAACGCAGGAAAAACAGCTCTGTAGTAACACAACATGAAATCGTTTGAAAGTTTTTGTCTTTTTAGCTGCACATGAAGTGTCGACCGATCGTGACATCAGCAGTTGGTTTGTGAGCTGCTGTTTTAAAGCCGCGAGTTTGTAATTGAGCCATTGGCCATCTTGGGTTTTATCTTTTTTTAAACCAGAAGAAACCATATTTAGAGGAGAAGGTCGAGCTGAGGAAGAGTGAGGGGTGGATCTGACCTGCTCTGTCCTCTATCCTGATTGGGTGGTACAGTCTGTCAATCACATGGCAAACCTGACCCTAATGCATACCCTGCTTTATGGTCCATTTCCTTCTAAATGAGACCAACAGTTGAGCACATAAACTCGAAAACACGAAACCGATTGTAAATGTCATAAGTGCGAAATAAGGCCTTTTCCCATAGACTTCAATACAATCTGACTTTCAACCAATGGAGTTGCTCATGGACATTATAGAATGCAGGTTTAAGGTGCTCTCACTTTTCAGACCCAGAGTCTAAGTCCAGTTTTATATCATCCATTCAGAGGAACACATGCCGTATGTATCTGAAAGCTTTCCCCTCGTGCACCTGTTCCCCATCGATCCCTTTAGTTGCCTTCCAGACAAGGTCTTTCAAGGTTTCCTTATCCTCACTACTTTTAGGATAAGCAGTAGACTTTGGGATGTTAAATATGCCAATCCCAGCTTTCACTTCCTGCCCCCTCTTCTTTCTTTTTCACAAATCTAACCCTGATATTTATACTCGACTGGATGGCTGGGAGCTACATCCAGGTCTCTGGCTGGATTGAAATTTATTATGGCAGTTGCAACAAAGCCAATCGCTTTCCACTAACAACATCCAAGTGCAGATTTTTCCATGTGCCTCCACAAGAATACGTCACTCCAGTGAAGAGATTTATAGGTTCCTGCGTGGGCTCACAGTGTGGCCTGCACCGATGCTCCAAACTCACACAGGAAACTGATTGGAGACATCTCTCACTCTAGGTGAAGCACATAATCAATCAAAGGGGGGGGGGGCAATAATGTCAAGGTCTGCTAACAATGCCTCAGTTTAAATGGATGTGATGCATTCCTGCATATTTTTTGTCCGTAAGGCAGCGAGGCTGAGAGTAACACAATCTCTAGGAAAGAGGAAGGGAAGTAAGGGGTCTAGGAGGGGTTGAGGAGACAACAGTAACCCGACGGTGCTGGGTTACCAAGAAAAAAAGAGGAGAAAATAAGAAAGGTAGGCAGGGGAAGGGGGTCAAGAAGGCCAATAATGACTGACCCTATCCCAAGACACTTCCACTCCAGTATCTACTGGTTGACTGTGGAGAGGAGAGGTGCCTGGACAGTGCTTTCCCAGGGAAGCAGGGACATTAACATTCCTAGGATGCTGCAGTGTGGACAGTTTGTTAAGAGATGTATTCCCAGGGGAATTCATTTACTGACGGGATGTAATGGACAGGAGGGAAGGAAATCTGATTCACTTTCATCATTTACCATATGAAATACAGTAGCACATAAATTTTGTTTCTCGTTTCCTTTTTCTTCTTAATTCACGGTCAAGTTAAGCCCCGAGTTGTCGAATTTGTAATTTGACAACACCGTAAGTGCACCTCGAAAAAGGAGCGTGTGGTTCCCTTAGCTGCACAAAAGTGTGGGGAAGGGATGGCCCCATGGAAAACTGAAACAGTTGCGAGTGGGTGAGTAGTGTTCGGCAGGAGGGGAGGGTGGGCGCTGGAGGGGGTGCACTTGGTTAAGGCTGTCACAGAATGAAATATGGCTGTTTAAAAGGAAAGTGTTGTGACATACAATACCACACTGAGTAAGCCACTGTGTGTGTGTGTGTGTGTGTGTAATGACATAGGACGGGCACTGTCTGTCTGTTTGCCCTCCCACTATTTCCTATGAACTCGTCTGTGCTTGCTGGACAAAAGGCTCCTTCAGTGGCTCTGTCTGCCGGCCAGCAGAGCAGCGGAGGCTTTTTACTGCGTAGGTTGTGTAGGAGGGAGAGACCAGAAGCAGTCTGATGATGCCTGTGTGTGTGTGTGTGTGTGTGTGTGTGTGAGCAAACATATTTATATGTGCTATGCATCCATTTAGATATGGATCATAAAAATGACCTCATCCACATAACTACAGGTGTGTGTGAGCTCTCACAAGATCTGAAACACTGAGATTGAGAATGGTTTTAGAAAGTGAGGCCATTTTTAGCATTTCCTCAGCTGTTCAGAGGTCATTGATGGTTCAGACTTTGTTTTAGGGTTAACGTTACAATTAGTTTGAGGTTAAAGGTCACATTTAGGCATTTTGTGGCTGTGAGGGTCCAGGTCATGTTTGAAAATGTGAGGATGTACAGTGTAATATGATTGAGGGTCCTCAATATTTGCTTTTGAGACCAGTAGAAACCATCTTTGGAGGAGAAGGTGGAGCTGACCTGCTCTGTACTCTATCCTGCTTGGGTGGTACAGTCTGTCAATCACACAATAGCCACGCCCCCTAATTCATCCCCTGCTTTATAGTCTATTTTCCTCTAAATGGACCATCATTTAAAAAATGAACATCATGTTGTATTGGAGACTTGAAACTAGAGACTGAGACCATAAACTCATTAGGAAAACGTTTACTGAGCTAATAAATCAAGGAGAAGTAGGGACATTTTCCCATAGACTTCAATACAATACTTAAATACAATCATTAGATAGAATGTAGGTTTAAGGCTCTTCAGCATTGGCTTCACTTTTCAGACCCAGAGTTGACATCCACTTTCATACACAGTCTATGGATCATGCCTCCCTCAGGTTTTCCTGTCCAGATGAGTGTCCCAGTCGTCCTACTTCCTCTGTCACTGTGCAGTTTTGTTGGTTTATATGTGCTCACTGTGTGTATAAATATGCTGCATATGTGTGTGTGTGTCAGTCTAGGTTTGAGTGTGTGGGTGTGGACATGACACAGGCTGTCAGACTGTAAAGCATTGTGAGGAGTCAGGGGGGGAACGGTTCTGTTCTCAGACGCTTCCCTCTGTGACCTCCGGACCATCATAAATCTCCTAATTCCCTCATTCCAGTGTCAAACGGAGCGGCACTCTCTGTGCTGGAAATTCCCCCATTCCCGACTTCTTGAGAAGAGCTTCTGCAGCGGCTTCACTGCCAAAGCTCGTCCTCTGTTGTGCTGTTTGACGGGGGCATGTGGTCATCTGCGACACCCTGGGCACATGGTCATCTGCGGTCAACTCCGGCCTTTTGTCAACTATTCCCCCTTGTGTTACTGATTCAGCATATTGACATTTTAAGGCAAGCAAAATACTGCAATTGTAATAATGCATCGTTTCATTGTGTTATGGCTCTATTCAAGACATCTTGGTCTAATCACAAAGCCATCACATATTTGACAAGGGAAAAAAAAGAGGGAATGAATTCTGACATAGCTCTGTCGTTAGACGTCTTTAACACATATGGCAGCAGACTAGATAATAAAGCATACGTGACAAGATTAAGCAAAGCTTATCATCCAAAATTAAATAACATATGGGTCCATTTTTAAGTTGTAGTGCAACACTGGCTGCTGGCCAAGAAACCAGGATTCTTCTGAAAGAGGCCGGTGCTGCAGCATCAGGAGGACTGTGGCAAAAATATATGCAGGGTTGTCCGGTGAAGAAGTAGCTTATGTCTGGCAATCTGATGAGCCTTCAAGCTCACGGACCTGCTGATAAGAGTAGTGCCCCCCCCCCCCCCCCAGCACAAAGCTGTTTTTTTTGGCCTGAACACCTGCTTAGCAGCAGCAATAGGATAAGCTGCAGCAGTAACGGCTAGATATTAATACACTCCATTTTTCTCTGCCTCTAATTCACCCATTCACACGCACAACCACATACCAGTTGTGGTAAGCTGTCGTGCAAGGTGCTGGCCGAAAACCACCAGGAACAATTTGGAGTTCAATGTCTTGCTCGAAGACACTTCGACATGTGGACAGGAGGAGGAGGATATCGACCCACCAGCCCTGCACTATAGGGACAATAAGCATCGAGCTGGGCATTTGAATGGGCAGCTTTTTGATGCGAGTGGTTTTTGTGGCTGGTGCTCAGGAAGAGCAGTGGCTCACTGTGGGACTGATGACTTCATTTTCTCACAGGAATACAGTTTAAAAAAAAAAAAAAAAAAGGCTAAAATTTGTACTTTTTTTTTTTTTTTTTTTTTCAGAGCAAAGCTTTTCAGCCTTTCTGAGCGAAGCGTCCCACAGTCTCGCCCGGTGGCTTCTAACTTCACCCTCCATCAATGAGCTATTGAGAAAAAGCAGTTGGTGGTCTTGAGGTATTGAGTGTGTCTTGCCAACAGGCAGGGAGTTTTTATTCCAAAGCAAAGAGTCTCAGCTACTAAAAAAAAAAATCTCAGAAGCTGGTATAGTAATCAGTCCGTCACTGGTACTGATTAACACTTGCCGTCAACACCTTGCATTATGTTCATCTTGTGCTATGGGAGAGTCGCGATGTTTACAGCGCTTTTAATGGAGCATAGCAAGTCTTACAACCTTCACACCACAGGTCTGGAGGCGTCCGCCTCGACTCCAGGTCCATTAACCGAGGGCGCTTACTCAAAACGTCGCAGCAATCTGTATATTCGTTCTCAGGAAGCGGGACGTTTAAAGCACACGAGACAGTGAGTGACTGCCTAGAGCAGAGCTAGCTGCAGCAGAGCACCGAGTCTATTGTGCAGGGAACAGTGTGTGTGTGTGTGTGTGTGTGTAGTTTTGTGCAACAAATCACCCATTTGAGCATGAATGACAGGCTTTCAACCTGAGAATCTGCGACAGGGCTACTACACATTGTTGCTTTTCCCAACCACAATCTTAAACTGGCAATTCAAACTCCTGAGAGCTCTGAAACTGCTGAAAAGTGAGGATCAGGTAAGAAAAAAAGGAAAGAAAGAAAGAATGCACCAACAAAGAGTCAGGAAATGAGGAAAAAAGAAAAGGAGAGAAGCAGTGCTCGATCGAGAACGACATCCCAGAGATCATGTTTCAACAAGATTTGCTGCTTTAATATAAATTCAATTAATTCCAGTGTAAGGGGAGTAACACTTTGTAACATGTGGTATTAATGGGGCAGCTTCAAAACTCATATACCTGTTAACACCGATCACTATCACTGCCCCATTTATGCTTTATTTGGTCTGGGATTTGATCAGAAGTACTCTATCCCGTGGCCCCCGTGAGACCCTGGCAGCCAGGGAACCGACTTCCTCTCATGCTTTTGCCGCATTTATTAACCCGATTCATGGGGACCCGCGTGGAGATTTACTGCTCGCTTCATCTTGAAAGCTTTTTTATTGTTGTAATGTTAACCCTGAAAGAACACACTAAGTCCCGACACGGGTGTATATCACATACAGGAGCCTTTGCCTGTGAATTTCAAACCCTGTGGTTTTTAATATGCACACACATACGAGAGATGGCACGTACCATTAAACGTACAAATGCATGCACACACACACACACACACTTCCACATCCCAGCTGCCCTTGAGGCGAGATACAGTGACTTCTTCAGGTTTGAAGGATTAAAACGAAGGATTAATAAACACGTTACCGTGTAGCTGAAGGATTAACCCTCTTTCTTCCTCCATTAATGGCAAACACACTTCCAATAACGTCAAATCTGAGAGTAAATTATGCACACGCATACACACGACTACAATTAAACACAGAAACAGGGTTTGAAAGTGAAACAGAAACACCTCCGACGCACACTCGTACTTAAGTTCCGGCTCGAGGCTTCACATCTCCCAAGCTTCAGAGGAATGTGCCGTGTAATAGTGTTATAGCAGGGCTGAAGGAGGTGTATGTACTGGAGGCAGAGATGGGGGAAGAAGTGCCAAGGGGAGGGAGGCAAGGGAAGTCGCCTCTGAGTATTTCTTCTGAACAGTCCCACTCTTGACAGCTCTCTCTTCCTGAGGCCCACCTCTGGCCAGGTAGTGGCGACTGTGGCACGGCCTGAGAGACTTTTTTTTTTTTTTGGGGGGGTTGAAAGGGCTCCGAGGGTGAATAAATTTGACAAAGGAGTTCTTACTGTGG
>CM076656.1:23674402-23714137 GCA_038496675.1 Rachycentron canadum | reverse complement strand
TTCAGACCAAGTCCCCCCCTTCATGGAAACAGTCTTCCCTAATGGCAGTGGCCTCTTTCAGCAGGATAATGCTCCCTGTCACTGCAACAATGGTTCAGGAGCTTTGAGGAACAACAACCAGTTCAAGGTGTTGACTTGGCTCCAAATCCCCCAGATCTCAGTCCAGTCCAGCATCTGTGGGATGAGCTGGACCAACAAGTCTGGTCCATGGAGGCTCCACCTCACAATTTCCAGGACTTAAAGGATCTGCTGCTAACGTCTTGGTCCAGATACCACAGCTCAGCTTCAGAGGTCTAGAGGAGTCCAAGCTTTGATGCAAAAGGGGGACCTATTAGACAGGTGGTCATAATGTTATGGCTGATTAGTTTAAACACTCGGTGTATATGGAGTTTACAAAAATACAAAATAATGTCTGATCTGAACCTGTTACCTCCTGGAGCTACTCACCCTTAAAGCAAAGCCCTGTCTAACCATCAGAGTAGCAAAGATCAACGGGTGGAGTTATTGACTGAAAGTGGACAAACGGCGTCCTGTTTCACCGCTTCGCTCCCTCACAGGTGCACTCACCCACACTCCAGGTGCACCGATCTCATCTGCACAACAACAGAGCAACCTAACAAATTCAGATTACACTTAATCCACGACATGTCAAAACATCTGTCACTGTCGGGCAATCCAGGATACACATCAAAACATCTGTCACAAAGGTCACTCACTATGAGCCATTCACAAAAGAGTTTTTTCCTTTTTGACACAGTGAAGGTAAAGCTACCCAAACCATAGCTCGGAAAAAATAAAAACGACTAAATATAAATGAAATGTGTTTGAATTTGTGCTGAATTTACAACTAGAGAGAAGACGAAACCGCAGGGGTGAGACGAGGAAAGACAGAGATACAGGAAATTGCATCCACAACTGACGATATATGAAACTGGGTTATGAACAATACGTTTTGAAATTGGAGAATTAGACTAAGAGCTCAATATACTCGAGGGGGGGAAAAAAAAAGGGGGTTAAATTTTTCCTGCATGTGTGTAGTTGTGCAGTGTGCACATTCTTCAGTGGCTCAATGGCAAATGACTGGAGACTGGAGTTGACGCCTCGTGTTCGTGCAGCATTCAGGCGTCACCGTGATAAAGCAACTTAACTGTTATGATTAATGAGTGTTGAGCGTGGATTTGTTTGGTTGCACCTGTCTCAGTTGACGATGCCCGAGCAAGTTTCACACCGCGGTTGTATTTCCACTCAACAGCAGCAGCAGCAACAAGCCCCAGGAGTATCGCACACTTATCTCGCCGGCTTATTTTCCGTGTTTTGCAATGGCAGGTTCAAATAAACAGCCGGTTTCCACACAACAGGTCTGCTCTTTGCTGCAGGTCAAACATGCCTTCAATTATCTCTCACTGCCGGTGAGGGCAACGTGGAGAAAGTTTACAGAGCCTGGATTTGTGTGCCTTTTTAATACACTTAGAAATCTTAATTAGAGTCTTTAGCCCATTTTAGAGTCACATTAAGGCTTCTCTGTTTTTTCATCCCTCTGTGTTTTTCTTTTTAAAGTCGTCATTTTTGTCTCCACATATTCAGAATCAGTCCAAAACCAGTTAATTATATATGTCTTTCAGGAAAGACTCTGTTCACTGTAATAGGGGATAGTAGCTCATAAAATAAGGTAAAACAAAGAAAGTTAAATGGACATTGAATCTTTCCTTATTTTCTAGATGAAAAATACTGTAAACCATAATAACCAAAGAAAACTTCAACACAGAAAGTTCCACACATGTGTTTGTGTTGTTCTAGAGCTGATTTGAAGTTTCTCTCTTTATCTGATCTGAGTTCTGCTCATTCTTTGGAGCAGTAATGATGAAAAATCAGCTCCAAAGCCTCTAATGCTCTAAATATCTTATTGTCCATGTCTCTCTGTCTTTATTCTGTCACTACAATAAAATCAGAGCAACTTCTCCTCACTCTGAGATCAGAAAAATACAGGATTGATCCCATTGACTTTGGCTACAAGCAGCTGACAGCTAGGCCTCTGAAGGAGACACTCTGATTGGCTGTGACATCACCCATCCCAACTTTGTACTTTGAACACTTTGTGTTCGGTCGAGTTTTATCGACCAAAGTAAAACACGGACAAATCAGGGCTTGTTAGAAAGAACTGATTCTCTAGTGGGGGTAAAAAATAACAGAAACCATCATGGAGAAGAAATTCTCTAAAGACAACGTGTAAAATATTTGTAAAATAACAACGGACGCCTGAAAGTTTTCTTCATCAAACCTAAAAAAAGGGAAAAAAAGCTCAAACTGAAAATTCAACAGACTCACGGTGACTCGCTTCTGGCGTCAAGCAGTCACTTCCTGACCTTTACCCTGACAGTGACAGCTTTGCTCAGCCGAACTCATTTCGTGGAGTGACTTCCCAGTTTGCGGTCATCCTTCTCTGTTCGAGAGCTCATGTCAAGCCCTGCTGAAATGTCAGAATACACACACAGACACGCTTTCTCTCGGCGAGACTCTCATCTGCTTGTCAGAGGAGGCCGTGCAGCTCTTTAGCTGCATCAAATAGCTCGTTCAGCACAGTTTAGCAGTAAAAGGACAACAACCGACCGTATCAGCAAAATCCATATCACAATTTCCCTGACGTCCCGTGGCGGGCGGTGTTCCATCACGGTGACAGCTGCTTTGGCTGGATGTGGAGATAGTGTTATTACAGTCTGAATAGGAAACTTAAAAGGCCTGCTTCTTGTGTCTGTCAGAAAGAATGGTTAATTTTCCACTTTGACTGTGGGATCATCATGCATGTTCATTTTGAACAATGATGGATGGCGCGATTCACTTCATCATCGCTGTCCTATAGCGAGCTAGCGTGCATAGAGCTCAGAAGCTCGAGGGCCATTTATAATTCACCTTGAGATGAGCGCAATGACAGAAGTGAAGTGGTACACCTTGATGATATTAGTGTCCATTGTCGCACGTGGCTTAATGGCTACTCAAACAGGATATTGACCCAAGCAAAGCATGCCTGCCTGGCTTTATGATTCTTATCAGAATGAATGAAGCTGTGGATCCCACTGAGAGTGATACTTTAGCCATCCATTCATAGTCATTCATCACTGAGGCGGGAAGTGAGATTCCTATATCCATTAAGGGAAGATAGATTCACAGTTCCCTGGTGGCCATTTAAGTAAGCAAGTAGGTCCAGAGGAGGTCAACTCTCCTGAAATAGCCTTGAAGCTACCTTGAAACCTCAAAGCAGATGAGCTGCAGCACCTTGTTAACAGGAAATCTTGGCCTTGTTTGTGAAGAATCGCACTGTAATTGCTGATTATTATACTCATAATGCATTTTATAGCAGATTTTTGAATCAAACGCATGAGCTCTGGGTAAAGGCTAAATATGAAAATGCAAATTCCAGTTCATGAGGTCACAAAACATCAAATTCTAAGTATTTTTAAGCCATTAAATTGAGACTGGAGGATGATTCTCCGCAGTAGGATGCTGTGTTTTTTGTTTTTTTTTTGTTTTTTTCTTTGTGCTGAATGCTCAGCTGTGGGCCACGGCAGTCTTTTCTAATCACCAAAGCAAGACCCGATTTGTAGCAGCCACCCCCACAAAGAGGTGAAGTGCTGGGCGCTAAATTGCGTGATGGACTTTTTCTCAGCCAAGAAAGGGCTGCCACATTCAAGGATGTTTGCGGGCCATCTCAATTAATGCTTTTGAAACGCCATCTCTCATTAAGCCGTGAGAGCAGCGGCAACCCGGCAGCCAAAACAGAGAGTATTGAGCTTTCGGTTCTCAAAGGAAAGGATTGCTGCAACACCAGATACAGCATCTGCTATTGATTCAATTACTCCCATGAATAAATAGATTTCTCTGGGTTATGGAATGGGGCCAGCCTGGAATACTTAATGACTTCAGTCAATAGACTATGAGTGTAGTTTGAAGCCCTACAAAGAAATGATTGGGGGGATGTTTTTTTTTTTTTTTTTTTTTTTCAGAATTTAATATTACTTCTGTTTGCAGAGGTGAGGGATTTCATCTGAAGGATTGTCAGGAGTTACGGGATTGTGCTGTCAACTCTTACACAGCTCGTCGAGAAAAGGGGGGAAAAAAATAAAATTCAACGTATTTTGTTGTTGTTTCAGCATTGATGCGTGCCCTAGGTCCGAGCCACCTGATATCTCCCCCCCTAAAATCCTGAATTAAAGAAAAACAAAACAAAACAAAACAAAAAAAAAACGAACAGAGCTTCATATTTATGACACATGCCCTCCTTTGTCTCGACACACATCAGGCACCTCTCAGTGTCTATCATTGTAACAGCGAGCGAAACTGGCACTCCATTCAACTGTGTGTCAATCTATCATTAAGAAAACAATAGTTGTGGGGGTTCATTACACTCTCTGGTGAAATACTGTCTTTGTTAGTTAGGAGTCTCCTTTTTTTTTTTTTTTTTTTTTTTTGGGTTCCTGTGGAGAGATCGAGAGCCCACTGATGTGACATATATTTCACTGTGGGGGAGGAGGCCGTCGGAGAATAATCCGGTTAGAGAGGGAACGATCATGACAAAAGGAGGAAGAGCAGCCAAGGCATTGTGCTCTGGCAGATCCACGGCGATGTTTACATTCATCTTTAATGTGAGCATCTTTTAGAATGCAAAGAAATGGATTTAGGTCACGCTGAGTGATTTAGCCGGCTGGAGATTCCTGTCTGCTCTTTCATTTTTGCTTTCTGGGCTCCTGAAGAAAGGTGCTTTTGATTTTTTTTTTTTAACCGTGTGGAGGACTTGCCAGATATGAGGCGTTTTTATTGCTACTGTATTTGTCAGGCCTATAGGCCGACACTAACGGCTCAGGGATTGTTAAGTAAAAACAAAATCAGTCAATCAGTCTGAAGGACGTGTGGAGATGAAGAGTGCTCTTTGGATCCCACCTCACCCTTTGCAACGCACTCGCCTTTGTCAAAGCTTGGCCTCTGTCTGTGTCTGGCAGTTTGTGTCTGTGTTTATCTCTGTGTGTGTGTGTGTGTGTGTGTGTGTTTTTGACAGCCATTTTCTCAGCCGCTTCCTTGCCTCTGATTCTCTGTTGGCATGGTGAGCGATCAGCGGGAAGCCTTCACTCCAATTTGCCATCGTTTGTCATCACTTGCCCCTGTGACACACACACACACACACACACACACACACACACCCACCATCGTCCACTTTCTGAGACATGCCGACGGTGGCGACCCCGTGACTGCAGTTTTGGCCTCTGCCTATACGGCCCACAGCTCTGGCGGTGCCATCTGTGATTTAAACATAATAGGTGGTTTCAGTCATCTACAACAGAGCAGAGCAAAGATGCTGTTAAGACACTGCAGTCAGACTTTACATTGTTTCTTGTGAATCTGCTGCTGACATGAGGTATCTCTCTGATTAAAATCCAGGTATGTTGCACTTATTGAATAATGAGAAGTTCTTCATTACAGCATTGGACACAATACATGACATTGAACAGACCCGTGGGATCATGGGAGTTGTTGTCTTCACGAACATTGCCATCAGCTTCTCCTGGTTTGGATTCCTTCAGTGTCAGTGGTTCAGGAGGTTTTTAATGGGAGTGCAGAGACCTGGTGATTAAAACCATTAAAACCCCTGAATAAAGCAGACGTGAGTTTGCTGCTAACCTTTGTTTTGATTGTTTCTCTGATAATTTATGAACCAGACGTTCAGGAGGTTTTTACCAGCAGCTGAATTATCAACAGAGGTCGTCTCCTCTCCATAACAAACAGAGAAGGGATTAGACCCAGTGGAAACACTGAATTAAACAGTTTTGCCTTAAAAATCAATGATTCATCAATGCTCTTTGGCGAACGAAAGACATCTGAGCTGCCTAACATTCACTCCAGCTTAATGTTATGTCCTTTATGTATGTAATCCTTCACAAGGCTGAAATATATAGTAGAAAAATTATCAAGGTGTAAAAAGTGTGTCTTTAAAATGTGACTATTATGAGCTTTTGACACCAACACATGGAAATAGAGGATACATAGATAATAGAGGATGTGATAATGTAAGAGCACAACTCAACAACATATACCTAACTATAACCTAATTTACCTACATTTGCATATATACATATGTACAAGCTTATGACAGAAGAACTGTGAAACTAAAATAAAAGAAAAATGCATGTATGAGATACCATTTAAAGGTAAAATATTCCAGTTTCTTTAAATTGGGTGACATTTAAATTTCATCTAGAACCAGATCACAGGCAAGTATGTAAAGACATATGTTCCCACTTAACCCGTGCAGTGTACAGATCAAGAGTCATCCCACCATGACGTCACCCATTAGTTTGTCAGCTGCTGTTTTGAAGCCTTGAGTTTGTAATTTGTTTGTCAGCCATCTTGGTTTCTTTTTAAACCAGTAGAAACAATATTTGGAGCAGAAGGTGGAGCTGAGACCACGAACTTGTTAGGAAAACGTTTACTGAGCTAATAAATCAAGGGAGTAGTAGGGACATTTTCCCATAGACTTCAATACAACCTGACTTCTTTAACAACCAGTGGAGTCGCCCCCTGATGGTCATTAGACAGAATGAAGGTTTAAGGCTCTTCGGCGTCGGCTTCACTTTTAAGACCATTTTTTTTTATATCAAGTCTATGATGCAGACAGATTTTATTTTATTTTCTCACATCGCTGCCTCCACCCTGGTGCAACAGCAATGAGGTGAATTCAACATGTGCCTCAGCCTGTGTGTACAAAAAAAAAAAAGAAAAAGAAAAAAGGTTGCTATAAAACGTGTGTGTGTTGCACTGAACATAATAGGGACATCCAGGAAGGAGAAGTTGCTTTTGAATTTCCGCTTTGGAAATTTTTTAATGAGCACCACCAATGAAAGGTCATTCACTGCTGTATCGGATTGAAACTGAAATCGCAAGTGGGAGACAGATTAACTTGAGGATACTGCCAGGGATAAGTGAGAGAAAATGCTTTTTGGAAAATGGGTGGAGCAACACTTCAGTACGAAGGCTAAATGCAAGATGCAGAAGTTCTGATTGTTTCCTTGAGTTTTAATGGTTTAAAGTGACTGCAGTGCTCTCATGTCCCAGTGCACAGTGTTTAAATAATGAGGCCCAAGTATGATTTGATCAGCCCCTCCGGCTCTGAAGCTAACTACGCATTTGAAGCTTGTAGTGAAGCTGCATTTGGCGACAGTAATTAAGGAGAAAGCAAAGGTCTCATTAAGCAAATTACCTTGTTGCAGAGAAGTCGGGGGTTAAAAGCCTTCCCTGGCTGAGCTGTCGTTCCTTTTCATCATCAAGGATCATCTAACCACTGAGAGGGGTCTCAGCATCTGATTTCATTACACATTTATTCCATTCCATCGTTCATTTGCACTTCATTTTACAGGCATCTGCGCTGCGAGGTTCAAACACTCCGATTTATGCATCAGACTAAAGGGTCTTTGTATCCTGGAAATCTGTTAGGGCACATGAAATTTATATATGTGCTCCACTCTCCGTGTCAGGGAAAAGAGGTCAGATTTCTCTCATTTTGTTCCACTAGGTTTGTCAACAATAAGACACCCTAACTGGTCATAAATCCATCCCCTTCGCCCCATGGTGTGGATTCATTCTGTTGATGGATGATTGTAGAGAGGACTCAGGAGGGAAGTTGGAAGTGGCTTCTATCTATTATTTTGGGTCTTGTGTCCTGGCTCTTCGCTTGGCATGGTCAGTTGGTGCTCCTGCCCGTGGGTGAGGCCGAGCCAGAACCCTGGAACGGGCAGTAAAAGTGTGTTGACGTGAGGGCTCGATGCCATCTGGGCACTGGGATTGACGAGATGACGGCGATAACTCTCTGCGCAGTTCAGACGGACAGGAAGATGCGCCCGGTCCCCGCTGTGGTGGCGGCACCAAACCCCAGTGCTTAAGATGAATGGTTCCCAGTACCATGCACGATCACCCCTGGTTTCCTACATGTGGACCAGGAAGTGGGAAAACAGAGCTGATTTTCATCGTGATTCTAGTGGCTGCATTCACATACACAAAGCAACCTGGCTATTGGCCATAAACTCATTATGGGCTACTTCAGCCCTTATTTCCTGCCAACCAGGTCCAAGATTACCACCTGCCAAGTGCCAAATGCTGGTTAAATTTGCTTTTGGCGGATGAATCACAGAGGCTCCAGTCTTTAAGTGTCTGAGATGATGATCAATAGATTACACTGATGATATGAAGACTATACAGTGTCAACAAACGCCGCTGCAATGTTTGAACTACAAAAACCCTTTGAGAGCCTCATTAGGGGTTTTCCACTCTGTGTTTTTCCTTATAAAGTCGTAATTTTTAAAAATGTCACCAAGTCTCCACGTATTCAGAATCAGCTCAGCCTCAGCTCAATACATATGTGTCGCTCAATAAAGCCTCACTGTAAGCCATAGTAGCCAAAGAAAAGTTTAACACAGAGAGTAACACACACGTGTTTTTGTTCTAGAGCTAATTTGAAGTTTCTATCTTTATCCGATCTGAGTGCTGCTAGACGTCAATATCAAAGATGGAGGATGAGAATGGATGGATAAACACACAGAAGTAAAGCAGCGCTGCTCCAGTCGAAGGGTCAGACCGATCCAGATCTGACCTAACTTCATTCTCGTATGTATAGATGGAAGTTAAGTGTCAAACACGGACAAATCGAGGCTTGTTGGAAACAGCTGATTCTCAGGTTTAAGAAGGAAAACGGCGTGTCTGTCTGGAAGTGAGTACGCCTTCATGGACTTAACAGGGTTAAGCTAAAACAGCAAAGTTGGAACAATATGCACTTTAAAACGGTAAAACATCCAATCAGATGAATTTCTCAGCGATAAGTTGAAAGTAACTACATCAGATATGATGCAGTGAAGTGCGGTCTCGAATATTCATTCTCTCCAACCCCAGGTTTGGGTTTTTGCTTGTTTTCAGCCTTTTACATTGGACATTAATGCTTTATAAGCTTCATTTCCCACCATAGAGGGTCTGAACAGTGCAAAAACCATCAACTGTAAATTAATGATTTCTTTTTAAAGGTATACCCGGACAGTATATCATCACCATAAGGCATCACAGCTGCTTCCAATACGTCGGCTAAAAGAAATTCCCTTCCATCTGTGATGTCTTCCCTGCACAGAGAGTTCAGCAGTGGGAAAATAAAAGGATGAGGCTATTTTCTGCTGCGTTCTAAAATATGCTTACAAGTTGTGTTGGTGGTGAAATTGAAACCGAATTAGCCAAATTATTCTAAATTGTACCGTTCGACCCAAAACCTTCTCAGTTGTATAACGAGATAAATGCAGTATTATATGTTTGGCCTATGCTATGGTCTATAGATACTGACTGAGGCTTTAGCTCAGCCCGGGACATAGGAGAAGTTAGGAATGTGGGATATCAGAGTTGTGGATCAGGCAGCTCATTGCAACAAAAAAAAAAAAAAAAAAAAAAGCCCCCTCTCCTTATTCAACAGAGTCGCATTCAAGAGCTGCAGATTACATCTCTGAACATACCAGTTACAATTAGATGTGTGTTACTGATTAGTTAGCGACAAGTGGTTAAAGTAACTGATACTTCATACTAGATGAACCACTTGCACATTAGTTTGGGTCCATTAACATTCGCCGTGGGACATGTCAGTCGGTTATGAAATGTTCTCAAATGCCCTTTAAAATACCTTTTTAAAAACTTTCCACGTACCGCTACAGCGTGAAGGAGCTTGGGCGCAGCGTAGACTCTGAAACCTCAAAGATTCATTCTCGGAGGAAAAAGGAAAAATACTCCATTTATAATGCCAGGAAAGATTTGAGCACATTATCAGCTTGGCCTTCAGTTTTGTTTGTTTGAGAAATTAATTTTTGCACTTGACTAAGATAAGCCTATTTGAGCACTGTTGAATGTCTCATTCCCAAAAGAATGTACTAATGAAAAGTCATGTGGGGACCATGTCAAAGGCTGTCAAAATTTAGTCCATTGTGTTTATTAATCAATTCCCGGTGAGAGAACAATATATTCACGGAGGCATTCATCGCAAGGACATGTGCCAGTGATTCTGAGGGACTTTTGTACAATGAGGAGAAACTATTTTAATTTTGCACTGACAAAATAAATACGCAGATCTGTCACTTTTTTTTTTTTTTTTTTTTAGAAAAATACTCTGATGTTCCCGAGTCTATAAGATTTTTACGTTTTATTTGCATCCCACAGTAAACAGAATCATGATCAATTTAACCTGTGGCACTTTCACTATTTGTCCACCTCAGGTCTCCTCTCTGAACTGTGTGATTACACGCAAACTACTTTTAACTGGCATCACGTCCCTGTTGCACCTTTATCTGGCATTATCGCAGGCCTTTTTTATTTTATTTTATTTTTTATTTTTTTCCCCCAACTGACCCCCAACCACCTCAAGCAAACAAATTATGAAACATACTAAAACATATTGAATCTCTTCAATCTCTGTTTATTGAGTGACGTTCACATATCACAGCATTGCATCATCTCTTATACATTTTCCTGTTGATTCCTGATTTACTTCCTCGATTTATTTCCTTTTACTACTATTACTATTAAACATTAAACTGAAACCCAGGCCTATGGAAGATTTATAGAAAAAAAAAAAAAAACACATCACCACTCATATCATAAAAAACTGTGTACCACTGTGTTTTTCCCTTTGTATACATGTACACAAGTATTCATACATACCTTTTAAGTTAATCCAAGTATCATAATTCTAATAATAGATTAATTCATAACAAATAAGGAATAAAGGAAAATTACAATAAGAGCAATTAAATAAGAAAAGAAGGAAATAATACCAATAAAGAGATTAAAAAGAGAAAAGAAAAATATATTTATCTCTTTAAACAAAACCATAATCACAGTGAATAATGGTCATCATCATCATTTAAAACAGTCTGTAGCCATAAAGCGAGGGGTCATGGGGTCAGTTTGTACCGCTATCATTTAAGATCTGCTCATTTGTCATCGAAGCTGATGACACACAACAAACACAACAACTCTCATTAAAAGTTTCAGTTCAACTCAGTTTTATTTGTATATTGCCAAATCGTAATATATAATGCATAACATACATTATATGAGACAGAGAGGCGTCAAGTAAAAACGCCAGCTAAAATATAGAAGGCGAAAGAAAAACACATGCTACGTAATAGTTGGTGACCTGTCTGAACAGTTGGGTTTTTAGTTGCTTTGTAAAAGAGTCCAAAGATCTCAGACGTAACGAGATGCTATTCCAGGGCTGAGGAGCCGATAAGTGGACGGTGGATTTTCAATGTGTTCGTGGTACAATTTAAAAAGACCCAGAGCGAGGACCTAACAGTTAAGAGAAATTGGGGCCCAACTGTGCAAAGCCCTAAAAGTGGGGACAAAATTTTTAAAACGGATTTTAAAATAAACAGGGAGGCTAATGAGCCTGCTAATCCCTCACAGTGCTCTCATAAGATTCCCTCTAACATCTTAGTTTTTACTCTGTTGTCCCCTCAGCAGTGTCTCTCTTTGACCCACTCTGCCCTCATGTGTAAATGTGTGATCTATGAACTTAACCTTCTGACAGTATTATCATGCGCCTGCTCAATACTGCTCTGCATAAGAGTGTCAGCTAAATTCCTTTAATGTAAATGAGATGGGGAAAAAAAAAAAAAAAAAAAAAAAAAATCATCTGCACCTGCATCACACTCCCCCAGAATCGCTGCTTGTACCCATTATTCATATGCTCAAAACATTACAGATCTGGGATGCTAATGCAGTCTCATAGCCTCTGCCCGGCGTTTGAGCCTTCACACTCATACTCAGCCGGGGCCTTGATTAAATTTGTTGCCCCAGCCATCCGCCTGCCGGCTGCCAGATGACTGTGAATATGAATGAGACACTAACATTGAATGTTGCGAGGCTCTGTCCTTGTTTTCTTCTTTCGTGTCGGCCCATTATCCTGGTTGGCTCCCTCCTTAACTTCTTTTCACTCTGCTGTCTCTCCCTTCCCCGAGTTGTCAGCTCGGACGTCCACATGGCGATGAAAACACGCGGCGGCGCACATGCAAACACGATGACGGGCCAAACCATAGAGTGGTGCCTGCCTGTGCTTTTTTTTGTTTTGTTTGTTTTGTTTTTTTTTTTCTGTGTAATTTTTAGAAATAATACGAGAGGTTTTCGACACGAGAGCTTGGATGGGAGGACACACGCCACAAACATCACAGACTAACTATTGACCACACACATTCTCTTAGTGTGTTATTATAACCTGGATAAGGCAGCTGTGCGCACCAGTGGAAAGTAATTGAAAAATGTGAACTGCAATACGTGAAACGCGACGACAGGAAACCGCTGACGCCGTTGTCATAATTATTAATTCAGCCAGTAGCACAGGAGAGAACGGGGGCAAAGCCTCCCATGTTAGTGAGTCCAGCTGTCCATGTGCAGGTTCTGCATTCTCTCTAATGACCATCAGGGGGCGACTCCACTGGTTGGAAAAAGAAATCAGATTGTGTTGAAGTCTATGGGAAAATGTCTCTACTTCTCCCTTGATTTATTAGCTCAGTAAACGTTTCTATTTTCAATACAACATGATGTTAATTTTTTTTAAATGATGGTCTATTTAGAGGAAAATAAACTATAATGCAGGGGATGGATTGGGGGGGGTGTGTGGCAACTGTGTGATTGACAGACTGCACCACCCAATCAGGATAGAGGACGGAGCAGGTGGGCCCCACCCCTCAGACTGCACCACTGCCTCCAGCAGTAAAAAGCGATGACGCCTGTCAGGAACTTCAGGCTTCTTCATCCTCTTGTGTTTGTGGACTTGACGCTACACTGACTTGCATAGCATCGAGTGTCAAAGTGGTGTTACAAGAGGGGATGGGCCCGAGCTAGCTGGCTAGCATGAAATCTGGCACAATCTTAGGCCTTTTAAAGTAGGATTATACCAGACTCTTCACGTCAATCTTTGGTGACAAATTGTATAGTGAATGAGGATTGTGGTTGTGTTTATCACACTGTACATCCTAACACTTGTCAGTCATAGTGTGACCCTAGTTACTGTTTCATACAATTAACCTTGAGAAGGTTGTTTCTTTGTTCAGCTACAGTTTCTATTGTTGCTCATGTTTCCTACTTGATTCTTTTCTGCAAACTGTTGTTGCCACAAACATTGTTTCCTATGCAACGGAGGATCTTGTCTCTAACCTCCATTAGTGTGTTTTAGAGTAGAGAAAATCAACAATGTATATGTATGAAAACAACATAAACTGGTAGTGAACAGTTCTGTTGGCGAGGAAAGTCAGTGCTTGAAAAATTCATCTTATTTTATTTTTAGCCCTGGAATGAAACTTGGCTTCATACATACAATATAGTCATACACACACAAACACACACAGATGCACATATGCGTGGGGCCCTACCAGCCTTTTCCTAGTCAGTGGGGTCTCCATCAGTATTGACAGGCTGTGGTCCTGGACTGACTACAGACAGACAAACTCAGGGAGGGAGGAGACGCCCGGCTCTGCCAAGTGCCATGGCTGGACAGCCCTCCAGGGTCCTGGGGTGTGAGAAAGTCCTGTGTGGCAGCCCTGGAAACAAATCCAATACGAATCCTGTTCTGAAAATGTGACTGGAAATAACAGAAGTTAAATCAACAGAGAATGGTCTTCGTGGGATGAGCTAGATAAATATGTACACGTTGATGAGTTGATTTAGTAAGTGTGCAAAGATTGATGCGCTGATTGGTCCTCAGCAGCTCCACTAAGCAAAAACTAGATGTTTTTTTTTTGTTTTTTTTTTCTTTAAACATGTCGGAGCACGGTTTTTACTTCCTGTGCACATGCACGAAGTACACAGTTCATTCGTCAGCCGCGGTCGACAGCGGGATTTTGTTTTTGTAACCCTGCGATATTTCAATTTGATAAACTACTCCAAGGTTAAAAGCTCGATAGTGCCTATAAATATGTACACATTTAATATCATGTGTATCTATAGCAATGTAACATGGGCTTCATCTGGTTTGTTCATCATAATGAATAATACAAGTAACCTGTTTTAAGCCTTTCAGTGTGCGCCTGAATATTATCCTTTGCTGTGTGGACCCAAGAAAAGCGCTGCTCTACATGTATGAATGTGTAAAGGATGCCTGAAGTCAATGAATTGATTATTTGTCAGTGTCAACTGTTTCAACTTTTTCAAGGTGACTCCGGTTTCGGATAATTTGATGAGGTTAATTGCTCGATTTGCTAGAAAAATGCTGACCAGGCAGTTGGCTCGAAAGAAGAAAGATGGCTGTTATTGATGTGATCCAGGTCCAGGTGAGATACCAGCCACGAAATGGAAAGTACCACATAGAGGGTATATATTGGATTAATGGTTAGAAGGTCAAAAGACAAATCAACCGAGTATTACTTCCAACCTAGTCGTCATATTCCATTGTGCTTGAGCCTGGATGTGTTAAAAGCCATGCAGGCTTCCCATGGCTTAGTGCCACACATGCTGTAACTGTTAAGCAAACTATAAGGGAGGTTACCTCCAGTTCCAGGAGGCCTCCAGGGATCAGGTCTTAGTCTGCCCACATAGAAAGCAGGAACGCCATAAACCTAAAAGGATAACAAATGAGACAACACGGCCAAGGATTTATGAAGTGCTGAAACACTCCCCACCATACTCCATAAAAAAAACCCCACCCTGCTGGATGGAGAAATGAAAAATACCAGGATGCTCTGGAAGGTGAGAGGTAGAGAAAACGGAGAGAGAGAAGGATGGCCTGCCAGAACAAAAAAAAAAAAAAAAAAGTGGTAGTCTTGTCTGTCAAGGGGAAAAAAAAAAAAAAAAAAAGAAGACGAGAGGGAAAAAGAAAAACCGCTTTCCCTCAAATTTCGAGCACCGTGTCCTGCTCATCAGAATCCAGCTATTATCAATGTCAAAGTGCTTTCATGGGTCATTATGAGCCAGACATGCTGTCAGTGCTCTGAAGAGTCCTTGCTATTTGAGCTCCTCCAATTTACCCCAAAATTTATTGCTCAGGAAATACTAACATATACTTAATACAGATTGGAAGGTCCCTTCCACATTCAATGAACTTCCCAGACCTGATTGGATATTGTGTCTAAGCTTTCTGGTTTTGAAGTTGGGTGTTTCTTTCCCCGGAAAGCTCCGTTAAAATCCTGTCTGCCACCATTTGTCTCCTGCTTCTGGAGGGGCTGCGTATTTATTTTGATGTAAAATTGGATAGCAGGTGTTCTCTTATCTCAAAGAAAATCCAGCCAATTACAAAGACACAGTTTAGGCCCGCCTTCCCAGAGCTTTTCATCATCTCCTAATTGGCCCATCTGCAGTCAAGACAGGCTGGACTCGCTTGAGCAACTTGCCTCATTGGGTTGTATCACTCCTGATGCCCTCTGTGGTCTTGAAATGACCCCTGCGTTTGGAACGTGAAGTTTTTCTCTTCCCATTTTTTTCTGAACCAAATTTTTTTCTGAACCTCTTTCTGACCAGAGATGCAATAGGATCCATTAAAAAAAAAAAAAAAAAGCTCTGTCATCTCATCAGCAGTAATAGGACAAGACTATGACAATGTAAAAGTTTTTTTTTTTTTTTTTTTCATTTTGCATAGCTATTGTTGCTTAAAATATGAGTTGGCAGTGACTGATTTAATTGTAGGTCCACGGAAAGTTACCTGTGGATTCCTAGATGTGGTTAAATTATTTCGGTTTGATTATGACTGGACTCAGAGTCCAAAACAAGGCTTCTTTGGCGTCTGTAGTAGAGTCAAAGACAGCCACAATGTTTGCTGTGTTGATTTAGTTAATAATGGAACCTCAAACCTGTTGATGCTGGTAGAGTAAAAAGACCCAGCATCAAAAGTAAAGAGCAGTATTTACCCCAGGCCTGACTGCCCCATTTAATACGAGTGGCAACTCGCCATGATGTCACCCATTGGTTTGTGAGCTGCCAGTTCGAAGCCTTGAGTTTCTAATTTGTCCATATTTGTCTGGACCATATTTGGAGGAGAAGGTGGAGCTGAGGAGGAGTGAGGGGTGGAGCTGACCTGCTTGGTACTACATCCTGATTGGGTGGTACAGTCTGTCAATCACATAATAGCCCCACCCCCTAACTAATCCCCTGCTTTATGGTCCATTTTCCTCTAAATGGGACCATCATTTAAAAAATGAACATCATGTTGTATTGAAGACTTGAAACTAGAGACTGAGACCATAAACTCATTAGGAAAACGTTTACTGAGCTAATAAATCAAGGGAGAAGTAGGGACATTTTCCCATAGACTTCAATACAATCTGACTTTACCTTCTTGTCAACAATAACTTAATATAATTAAATATAATTTATCATGTCTCATCTCGTGTGCAATGGAAGTTTGTCATGATTGATCAGGCTGTTTGGTGCCCTACAACACTTATTCTTGGATTTAACGTGAGACTCTACAGACGAGGGACGTTGTTACATGTTTATGTACAAGCGACCTGCAGACTGGAAAAGGATATACCTTTTAAGAGATATTGTGAATGCGGAAATGGTGATGTAACAGTTTGATCACTGAGATTATTAAAAGAAGCCGGAGACCCCACACAGTGTTCAGTGGCTGCATCCTGCTGTCTCTAAACAGGATGCTGCCTCTGCGTTGTCGGAGTGGCGTATATTTTTGAAATTTCAGGCACGCGTCCTCCCGTTTGTAGTTTGAAATATGTTTTCTGTTAATTAGCAGCCTTAATGTGAGCTCCTACATCTCTGATCCTCCGTCTTGTCAGTGTGGGCTGCACAGACACTCTCAGATGTAGAGCTTTGATTTGTTCAGTATCAAGCACTTGAGAGACTGACCTTGCTGTAAAAGCAAACTCCCCAAAGGACACAGTCTGGTCTCAAGCTTTTGCCTCTTGCCAGTCTGTTCCCTGTTGGGCTGCATGGCTGCATTGGCAACCAGATTGTCTTCACAGCTCCAGCTATTTTCCCATATTGAGTACTTCTTGTGTTGGGGAGTCTCCCAGTTTATCTTTATCGATAACAAAGGTGGCTCCCTGCTCTGATCAATTTTCGCAGGAGCTCTTGATGCTTCTGGGCTAAAAGGAATCAATGGAGGTGCAAAGAGCCCTATTGTCTCTAAGCTTTCCCCGATTCTCCCTGTCTCACTCATTTCCTTGTGGCACAGCGAAGCTGAGCCTGATCTCCATTCAGACTGCCCTCCTAATTGCCTCATTTGAGAAAATGGTGCAACCGGGCCCATTTTCCCTGTGACTCCACCATTGATGACTCAGACGGGTCCATGGAGCAAGACTGGGATCCCCATTGTCATTCTGTCTGCCTCCATTCACCAGTCTCCTTGGTCCATCGGATCGACGGCGTGATTCAAAATCCAATCTCTCAGTGCATGATTGTAAATATGCACATTTCCAGCGCTATTTAGGCATTCCAGTAATTAAAGCCAAAACCTATTACAGCCAAATAGTTTTTAAATAAACTAAATGAGCATGGAGATAAATGTTAAGTAAAACTTTTTCGTTTTTGGCCTTTGCATAATACAGAACCTTTTTAAGCCGGTGTGGTGCAGTGAAACAATTTGACCCCTGCAGTTTTAAATGTTTGACTGATTATGTGTGCGAGGTCCATGCAGATCTCTGCGTGTTCTATCTGTGGAAAAATCATTTAAAACCTGAACCTAGCATGAATTCAGCATTGCCAGGCAAGGGGATGCTGGGATAAAGATCTGAGGGGCCAGGGGGATGCACAAAGTGCCAGCATGAGGAGAATTTGATACTGAATCTAGGGCTGCTGCACAGTAGAGGAAATATAGGGGGCTTAGGGACCTGACAGAGACATAATTCAATATAGCCTCGGGAAAAGACGGAAGGTGAAAAAAATACACACACACAAAGAGCAGCTACACACTCCTCAAAGGGGTCAGTACCAATGAGCAAGACTTATGAGTATTCACAATTGGTTATCAGGGGTCAAGCTGTACACTGCAGGATCCAAATTGTTGCAGTCGATGAAAAGCTGTCCAGTAGAGCTACACTTCTCTTCCCGCAGTGACAATAAGCCTCGCGTCAAAGAACATGACTGATCGTTTTCACAGGCGCCTCTAAGGTTACCTCTGCGATAAAGGGCGTGATGAGCGAGCAGACTCGCAGCCATCAGAGCTGTTGCTCCGGCAGGGTACGGCCTATTCAGTTCTGCCCAGTCCCTCTGCAGACCAGATGGATCTACAGCACAGGAAAAGAAAAGAAAAAAAAAAAAAAAAAAAAAATCTGGTGCATTATGGATGACGGAGAACAGAGCTGCCTGTCTGGCAGGGCCCAGCAACAGACTGTGTTGATGATAGGGAAACGTCCAAAAGATAAAACGTGCTACACAGGAAGCTGCCAATGGATGCAAATGCATAGGTTTAACACAAACTCATGAACACATGAACCACAGGCTGCTGATCACAACTCCGCCAAAGTTTGAAGGTTATACAGGCTTCAGTAGAGGCATTACTAGTTCGTTGAACATCATCTAGGAAATATACTTTAATAATAATCAGTCAAGTTTTCTAAGAAGTGTGGAAAGCTACACACATTAAAACACTGGTATTTGTGCGTTTGTCATGTTTTGAGTAGTTTGTGGTCTGGTGCTCTCAGGGTGAAATAATGAATAATATTCTCTGATTATGTCTTTAATCATTTTTTGTTTAGTTTTCTTTAAATTTCATTTAGACATCTTCAGATAAATGTTTTAAACACAAATATTTTTTCTTCTCCACCAGCGCTGTGACAGGCCGACAAAGACTTCTGCACACTTGCTGGGTCCCCCGATGTGAGGGGTGAGAGGGGAGGATGGGGCACCAGTCAATCTCCTCCTCAATGGTACATTAGACCCTCGCAGCGTTTAGTGGCACTTAAAAGTACAGCCCTGACCTTTCAACTGTGCTCTAATTACATTCATGTCCTGGGGTAGGCAGCAACCACAAAACAACCCGTCGTCTTTTATGAACTCACCACTGGGACATTGTCCCAGCCGCCTGTCACCTGGGATCTTGGCTGCCCCCAGCAATCCCCTCCCGCCGATCCCCCAGTATGTGAACGGAGCGGGCCCGGTTCAGCAATGCCACGGTTCTTTCTGCTCAGGCATCTGGCCCCTTTCACACGTCAGCCATATTGGCTCGAAACGGGGCCCCCGACCGCCCCCTTGCCCAACTTGGTTTTCAGAGGTTAGCGGGTGTCGAAGAGGCGAGTAGAGTTGGCTGGGTGGTGGTCAGCAGCCAACCCGTGTCAGGCCCCATCAGCTCAGCATGGGCATCTATAAAGGCAGCCGACATCTTTCATGGCCAGCGGGCTTTGGAGGATCCAGGCTGGGATTTCTGCCCAGCCAAAGGCTTCCTGCTCCCGAAATGCTTCACTGCACCCACTTTCTTTTCTAATCTAAAGGGGCCTATGTGGTGGTGGTGTTATTGGGGAGAGAACAACTCCAGAGGAGTGGATTTTCCAATGCCGCATTGATTGACACTGAGGTTTTTGGTGATGAGCTGCAATATAATTTTGTAGCTTGTTCCTTGACTTTGTGTGTTCTGATGTGGTCAGCATAAAATGACTTCTGTGCTTTATTGGCGTTTAGCTTTCTGTGCTGGATTTATAAAGCTCTGCACCATTATCACTCGAAACAATGAGCAGATCATAGTTCCCCACCACAACAAGCAGTGTTTCTAATTAGTGACATCTAAATAAGCGATTCTGTCGTTAAGGCGGGTTATGGCCAGCCGTTTCGCTTCATTTCATTTCATTGAAATGCTGGTGGCAGCGCACTCCATCTCATAGTGTTATTTTTTTTTTATGTCTGTCAAGACGCCGTGATCCGTGAAAGTGGCAGGGATGGGTCTCTGTGACTGCGGAGTCGCAGGGAGCCAGCACAGATGGACTCTTCTGCGAAAAGGTCAGATGGAGAAAATTGAGTGGAAGGTTTCTTACAGTTTCATCAAATGAGTAAAATTCGATTCTAGCTGCCTCGTGCACGTAATGCATACCCCACAGCGTGTCGTCAAAACTGGCGCAAAGATGGACAGCGAGGAGGAGGAGCGATGGGGTGCAAAGAGAGAGAAATAAAGAATTAGGCCTGGTGATTGATGATGAGGGGAAAAGATGAAGAAAGATGGAATAAATATTATAGAGGAGAGAGTGGACGGCAGAAATTAGAAATAGAAAAAAACACCATCATCTTCCGGCAAACATTTTGGCATAGAACAACTGTCCAGCACCAAAAGGTTTTGCTGTTGACTGCTGCTGACCCACATTAATGCTTTTTTTTTTTTTTTTTTCATGGTTTTGTGTTTTTCCTTATAAAGTTGTCATTTTTAAAAATGTCACCAAGTCTCCACAGCCACAGGCAGGTTCAAGTAAACAGCAGGTTTCCACACAACAGCTCTGCAACTGCTGCAGGTCAAACATGCTTTCAATTATCTCTCACTGCTGGTGAGGGCCACATGTCTGGATTTATGTGCTTTTAAATACACTGAAAAAAATCTTAATTTGAGCATTTAGCCCCTTTAGACCCACAGACAGGCTTTGGTTTGTGTTTGTGTCGTTCTAGAGCTGATTTGAAGTTTCTCTCTTTATCTGATCTGAGTTCTGCTCATTCTTTGGAGCAGCAATGATGACAAATCAGCTCCAAAGCCTCTAATGCTCTAAATATCTTATTGTCCATGTCTCTCTGTCTTTATTCTGTCACTACAATAAACTCAGAGCAACTTCTCCTCACTCTGAGATCAGAAAAATACAGGATTGATCCCATTGACTTTGGCTACAAGCAGCTGACAGCTAGGCCTCTGAAGGAGACGCTCTGATTGGCTGTGACATCACCCACTGGAGCCAATAGGAGCGTCCCATGTAGAGACGTGACTCTAGACGTCACTATCAGAGATGGAGGATGAAGTGGATGGATAAACACACAGAAGTAAAGCAGCAATGCTCCAGTCAGAGGCTCGGAGAGAGAGAGAGCGTCACACAGGGACAAATCAGGGCTCATTTAAAAGAACGGATTCTCTCCTTTAAGAAGGAAAAAAAAAAAAAACAACTTGTCTCAATCAAAGGAGCAATAACATGATTTTTCATCCATACCTGTTACATGCTGTGTTTTCTGAAGTATGTGCTTCAGTAACATTTTAAAAATATATATATTTTATTAAATGCTTGAAGTGAAGAGGCCTCATCATGTTTGCTCTTCTGCACCAACATTCGGAACAACCACCTGAACCATGTTTTCTTTATGTCGTTGGTGCAGACATGCCATCAATCACACACACACACACACACACACACACACTGTATTAAACACGACCCCCTTGTTGGTTCTTAACAATGGGAGTTTAATACATGGTAGCCACAGGACATGAAATGCAGCCTCTGTCTCTCTTTCATGTTGCATCCCTGAGTTCTCCGGAGTGTATCACATTCTGGTGCGTGATACCAGACCCTGTTTGGAGGCTGCAGCAGTGAAACGTATTTTAATAGCACCCTGTGGATATCAGACGGAGTCCCTATGGCCGTGGTAAGAGTGAGAGTCAGCTCATTGAGGAACGGCGGCCCAACTGGAAACAAGAGTTTATTGAGCGGATGAAAGAAAATATCTGAATTTATTGTATCAGCTGTTGTGATGGTTGAAAGCTGTAGTGGGTTCTTAGTGGGAGCCACAAGTGCTAATCTTCTTCCCTTAAGGTCACGTTTTGAAAAACCCGTTCATCTTTTTATGGCATGAGAAGCAAAACAGTCAGAGACAGTGAATGTAAGATAACTACAGTGTACGCTCAGTGCAGTTCACAGCGTTAATTGTTATTTATCTAAAAAGGATTTAAAGTGTGTGTGCATGTAGTTTGAGTCGTCGTGCGTCGAGTTTGAGGCAGCCTTAGTTAATAAGAAGAAAAGTGTGTTAATTAAGGATCCTTTATGAAAACGCAATGAATATTAATAGAGAAGAGAAGCCATTTAAATCTGTGTTACCCAGCGTTTCCTCACAGACACTCCCATCGTAAATTGTGCCCGTTCATGATGTTATTTTCCCTATCAGGCGTTTCACTTGGGGAATCTAAACACATTGTTGTGGTGTTATGGGGAAGAATGAAAATAGATTGTCGCTTAATTAATCAGAGACCACTTAATGACTTGACTTTACGGGCTTCCAGTGAAACTGGAGAAACACGGGGGGGGGGACGGGGGGGGGACATCAAAATCTACTCACTTGCAAGTCTCTTGGTGGAAGCGTTACAGCATAATCTCACTCATCACTGAAGTGTCGCCATGAATCAAGGTTTCAAAGAGCTCTGTGAGGAGCTTTTAGTAGCTTCAGACCCAAAAAGCAGCTGAGGAAATAGAACATTTTAAATCAGCAGCTTTACACTGAAAACAATCATTTCTCTACAAGGCAAGATCTCAGTGTTTGTGTGTGTATGTGTGTGTTGTGTTGTTTTTTTTTTTTTTTTGTTTGTTTTTTTTTTTTTTATGCCAATCTCACGCTGCTCGTGTTTCTCACACCTCTAAACCAACTGGGGAAAAAAAAAAAAAAGGAACTGCATCGGAAAAATCCAACCCCCCATTTCTTCCCAGGATGCTGATAACACGCACACCCACTTAGTCTGTGTGTCTGTGTGGCTTGTCTGGCAGTGTGTCACATTCCTGGGCTCACCCTAAGGTGGGTCGGGAAGATGAGACGGACACACGAGGAGAGGAGCGCTGAAAGACGGGACGGGAGGCTGGTGAATGGGACGCATTATCAAAATGAGATATGAAACCGATTCACAGACATACCAGCTGTTGAGACATTAGTACATGTCACTGGTGACTCAGTGCCGAAGTGCCTTTGTACACGGCTTGGTGACGGAAACGACAGGCACGCAGACGACAAGTGGCGGTGATGATAATGTAGACAAAGGTGACGATTTGAGCCAATATGATGATCGCCGCTGCAAAAGAAAAAAAAAAAAAAAGCTCAACCACTGTGTGCTGACTTGTGAGTATGAACTAAATAGCTACACATACCCAAGTGTCAACCCACCGCAGCTCCCATCACCCTTCGGTCTGGGAGCTGCCATTTTAAAGCCTCCACTTTTTAAACATGTCCGTCGGCCATCTTGCTTTTTTGAAACCAGTAGAAACCATATATGGAGGAGAAGATGGAGCTGAGGGGGAGTGAGGGGTGGTGCGGTCTGTCAGTCACATGGCTGCCTGCTTTACGGCGAGAAGTAGGGCCATTTTCACATAGACTTCAACACAATCTTCTTTTTACAGCGGTGGCGTGATGATAGATAGAACCGATAGAATGAAGATTTAAGGCTCTTCAGCACTCTATGTCCACAGCCACGTCCATTGTGTCCATTTGGTGGAGGGAGCAGACGCTGCGCCATCACCACTCGTCACTATTAGCTCATAAAGTGGCTCGGCGACGCTCTGCCATGTATCATTAATGAGTTAATGCACGGTGTGCCACTGCTACAGCTGTAAGCCGGCACCCCAGGCACGAGTGGTGCTGCTGGAGGGTCCCGAGTGAGGGTGGTGGGTGGTGGTGGGGAGTTATAACACCTGCCTCCACAACTCGCCTGGGCTCCGTCTTGGCTCTGTTCCTCACCGGGGTCAGCTTGTCTGCTAATCTGTTAATATGGTGGATATAATTGCGATTGAATGGTCGGCGGCGTCGTGCGTTCGAGGGAAGCGGTTGTTCTTCCCCATTGCCAATGTTGTGATAACCAATCAGAGGTAATCAGCGCCGTTGAACCGATCACCTTAATGGAATCGGATGGGTTTTAATTCACACACCTGGCTGGTGTGTGTGTGTGTGTGTGTGTGTGTGTGTGTGTGTGTGTGTATTTTCCTGCTTGGCAACTCTGTGCATACATTCCAATGTTTGTGCACCTGTTGTTGTGCACATATAGACAGTGGTCTCGTGTGGATTTGCGTCTATACCTGAGTGTGTGTGTGTGTGTGTGTGTGTGTGTGTGTGTACGTGCATTCGCACACAAACACACAAGCTGACACAGGATAGAAACTGACACACAGACACTATACATGCGCTACAGTAAATATGTTTTGTAAATGTCAAAGATCACTGGCTCAGCTATATACAAAGACAATGTTTTTTTTTTTGTTTTGTTTTTTTTTATATATGAAGCTACTTGTTTATTAACAGCAGCTGTTTCACATGGATGCAGTTGGGGTGGATGGTGGGTGTACAGAGCGCACACATGTCGCACCAGGGGGAGGAATTTGCATCCACAATCCCGTCTGTGGTTAAGGCAACAGGAAAACAGGAAAGATGGTGGTTTTGGTTAAATGCACATAAACACAATGCATCTGAAGCCACTGAACAGTTTCTGTATTAAACCAAACCTCAGTCTTTTCTCTAATTTTAACCATTGCTGTGAGCCTCTGAACATAACCCTCAATAAGTGTAATGATGCTATAGTCACTGATATGTGTTAAATATCTATATTAATATCCTCTTTATCTTCATAGCAATAATAATAACATAGTCTGCATTTTATTCCAAATTTATTTGCTCTTGTAGATTAATTATAGAAGAGAAGGTTGGTCTACATGTGTAAATTTGCATACGTGTACACATATGTTGTAACTTTGTGCCAGTTTGTGCGACTGTTTGTGCACCATCATACGTGTCTATAGCTGTGTCCCAATTCGCTCCTGAATTGGGACACAGCCTTAGGAGGCTGCATTTGAAGACTGATTGTGTCACAGTCGGTGTGACGAGGCTGTCCCATTTCAAAGGCCCCTTCATATGTGGGAACCCACTGTGACGTCACCCTTTGGTTTGTGAGCTGCTGCTCTGAAGCCTCCAGTTTGTAATTTGGCCGTCGGCCATCTTGGTTTTTTGAAACCAGAAGAAACCGTATTTGGAGGTGAAGGTGGAGCTGAGGAGGAGTGAGGGGTGGATCTGACCTGCTCTGTACTCTATCCTGATTGGGTGGCACAGTCTGTCAATCACACAATAGCCGCGCCCCCTAATTCATTTCATTTGGCTCCTTCGTGGCCCAACCTATGACTAGAGTCATTACACACGAGTAATGAAAATGATTGGCAGCAGAAAACACCAGCAGAGAGCCGGAGATTAAACCAGACCATCTCATTTCAATTCAGCATTCGGGGTCTGCAACAGCTGGGAGAGACCACATCTTCGTAGACCCTCGGTTGGGACACGCCTCATATGTGTTGTGCATCCTTGTATTTATCTCTGTGATTTTCTCACTTTTTCTCAGTTTTCATTTATGTGTGTTAAAGTCCATACACGTGTCAGTTTGTGTGTGTGTGTGTGTGTGTGTTTGTGTGTGCGCCTTCTCTTCAAGGTCCAAATGCTTGTGTGTCTGTCCTCCTGCTTGTGTCTGTGCATACGTGCCCGTCTGCCTGAGCCAGCACCATGAATCAGTGGAGTTGGCCACAGCAGAGACGAGTGAAGCAGGATTAAGAGCATCCTCGTTCTGGCTAGACGGGAGCCTGTGTCGCTCTTGGGGGACACTGCAACAGAGAGAGAGAGAAGAGAAAAGAGAGCAAATCCTCCTCCTCCTTCTTCTTCTTCTACTCCTGTCATCTCTTCTCTCTTACAGTGACGCCCTCCAGCTCTCCCTGCTTCTTCTTCTCCTTCTCCTTCTCTTCACTGCTCTCTCGCTCCCTTTTTTCTGTCTTTTTTTTTTTTTTTTTCCTTCTTCTGTCCTGTGTTATGCTGCCCTCCCTCCTTCTCTCTGTCCCTCTCAACAGTAGCTGCTCCTTATTTATCTCCTCTCTCTCTCTCTCTCTCTCTCTCTCCCTCGGCCTCTGTGCCACAGCGAGGAGTTGCTGGCACAGGGGAATGGCAGACGTTCCTTTGTGAAGTTCAAGGCAGTTTTCGAGATTTCAGCGGGTTCCAGGAGGTTCATTAAGAAAGCTTTTTTTCATGCAAGAACTGTCCATCTCTTAGGAGGGGAAACCGGACCAACTGCTCACTTGGGTGATATGGGCTTTTAAAATCTTACAGAGTTGGCAGCCTCTTAATGGGGAGCACTATTCATTTCAAAGCAACTTTGTCTAAGTTTTGCTACTGCTCCACGGCTGACATTTGCATGAACAGCTGCTTCTTTACCAGACCAAAGCAATCGCCTTGTTTTTCCTTCTATTTCTCTCACTTCCTTTCTTCTTCAGAAGTTAGCATGCTAACCAGCTAGCCCTCATCCGACTCTACTAAGTCACTTTAGGGTCCAGTCAAGCAGCCTGCTCTAAGGGCCTATTAAAAACTCCTGCAGTGTGAATACAATGATGGCCGAAGCCGTCACACCCCCTGACACCTTCAGTGCTTCCTTATTTTATCTTTGTCTATATTTTTTCCATCTCACTACATTAACTATTTTTGCACCAAGACAAATTCCTTGTGTTCCCTGCTTAATAACAATGAATATTAATCATAAAAAAACAGTTTTGTTCAGATTCTGATTCACCATTCAAGTTCAAGTTTTGCAGTATCCCTGTGTTGCTTGTTTTCTCTGGCTAAAAACTAAAGGGACGGAGCAGATTTTACAGCATTTATAAAAATGCTGTAAAATCTGCTCTGTAGACAATTAAAAACACTGATTTTTTTTTTTTTTTTTTTTTTTAGTCCCATGAGGTTTGAGTTCTCATGAGCAATACTTTGCAATAGACCTAAAGTTAGCATTTTATGCACAAGGTCAGTGGTTCATTATCAGTTGCTGCAGCAGCATCTGATCACTGTCATATCACCAGTTGCAGAACATATGATTTGTAACTGCAAGTATGATGCAAGTGGTGAAATTTCACCAACTTGGCTTTTCGCTTCCCATGGAAAGGTTGAGTAAAATCATATGTTCACATCCTGATTCTGGCAAGAGGCACCAGCAGCCTTTATCTGATACTAAAAGGCTAATATGAAAATATCAGACCAATGTATCAGTCCAACTCCCACACATACTTGCAAACAGTCAGACGAAGGCGCATGGTAACATAAACTTTGAAACACACACAGATGGAGCCCTGAATTCTTAAAAGCAGCAAACAAGATAAAAGAATGGAAAAAAGCCAGATCCAAACACAGCCAGGAATCCACTGCCCTGAACACAAATTTCACATATTTACACAATCACATCCCCGCTTTATTCACACACACATACGTGTCAGATGAAATGAGTATCTCCAGATGTGTTTGACACTGACAAATCTTCACATACATGTTAAACAAGCGCCCGCTTTCTTTTGAAGTCTGGCTAAACAGGCTCCCACACTTCACAACGGACACTTTGTCACTCTGAAGCTGACGCTCAAGTATTTGGTCACGCAACACGAACACGGGTATACAAACAGAGGAACGTGCACGTAAGTACAAAGTTATGTTAACACTCTTCAGATAGGTAGATCAGATTTCTCCCTCTGCACTGGACTTTCTTAGGAGTCAAGGGCCTTTAGTATTCATTAGACTTTCTTTGCTACCAAGTGCAAAGAAATAGAGAAAGGAAGAGGATATTTCTCTACAGCAGCAGCACCAGCAGCAGCAGCAGTGTCTATCTTTTGCTTTATGTGCTCATATTTTCTCTCCTGGCTAACTAGGAGGCTGTCTTTTGCTCTCGCTTTGAGTTTCACCCAGTCTGCTTTTTTCAGAAACGCTCACTGATCACTGTGGGCATCCGATCACACCCCTGTCTTTGCGTCTGTCCCTCGGCGTGTCCATCTGTCTCGGCTTTACCCTTATATTCTGTTACCGGATTCCATATGGCGGCGACAGTGGTAACGCGAGACGTTTGAGGGTGACACTGTAATTCATATGGATAACGACGACCTTGCGGCATTTGACGAACTGCCCGGCCTACTGTTTGGATTCACAGCAGCAGCAGAGGGGAGTTTTTTTTTTCCAGTTTCCATTTTACTCCCAGAGGTTTCTTTATTTCCATTTGACTTATAAGAACTGAGGTGCAGCTCTTGCTGTGCTTTTTCAAAAGTAAAAAAAAAAAAAAACCCTAATACACTAGATGCACTCACAGCTTGGCTGTAAAACTGTGTATTTATTTATGGCATTGCTCTGGATAGCCCCAGTGGATGTTGGTGATTGTTTTGAATAGCCAATATGTCAGAGGCAATTGCCCTGTAATGTAATTGGCTGATAATGGCACCATGACATCATCTGCAGCCCTCCTCTGAGCGGGACTGGGAATCAGTTTTATTGTGCATGGAGTACTGCACAGGGACTGAGGGTAAATGGAATTAAGTCCATACTGGTAACAATTTCAGTAAAATGAATCCACTCAACTTATTGTAAGCCTCAGCATTTCTATTAATGAAAGAGAAACACCCCCTCTAAGACCTACACTTTGCATCTATATAATAGGATTTTTCACATTATGTCTCTTGAATAAATTTGCGAAGGGACGTTTCCATGTAATATAATTCTTAATCATCACAGGACTCTCTCCTCTCAGTGGGCGTTCTTTTGAAATCAAAGTGGAACTGGAAATTGTGCGGCGGGAACCAAGGCGATCACCCAGAGTAACTTGGTGTTGGATCGTGTAAATGTTAAATCCAAGTTTGTGGACAGTGCAAGGAGATGCTCTGCCTCTGGGTCTTGGACCGTAGCTGAAATCTGCTCTCTAATTGAATGAAATGGGCTACAGCGTGCGTCACGGGTCACAAGTTCAACCCCCCCCTTTGTCACCTTTTTGGCCATAACTCTCACCGCCTACCCTAACTCCCTCGCTCTTCCTTTGCCTCAGAGATATCGTTTAATAAAGAAGAACGGACAGAACAGTATTGATCTGTGACACTTCAAGAAAATAGATGTGCTTCCGCACAGTCTCTCTGCCTCAGCCGCCGAGGGCAGATCGGTGTTTGCTGCTATCACCTCGCCCCTCCACCTTCTTCTTGTGCCTTCTGTCTCATTCAATTCAGGTGCAGCCATGCACATAAACAGAGACCAATGCTGCTGACTGAGCTGGTTAAAAAAAAAAAGGAGTAAGAGGGCACATAAGAAATTGAAACTACACCTGACATAGGCACAAGATTGCAGACCTTACACTTTGTAATAACCACTGTGGAACTGGCCCTTAATTTCCATCTGAGTGAGAGGCTTGTGTGCTGGACTCAGGGCACAGCTATCTGGTAGCACAAAGCACAAGTGTGTGTGTGTATGTGTGGGCAATGGTGAAATGGAAATAGTAAAAAACAAAACTTCAATTGACCAAATAGCCTGATGGTTATTTTCGCTGTATAAAGAGAAAACTGCCGTCATCAGCTTCAAAGAGAGAGAGAGAGAGAGAGAGAGAGACAGTTAAAGGGCATATCATTTCATTGTGGAAGTCGGCAGGGACAGCACAAGAGGTCTCGGGCCATTTGCTTTCTTGGTAGCGGCGACCGCCTACCCCGTGCCTCCCCGTCCCCATCCGCCGCCCTTTGAAACACCCCCACTCGCCTAAGCCTCTTGTCACAGGTGAAGGAGTCGCAGAATAATTACCTCCGTTGCTCAGATGCACGCTCTGCCTCCGTGCACCCTTTCTCTCTCCCCCTCTCCCTCCTCAATGCATTTCAAACATTCATTTCCATGTTCATTTCAGTTTGGCCCAGGAGAAAACACCTGTCCTGACTCCAAGCTGCTGTTTTTTTTTTTTTTTTTTTTTCCTCAGTGGGTCCCTATAACTTTGCCATTCCCCCACTTGATCATTCACTCTGAGAGGTAATTACATTTTAACGTTTAACTTGATAGGACGTGAAGATGGCTGAATGGAAATGAGAAAGGGGGGGTGGCCAGGTGGAAAAGAGCCAATTTCTTTTCAAGGCGGGAGCAAATTTTTTTTTTTTTTTTTCCCGCCCATGTCACGTTCAAAGTCAAGGGGGCAAACTCATGACTAAATAGCCTGCACCTGCTTGTGTGTGTGTGTGTGTGTGTGTGTGCGTGTGTGTGTTGTATTTTGCTATTTACTGTAACTGCAGAATGCCATTGCAGGCTCTACAGGCAGATAAATGAGGTCCCCATTTAACTGCTATTCACGGAAACCTTTTGAAAAATCGTCAGAGGAGGTCACAGAAATAGTTTGATTAATAAAATAAAATGACTAAACTGGTTAGAAAAAGATCTGTACATTTTCCTAAAGCCACACAGAGTTCACAGTTCTTGTCATTGGAGCCTCCATTTGTTCTTTTCTCCCTCTCCCTCCCCTCTGAGTCTTGCTATAGCCCTTCTTCCTCTCCTCTATCTCCATGCCCTCCAGTCCCACATGCACACCCTCCATCTCCCCTTCATGCCATTTAAGTTCTCAGTCCCCTTTGATGCACTCCTTATTTAAAATACTTGGCCCCAGCCATGGCCAGGTGTAGCACTCGGTATGGATGGGAGGGGTTTAACAGCTCTTTTATTGCCCTAGTTTATGAAGGCAGGGTGAGGGATAAGGAGACCCCAGCTTTGCAGATTTGAGTCAGAGATAAGCGCCCGGGTCCCTCCTTAAAAATTCCAACTGGATAATGGAAGACATTCCCCTCTATGTATCAGCAGCTGAAGAAGAACTCCAGTAGGAGGCAAAAGTAAATCTTCCAGGCATAATAATCCACTGTTTGGCCATTTAACAGTGGGGACAATAAGTCAAATCAGTCGTGTGTGTGCGTGTTCAACACGTTGTTTTTATCTTTTTCCATTCCTTTTCAAAAGATTTGTCTGAGGGAGAAGACTTATTGTAGGGGTGGTTCAGAGGCTGCAAAGGTTGCAAGGTCACATACTTAAAGAGAGAGAGAGAGAAAGAGAGAGAGAGAGCTTTATGGAAGTTATACATGTGTTTATGCACTCAACCAAGTGGCTCAGTGAGGTCTTTCATAGCTGCATGATCCTTATACATACGTGGGTGTGTGGGTGTTTGCACGCACTTATGTGCTCTGGGTTGCTCATCATACGAGTTTGTCAAGTGGCGACCCTCTGTGACGTCACCCATTGGTTTGTGAAGCCTTGAGTTTATTATTTGGCCGTCGCCATCTTGGAATTTTTTTTAAATCCAGGAGAAAGCATATTTGGAGGAGAAGGTGGAGGAGTGACGGGGTGGATCTGACCTGCTCTGTGTTTTCTCTGGCACGTCACCATTTGATGGTACAGTCTGTCAATCACACGGTAGCCACGCCCTAATGTCTACCCTGCTTTATTGTTTGTTTTCCTCTAAATGTTGTATTGAAGAGGACTTGAAACTAGAGACTGAGACCATAAACTCATTAGGAAAACGTTTACTGAGATAATAAATCAAGGGAGAAGTAGGGACATCTTCACATAAACTTCAGTACGGTCTGAATTATTTTTACAACCAGTGGAGTCGCCCCCTGATGGTCATTGGATATAATGCAGGTTCAAGGCTCTTCAGAATTGGCTTCACTTTACAGACCCAGAGTCTACGTCCACTTTTCTAGACGACCTATATAATATATATATACCTATATACAATATACAGTATTAATAATTAATGACCTTCAAACTAAACTATTGTCCAGTTTATACTGATTCCATGTTTGTGTTATCTATGCCACTAAGATTCTGACACAAGAGAAGACCGACAGAGCCAATCCCACACTTCTCCATAACCATCACATCCTGGACTGGCCTCCAAAACGGGGACTGGACACTTATAGTGCTTCTGTTTTGGCCTTATTAGAGCTTTAGGAATGTTTTCTATGAGGAAATGTTTACATTTAAAGATATCAAGCCGAACAAAAGACCTTTGTGCTTCTAGCACCATGTGTATTACAATATCAGAGGAGACTACATGCTTTGGCCTTGTCCTCGTCTGTCATTCCAGCATTCCCATGGCTGGGGAATGGCCCCAGTATGGGATCCCTGTTCTGATGACAGACGAAAGGGCAAGTCAAGTCTCCCACAGCTCCTGAAGGACAAAAGCCAGTCATAATAAGTCAAGATTGATCCCTGAACCCTGGGCCCCACCAACAAGGAAGACAAAGCGTTGAGTTCTCCTCACAAAGGCAAGTTATTACAGCCGAGAGCCTCACGTTGCTACACTGTCAATCAAACTCCGGCCTGATAGAGGAGCGGGGCTGGGCTGTTCTTCCTCACTTAATTTGAGGAAATCAAAGGTATTTTCCTTTTCACTCTCCCCTACCTACTGCTCAAGCACCCTCTATCCCATTCGCTTTTTTACTTTCTCATTACTTCCACTTTCTCCCTCCTCTCCAATTACAGACTAGTCTTTCATCTCCTGGGCCAAGGAATGGAGTGATAGGATCAGGAGGAAGAGTGAAGAAAGAGGCTTTGTTGCCCTCCCCCCCATTGCCTTACTCTGGCCTTCTAATAACCCCAGGGCCACTCAGGTCACTCAAGATTGTGGTTTATACAGTTTCACTTTTATAATGTTGCGTGAAGTTATAAATCAAATCCAATCAAATTGTATTTATGTTGCGCCAAATCATAGCAAAGTTACCTCAAGGCATTTTACATATAGAGCAGGTCCAGACCAAACTATATGAAATATGACACATTATATTTGAAAAACACTGTCCCATCAGTCCTAACTGTCCTCATACCATTCGAAGCTGGTAATAGTAATACTGGTAACAATTCAATTTTGAGTTTTCTATTCCTCTCTGCAAAAAGGAAATAATTGTTCTGCGGAATTGCAATGTTCCCCTCGAAATGGAAAACTGATACAAAACATTAAAAGGACAAAATTTACCACTTGCCTGTTTGCCTTGAGAATCAATGCCATTGTGGCACCAAGGAATTCCAGAGTCCACGGGGTCGGGCACAAGAGAGACACAATGCTCGAGCTTAAAGTCTCATCAGTTGTGGTTTTCTCGCCGACTGGATTTTCTGGCATATTTGAAAGACCAAGCCCTTGGTTGGTGTCTTAATGTCGTCCCTGGGTTTAGGGAGGCTTACTCTCTGTTAGCTCTAGTGCCCCACAAGTCCCCGATAATCTGTCGCTGTGGCTTTCTTGACGAAGCTTTTCAATGACATTGAAGTAAATGGAGCCGGACAACAAACGCCAACAAAGGCGTAACGCTATCCACAGCTAATGTCTGAGTGGGCCTCCCCCTGAGTGACTCACTTTTAAGAAGTTGAAGTCTCCATAAATTTTGTATTTATTTGAGTGGCTCACAGCCCATACGGAGATTTGGGTGCATGAACACACACAGGTCATACCAGCTCTCTTGTGCATGTGATATTGACCTTCTGGAATTGAATACTGACGTCACTTTCCGTCATTGTTTTCCCAGCAGTCCTCGTGCGGATGCATGTCTCGGCACCAGTGAGGAAATTTGAGTTCAGCACAGTCCCCCCCCCCCTCCCCTCCAGAGCTAGGGCCTTTCCCAGGAGCACAGTCCCCCACAGGGTTTAGATAATTAGGCCAGGTGAATAGGCCAGCAGCCTGCTTACAGTGGGGCCTTGTTCCCTCTTGTAGCATGGCCCATTGTCTCAGGACTGGGGTAGAGGGAGAAGGTTTTCATCCAGGAAATGGATCAGGGGATGGGACTTTAATTAGAGTCACCATAATTGAGTATAATGCAGCCATAATTGTAGATTTGCTAAAACGAATGATTGGAGCAGGTTCCGGCACAATGGAGTGTCCTGCTGAGGGGCTGCTTAGAGGGGAAAGGGTGGGGACTGGGGTGGGGGTGGGGGTCTAAATCACCTGTCATTCCACTGCAGAAGAAACAATACCTCGTATGCGATTGGAGGAATTTGAAGAACAAACAGAAGAGGAAAAAAAAAAGTGAGATAATGTCCCTGCTTGTATGCAAATACAGGCTGTTAACACAATGACTTGGAAAAGCATTTGTGCCACAGGCATGTTGAAAAACATGGCTGAAGACGGCCAAATGCGCCAACAGTGTCGGAAAACATGGACGCGTTCTGTATTACTGGACATGCCCATCTCTGTCTCTCCCCCTACTGTCTTCTCCCGGTCTGTAGCTGTGCTCTCTTCCAGTCTGTTTTTTCTCTGGTGCACAGAGCTGCTACAGGCAAGATAAGGCCGGTCTCCCCGAGTTAGGGCTTAGCATAATCCCTCTTCCTTCCTCAGAAAAAAAAAAAAAAACAGTGCACAGGCTCATCAACACACAGCTGAAGAAGAGAGGAGGAAGTGATGGAGAAGGAGAGAGAGAAGGCAAGAATGGGGGGTGGAGGGGGGAGTGGGAAGGGTAACAAGAGAGGGAGAAAGCTGGGGTAGGGGGAGAGGGAATACAGTGAGCCTGCTGCTACACATTTAGCAAAATTTCACCAGGCGTGAAAGAAGTACAAAGGAATGCGGGCGTGCGGTGGCAGTGGCAACGCAGGAAAGAGGAGGACCAGTTCTACGTCCCCAATGATCAGAGTGTGAGCTAATCCTTTGACAAGGGGGTCTGGGGAAACCCAATCCTGATGCCCAAAGGCCTGACACGCCTAAAGCTGGCATCCCAACTCCATGGGCAGGATTCAGACGATTTGTCTGTGAGCTGGTGCCTTTTTTTTTTTTTTTTTTTAATTTCCTAGGAATAAGCTGGCACGGGCACAGCGAGTACAAAGATGGGGCACAGACAGAAATGCTCTCCACCTCTGAAGACACAAAAGAAATGGTCTGCTGTGAAAATGGATAAAAGGGCTTAGAAAACGTACAGTAGATGCATAGATGGGTGTGTTTAAGGATAGATAGATGCACGCTCGGGGGGCTAGATGAATGGATTAGAGGCCAGGGTGCCAGTATCATTCACATCGGACCTGGAGGTAGAGTTGGCAGGATGAATTAGATACAGGCTCTACAGCGTAAGCCACACCACGCTTGTCCTATTTTTGTCCCTCGTGAGGTTCGGCTAGACAATAAAAACAAAGCTGTCGTCACTTGTCATCTCGATCGCCGAATATCAAAGCTTCTAAGACTGAAACACAAAGCAAACGACAGTGAGGATGGCGGCACTGCTCTTCCTATCAAGCTGATACATCAGAATTGTCTTGACACTGGGTTACAGTCCTAAAAAAAAAAAAAAAAAAAAAGAGGAGGAAAGTTTCTTCTTTATCCTTTTACATTGTCTCACTTTCTCGACCCACAATCTCATTTACCCTCAAACAAAATAACACAGACCCCAAATGATTCATCTGGCAGGAGAATGAGATGTGGCAGGTGCGACTGGGTGTGACAACTTCCTGTGACTTTCCAAAGTCAAGATGAATTCCAGGAGGTAAAACATTATTACAGACGGGGAAAATAGAGCCGCAATGGGTTTGACACTTCAATAACGGTGCATGATTGAAGCGATTGGACGAACACCGTTTCCCTGGTAATGCAACGGCGGGCGGGAAACACGACTGCGCCAAGTGCCCTTCTCATCTCAGTGCGCCGAGGGTTCGGACCAGCAAACATGCATCAGCATAATGTCGTCGCCGTCCTATCGAGCTGATAATGTTTTGGTGACTGACAGCTATTTGGGAGTTTTGACGTTTTTAGCGTCTCGCCCACTCTCGCCTCAAGATTCAATGGGTTCTTTGTTGTGGAGCTAACTTTAGACGAGCACGAGGATCTGGTCCGAAAGAACAGTGAGATTGTATCATCTCTTATTTTGGCATTTCAAAAAGACTTTTTTCTCATGTTTCTTTCGTTTGATGGCCTGAGTCCCATTATGTCAAAAAAAAAAAAAAAAAAAAAAAAAAAAAAAAAAGCTTAACATTTGTGGGTTTGCATGTTTACAAAAAGATGTTTGGGTTCATGTCAGAGGAGCTCGAAAAAAAAAAAAAAAAAAAAGAAGTGAAAATATGACAAAGATCGACTTTGCAGCGTATCACAGTGTTAATCATTTTGTGGAATGGAACCCTAAATTAAATTCAGATGAGATGAATGTTTTAATCAATTGGCAATCTGGGGGCCGACATGAGATTGATTGATTGAGAACGATTCATTATCAACAAACAATTGCCACTGTCTGGAGCCTTACGCTGATTTTCATTTGCGGCAAATGGCGCCACGTGTCGTGGCACAAGTTGTTGACAATTAACGAGTCTGACGACATTCGTCATGTCACTCTGGTCCGCTTTCTCTTTCAAGTGAAGCGTGTGGTATGAGGAGGAGGGTTACGGCTGTTGTCGGTTACACAAGCGCGCGCACAAGCAACAGCCTGAATGTTGTGGCGGTGAGAGGAAAACATACAGATGAAAGGATTACTAAAGATTTCTGCCTGGAGAGGAAAGTCGGTGCACGGTGCTGGGGAAAGAAAAAAGGGAAAACGGAGGGTGAAAAAAAAAGATGGCAGAGGTAACGAAAAAGGCCAGTTCACGCGTGGGCTTTGTAGATGAAGGGTTTAATGAGTTGAGTGGCGTGACGTCTCCTCAGTCCTGTGTTTGTCCAGTTTACTGACAGTACCAAGAACAAACAGCATTAAAGAGACGTCTTACAATGAGAAAATGATAAAAAGGCATTTTAAATTAGTAGCAGAAAGGTTGGCAGTGCGATGCTTTCTTTAATCTGTTTTGGACTTGAACTGTGCATTGTTTATAATAATGCCAATCACTGATAATACAATAATGATGTAACTGTGTTACCAGTCTGGATGTGATGAAGGGAGCCTGTGCTGTTTATTCATTGCAGGAGTTCAGTAAAATAAAGATATTTTATTAGATTATTGGGATTACACTGTTACATTATTAGCTGTCGCCATCTTCTTTTTTTTGAAACCAGTAGAAACCATCTTTGGAGGAGAAGGTGGAGCTGAGGAGGAGTGAGGGGGTGGAGCTGACCTGCTCTGGACTCTATCCTCATTGGGTTGTACAGTCGGTCAATCACACAGTAACCACACCCCCTAACTCATCCCCTGCTTTCTGGTCTATTTTCCTCTAAACGGATCATCATTTAAAAAATGAACATCATGTTGTATTGAAGACTTGAACCTAGAGACTGAGACCATAAACTCATTAGGAAAATGTTTACTGAGCTAATAAATCAAAGGGAGAAGTGGGGACATTTTCCCATAGACTTCAATACAATCTGACTTCTTTAACAACCAGTGGAGTCGCCCCCTGATGGACATTAGAGAGGATGAAGGTTTAAGGCTCTTCGGCACTGGCTTCACTTTTCAGCCCCAGAGTCCAGGTCCAGGTTTATTGACAGTCTGTGGTGATGTCTCACGCCTGTCAGTAGCATCTAACTACCACCTACATGAGCAGGAGCACATGAGCCAACAAATCCATACAGATACATCAATATAAAATCATAACAATTACAGCGAGTGGAATCACATGCGATACAAACCCTGTTTCATGAGCGTCAACAACACAAGGTCAGTGTTTACTGTAGAACAGCCCAGGAGACTCCAAAAAAAAAAAAAAAAAAAAAAAAAACTTTTCACAGTTTTTTTCTCACCAACAGTCAAACCTGCTCAGACACTGAAGAAACCAACGTCAAACTGGCTGAGATGCCAGTTTCTTCACCCTCAGTAGCCTCAGGAGACTAAAATCAGCAAGACAGGAGGTGTCTGGAGGAGTGAGACTTACTTCTTCTTGACCAGGGAAACCTTTGCTCCTCTCTCTCGCTCTCCACCTACACAGACAACAGAGAACCGAACTAGAACAAGTTTTGTGCATTGTTTCAGACGACGTTCTGGGGAATGCTGGGAATTATTAACATGCACGGAGATACTTTCGGGTTTAACTGCTGAGGCTTCGAGACACATTTGATCGACTCGACCACGGATGGTCCCTCAGTGCTTTGGTTTCTGAGGAAAACCCACAAACCAAACTGTCAACACCTTATTTCAGAAGCAAATTTACATCAGTTATGCATAAAAAATGTCTCACTTTTTGAGCAATGAGCATCTCGAATGAGAGCTAGGAGGGTCTTTTTTAAACTGCTAACACAATCCTCCTCTAACCTCAACCTTTAGATGTCTGAAATGTGGCTTTAACCGATCTCTTTGACATATAGTCGTACCGGAGACACGGCTGATGAAAAATCTTGGTCATGAGAATATATTAGGCTTCATGCTGTTTGTTTATCATCAACAGCCTATTTAGATTCATGATACATATGGATTCCCTCAAAGAGTAACTGCCCCCGGGCTGATAGCCTTCCAGTATTTGCCCTGTGATCTGTCCATGTTCTGCACAGTTGAGCACTGAGCTCTACCTCACAGTCAGGCGTGGTCAAGAACAGCAGACCTCACCTGACCCAACTGCGAATGGGCGCGTTAGAGATAAAGAGCCAAACTGCTCCAAACATCATCCTGAAAGGGCAATTAAAAGCCACCTATCTGCTCCTCTATATGGATTTAGGGTTGGTTTTTAATGGGCATGATGATTTTTGATGTTCATCTGGAGAGCTCTAATTTTTTACAATGTTTTTTTTTTTTTTTTTTTAATGCGCAGTTCATCAAATAAAAAAAATGCGGCAGCGCCATCTCAGATTTTAGACAAGTGTTTGAATAGGATTGACGATAAGAGAAGGGCCAAGCTGGATTTGTCGTCCTGCCAATCAACAGACTTGGCTCCAGCAGAACACGATCCGAATGCAAAGCTCCGCGGCACAGTTATTGTGTCGGTCTCGGCGTTGGATTACTTATCTCCGGGATCGGCGGTCGGGTCGCCAATCAACTTGTGATCTGGGAGTTAATCAACAGATTTCAAATCGCATCATATCCAGAGACGGGTGAGAGGGAGTCAGGTAAAAGATAAAGATGAGGCAGAGGATTAACCAAACCTGTGATGGGAAGTGATGTGAATACGTAGACCGTATATAAAAGTGCACGTAGTCTGAAGTGTCTTAAACCTGCGTTATATCTAATGACCATCAAGGGGCGACTCCACTGGTTGTTAAAGAAGTCAGATTGTATTGAAGCCTATGGGAAAATGGCCCTACTTCTCTCTCGATTTATTAGCTCAGTAAATGTTTTATTAATGAGTTAAAGGTCTCAGTCTCAGATGTTTTTTTTTTAACTGATGCTCCCATTTAGACCATAAGAAAACAAACAAAAGTAAAACAAAAAAAAATGGCAGCCCACAAACCAATGGGTGACGCCATGGAGGGCTGCCACTTGGTGTCACCCAGCAACCACTTCGATTTTATTGCAGTTAGTTATGTGCTTCAGTTGATCAGCAAGCCAACGAACATTTTTTTATGTTGCGACTGCCGAGCACGGTTGTGGCTGCCCTCCCATCCTCCCGGTTCAGTGTCGTAGATATGGACGTTTTAATGGCGTCCTCCTCCTGTCGCGTCAAACCCTTAACAGGCAAAATGAGACCATTCAGTCATCCAATTCCCAGACTGGATCCATGTGTGAAAGAAAGTGGGGGGGGAGAAAAAAAAAAAAACAAAAACCTTAAGCTTTGCTGAAAACTGTCATTCTCCTTTTTTTAAGCAAACACTGACTCACCTCCAAATGCTGGGCACAGTGCCAACTTAAACACACATTAAGATGTGGCACACAGAACCGGCGGCACGACGCACAGGGCTCTTGACGGCTCTGCCAGGTGTGGGAGGCAAAAAAATAAAAACAAGCATAATTGCTGGTGCACTCTGTAATTAGCATGTCTAAACGATGTCGAGGCAACAATTGTCCTGCAAGTACACAGACTGGGAAGAATGATGAACTGTAGCAACGACGGGTCGTATGTCTTCCGAAAGCTTTTGCCTCTTTCTTTCTTTTAAAGCTGCAGCCTGCAAAGATTCTTTCTCCTCCTCCTTCTCCCCATCTTCTTCTTATTCCATTTCCTTTTTCCACCAAAATTAGCAGGTTTTTATATATATATATATATATTCTGCTG
>CM076656.1:23567609-23674011 GCA_038496675.1 Rachycentron canadum | reverse complement strand
TATATATATATATATATACCCAGGTAAAGCAGCTCATAAAAGCCGATTGACCCTTTGCCAGTAAAGTTTGTCTTTCTGGTCAGACTGAGGACGCGCCGTTGTGAGGAGTTCCTGTACAAGACTCTGAGTTTCCATGGGACACTGCGATCGGTGGTTGTGTCTTTTTGAAAAATAATTTTGCAGCTTTATCTCGCGGTGTGGCGGCGGCGTTTCTGTATTGGCGGCGCTGTGCTGGTCCGTGTCTGTGCTCCGAGAGGGATCACGGCAGGAAAACGGACGAGAATTAGCGGGTTCATTCGGGTGTTGTGTTTACATCAATGCTGATCGGAGCTGGAAGTGATAAACACCCATGTCCGCTGCAGAGTCATGTGATCCGGGTGTAAATGCTGATTGTAGCCTGCTCCATTGCCAACACAAACCTGATGTTAGCGATGTAGAACAATCACCACTTGTTGCGGTTTTTAAGATAAATGAGTAAAAATGAAATCCTTTTTATGCAGTCAGTTGTTGTGAAGAGATTTTTACTCTATGTATTAATTAAATAATAATAATAAAAAAAAAAAATTAAATTGCAATGGCAGAAGTTAAACTTGGCCTCATGTTGCATGTTGTTGTCAGTCAAACTGCGCCCACAGCCTGTGCTCTTGATGACTCTTGTAGTGGAAATCCAGGGATTCAAATATCATCACCTTTCTTATATGCCAACACTGGATGTGTTTGATACATACATAAGTGCAAACACTAATTACTTGGATAAGTGTGGTTGTCACGGAGTGTGCTAGCTTGAGGCATTCAGATTTTTTTTTTTTTTCTTTTAATCCTTGCTTTAGGTGATGATGAGGCAGACAGATGTGGGCCCATTGAAAGCTGGGTGTCTCGCTGGGAGCAGATCCTTGTCTGATAACACGGGGATTTCGTGTTGGCAGCTCGTATGAACCTACCTGGGGTGGAGGCAACGCCCAACAGCCGCGGCTTAAGCCTGTAGGCGGGGGTGGTTTGCTGAGTGTGCACGCTTGAATTGTGAGGACCCACAGGGGGCTAATTGGTGCAGAATCCCATTCAGCCAACACGATTCAGCATGTTAGGAGTCTGAGTGAGGATCCAGACATATGTATATATGTAAAAGACTTCTATTCACTGTGATAAGGGACACTAGCTTTTAAAACAAAAAAAGTGTGTGGCCCTTATTTTCTAGATAAAAAACACTGTAAACCATAATAACCACAGAAAGGTACACACGTGTGTTTGTGTTGTTCTAGAGCTGATTTGAAGTTTCTCTCTTTATCTGATCTGAGTTCTGCTCATTCTTTGGAGCAGTAATGATGAAAAATCAGCTCCAAAGCCTCTAATGCTCTAAATATCTTATTGTCCATGTCTCTCTGTCTTTATTCTGTCACTACAATAAACTCAGAGCAACTTCTCCTCACTCTGAGATCAAAAAAATACAGGATTGATCCCATTGACTTTGGCTACAAGCAGCTGACAGCTAGGCCTCTGAAGGAGACACTCTGATTGGCTGTGACATCACCCACTGGAGCCAATAGGAGTGTTCCACGTAGAGACGTGACTCTAGACGTCACAATCAAAGATGGAGGATGAGAATGGATGGATAAACACACAGAAGTAAAGCAGCAATGCTCCAGTCAAAGGCTCAGACTGATCCAGATCTGAACTAACTTCGTTCACGAATGTATAGATGGAAGTTTGTGTGACAGACAGACAAATCAGGGCTTTTTAGAAAGCACTGATTCTGTAGTTGAGCAGAAAGGACAGCATGTCTCTAGCTCAAACCAGTCGCAACATAAAGGATCATTTGCTTGAGGATTTATTCTGGGAAAGTCCAACCTTTGTATTTTGGTTCATCTCTTCAAATCAATATTTCAAATTTTCAAATCCAAGCTCTCTCACTCCTTCTCCCTCCCACACAAAGACAGATGCAGACGCAGAGATCAGCCACTAAGAGACAGGACAGGTTCCTCTGTCTGTCTCCCACCTCTCATCTATCTCTGTGATAAATTGGACACATCTGGCTTTTCCCCCAGGGCCACTGGCCACCGTGTTTGCTTGCCAACAGCCTCTACCTGCTTTCACTCAGTCTTTTTCACCACAGAAAGAAAACTTTGGTGAACCAGATAAACAGATAAAGAAATTTCTTTTTCCTGAAATTTTGCAAATACCACAAACACTGCAATACCTCCCACTCAGCTATGGAGATTTTTTCCAATGTTGTTGAAATGTAAAAAGAAAAAGAAAAGCTCAGGCCCATCCAGCCTCATATCTGATGTATCTGTAGAAAGAAGGAGGAAATTCCTGTTTCTCTCCAAGGACATGTTCTATGGTTTCCCTCTGCCCAACCACCTCTTCTCCTTTGGTTAGAAAACAAGCCTACTCGTTGTGACAGCAGCTATTCCTTGCCTGGCCCCCAGGGGCCTGAAAAGAGGCTGCACATCAGGGCAGGGGAACGTAGAGGGGGGGGGGGGGGGGTTGTTATTGTGAGGAGCAGCGCCTGGGAACTGAACCTAGACCTGTGTCTAGGGTTAAGTGCCTTGAGCTGAGGCCACAGGAAGCCAGATGGGTCTGCTTCTTGGGTCCTCCTTCATCTTTTAACCACGCTCTGAGAACAGCAGGCATCGACCCGCAGTTTGTCGGCTGTGACAAATGATAACGCTCAGCTCCTGTCAGTCTTACCTGAATCAAACCGGCCGGTGAGAACTCTTATGACGTGAGAGTAAGAGCAGATCTGTAGGTTTGGCTCCTTGCTTGAAAATCCCCATCACTCATTCCTCTATCCTCACTTTTTCCAATCAGAAATTGCAAAAAAAAAAAAATAATAATAATAATTTCCACTGACATATTTTTTTCATGCCCTAACTACACCGTAAATTATGCATCTGCTTAGCTGCTCATTATTTTTAAGCAGCATCGAAACAAGCGAGCAGTCTCAGCCTATAAGCACCCGTGTCTTTGTTTCTCTTCTTCCGCCTTTCCTACTTTTTTCCTACTTACACTGTACTTATCAGCATCATTACAGAGTCTAAATCCACACCATCACAGGGCTGGAGCGATGAAAACAACTCCGTCTTGTGTTGGGGGGGGGGGGGGGGGGGTAAAATGACAGGATTTACACAGAAGTTCTCTGATCACTGGGAATTAAGATCAGAAATATGCTGATCGGGGGAAGCTGACAGCACTGGCATGTTATTGGGATGGGGGGGGGGGGGGTTTAACTATTCATACATATATGGGGACTTCATATGCATAGGAAGGTTAAATAATACAGTATTATAGCTCACACCAATAAAATAATCAGGGAGGCTCTGCCAATAGTTACTTAAAGCAGGTCTCCATAGCTTGTGTGTGTGTGTGTCTGTACTTAGCTGTGTTAAAGTGTTGATGTGTGTGTGTGTGTGTGTGTGTGTGTGTGTGACGTATACGCAAACATGTGAACCCATCCCCTTGATTCCACTTCCACAGTCCGCATTCAAATGTCACGACGCCAAAAATATGAAGGAGGTAAAACATGCGACATGCTGGCACTCTCACAAAACTCCCGCTGCACAGGAAATATGAGCCTCGGTCTGGTCACTTATCTCCCCAGTGTTCACCGGTTGGAGGGGATGGGGATGGGATGCGGTGGGGTGTGGGGTGGTGGGGGGAGGGTTATTTATTTGGCCCAAGTAAAGGAACAGTACCATCACACTGGCAAACTCATCTATATTCATGATGTTTTCTTCAGAGGAGAAAAAAAAAAAAGACACAAATCTGAATATAGAAATGAAAATTACAAATGCATGAGATTTCTTAATACTACCACCTACCACCCCAACCCTCCTTCTCTCCTTCACTCTCTCCTCCTACCTAATCCCCATCTCCTCATTGCTCTGCTTCCTCTTCCCCTCGTGCTTTTCATTTCGTGTCACTCTGGCTGGTTTTGTCAGACCCCTCCCTCTCTTAATTGCCCGTCTCACTCTGCAGCGGCGCAGCCGGAGCTCTGTTGTAGCGAGATGATGATGCTTTAGCTGTTTCAGCTGCTTATGCTCAAAGCGTCCATCACTCCTGAAACGCTCTTTCACTCTGTTTGGACATGTCTAACTTCTAACCACAGCAGGGAAACCTGAGATACTGTTGTGGGGCAAAGTCAAACACACGAGTGCAATTGTGGTTGTTTTTTTTTTGTTTTGTTTTTTTTTTGTGAGTTAATGGCTTTGGATCATTATTCTTAACGTCACCAAACTGTACAGTGTGTGCACAAGTATCGACTGCAGCGACTGTCGCATCCCAACGAGAACTCGACATTACATTAAAACGGATAAGCTGCATCTGATGCATTTCAACTCCATCTGCCGCATTATTGGCTACAGCTATTGATTTTCCTTTCATGATATGGAGATTCATTCGTACAGAAGTGGCCATCTTATCCCTGTTAACTTTTTAACCTTGAGAAATATGCATGCCCAGGCAGTCCGGAAAGTGTGTTGGTGTCCGGGACTAAATTGATGAACTGGCATGCATTAGCATAGTTCGAGTGTTCCCCTAGGGAGCGCCAGTAGCCCGAAGCTGTTCACCCTGCGTGCTTCTGTTTGTGGGCGTGCACGTGGCCCAATGCACGCGAGTGTGTGTGTGTGTGGGAAAGACACCTACTTCTGTACGTGTGTGCCTGCGGGCCCCTCTTGTGCAGGTGGGTGGATGCATGTAAGCCTGTCAAGAGCGCTTGGAGAGGAGCTGCCAAGGTGAGAGAGAGACTGACCCTGGCCACCTGTCCCTGACACCCACCCCACAACCCGCTCTCTCCCTCTCTCTCTCTCCCTCTCTCTCTCTCTCTCCGCCCTCCGCCTCACAGTCCTCCCTTAACACACAGTCATTGCTCTTTTCACAGGTGATTGATTAAGCCAGAAAGCCCAGGCATTTAAGGCTGGAGGGGGGGGGGGGTGGAACAAGGATGGGTGGTGGATGACTGACCGAGTGGCAGAGCCTCTGTCTTGGCTTACTCAGGTCCGACCTAGACACAAGCAGACAACACCTGCATCCAGCTGTGGCATCACCCAGCCACCGCGCCTCAACCCCTCTCTCAGACTTTCTTACTTAATCATGCCCCATTAATAGTAGTGACTCAAGGCTGAGAGAAATGACATGCAATGATTTTATATGAGTGTGCAGATAAAAAATCACGTCAGAGGCGTAATGTGCCAGGGCAAGTTTCTCTTCTTAGGTGATTTGTTTTTGCAACGCGAGCCTCATTTTTCTTCCTTTTCCCCGTCTAGAGGAGGCTTGTCTGTCAACCACTAGTCACGGTGATTTCCGAAGATTCTTTTTTTTTTTTTTTTTTTTTTTCCTTCCCCTTTTCCTCCTGCTTTCCGAGCTTAAAGGGCCTTGTTGACATGAAATGGGGTGAATCCTCGCCGGATGAAAGGGAATACCTTGTCTGGTTGCCGAACAACGCAGGGCTGGTGCCGCTTTCAAAACTCTTGGAGCCTTGGCATGAAAATGGCCACCCCCACACTCAGCCCCGTGTTTATGCTTCTCTGAGACTTGTGAAAATAAACACTCTCCTTGGCAGCTAAAGCACCGTCAGCTCACTGCCACATAACGATTAAACACATTTTTTGGAATCATTATAAAGGGTATAAATCTCAAAAGAAGACAGAAACAGGTTTAAAGAGGGTTTGTCCTTTCAAATGAAATGGAGCCATTTCCTGGGTTGCTAAATGCATTAGCGTGCTATCTTCCGGGGGGGGGGGCCTTATTCCATTGTGTCGTGAATTGTTTCTGTTGCACTTGAGTTAAACTGCCTCATACACTGTACTGAACAACTAAAGGGAAAGAGAGAGCATAAAACATTTGCTGCGAGCTTCGAATTATCCACACAAGACGTGATTCATGCGAGTTCAGAAGCCATCTTTCAAAGGTGGAAAGCATAACCTTCTGCCCTCCGATCATTCAGTCTTCATTTAATCAGGTAATCCAATAAACTGCCATGAAGGGCTCAAAGAAATTGACGTCTTACCTCTGGTGGTAAATGAGTTTAACTTAGCAAGCTATGCGGTCCCTCGCGCACAAAAGCGAATGAATAGCTCCCAAAGAGATGGATTGAATTGTGATTTTTGAGAAAGATGGCTTTGGGACGACAGATTATTCAGGGGAATGTCGCAAATGTCAGATGCAAATCGCCGTGTCTGTTGGGCGGGTTCGAGGGGGTCGTCTGACCGTGCAGCAGAGAGAGCAACTCCTGCTCCCGTGCAGGGCAGAACCTCGCGGCCATTCACGGTGTTGTTCAGAAATTGGATTGATTGAGTCTTTCAGATTCTGACAGGAGCTCCGTTAAAATTCTACGCTCACGTGTAACTGAGGGAAAATGCAAACTCATTTATTTTACACCGTCCTGTTAATGTGGGCGCAGTGTCGATACCGAGCTAAGCGTTCAGAGCCCGAGCTCATCATCGGCTGTAAGACGCTGCTTATATGTGAAATATATTCAGGTCACCGAAAGTCAACATAGACTGTGTCTGCCTCTCGTTTAAATCTACATTTCAGCCATTACGCTGATAGAAATCACTTGCAGTAAGCGTTGAGGAGTGCAAAGGTCAAAACACTGTCTAGACAAAACAGGTGTAAAGGGAAACTCATATTTCTTTTGCTGTAGTAGAAACAACAATTCTTATTCTATTCATTTGCCTTGGAGAGCAGACACAGGAGAAAAAGACAGCTAACCCACATACGTTTTCATTTTTTTGGGGATTTTGTAGGATAACCCGTCACCACCCAGTCAATCCAGTAAAATAGGGGTCTCATGCCCCCCCCCCCCCCCCACACCAAAATATAGCTGCTGGGGAAAGGGAAGCGCTTGTAATGCTTCCTCAATCCAGAATTTCCTTATATGATCCAGACTCAGCCCAGTGACTTTCCGTCCATCCATATCCATGAAGACGCATACACCTCTGTTCTGGGGGAGAGAAAACACATGGAAACGAGACACAACTTTAGACAACAGAGCAGAACAGAAACAATCAGTTGTCACAAAAATACACTGATCAGCGATAACATTATGACCACCTGTCTAATATTGTCTAGGTCCTGACCCTGGAGGCCTGGACTCCTCTAGACCTCTGAAGCTGAGCTGTGGTATCTGGACCCAGACCTTAGCAGCAGATCCTTTAAGTCCTGAAGTTGTGAGGTGGAGCCTCCATGGATCAGACTTGTTGGTCCAGCTCATCCCACAGATGCTGGACTGGACTGAGATCTGGGGGATTTGGAGCCAAGTCAACACCTTGAACTGGTTGTTGTTCCTCAAAGCTCCTGAACCAAGACTGTTTCCATGAAGGGGGGGGGGGGGGGGACTTGGTCTGAACCATGTTTAGTGAGGTGGGACGAGTCAAATTAACAACCAGATAATCAAATAATCAATGTTATTGACTTCACCTGTCAGTGGTCATAATGTTATGGTGGATCGGTCAATGGTAGAGATGTGACATTGACGTGATAACGTGACGTTGTGTTTCATCTCGAATGCCAAAGTTTTGCCATCGCCTGTGACCTGAAAACTCTCACTGTTTATTTTCCATTGTATTTCACAGAAACATCTCTGGCCAGAACAGAGTCAACAAGGATCTCTGAAAAACATCCATGCAACATCAAATTTGTTTGACAAGTACAGTGCCAGGGGACAAAGGCTGAATGTCACAGTCCCATTCATGCAAGGGTGGGAGTTCTGCAATTCAAAATTCAAGGTAAAGCTTCTATTAACTCTTCTCTAACTCACAATAATCTGTTCTTCAACTTCAACAGCAGCAACAATATTAACCAAAGGGAATGAATTAAGTAATCACATAAGTAATTTGTCAGGATGAAATTCTAATTTCTGCACAATAATTACCAAAAATGTTTCCCTTGACAAATGCTGGGCTCCATTTTTTTTTTTTTTTTTTTTTTTCTTCTCCAAGGTGACTTCTATTTGATTCAACTTCTCCTGTGCCGCTGAACTCGGCTGAGTCGAGCTTCATGCCCTACCTACCCATGTCATAAATGCCCTGGGCTTTACTAAAGCTCCACTGTACTTTCAACCCGTGACACTTCTCGTAGTCCAGAGTCACTGTGCTGCACTCAACTTTTACATTAAAGCACAATGTGCCAGCCCATTTCATCATTTATTCATCTGGGCTAACATCATCATCTACAGGGACCCCATGATCGCCGACTCCGAGGAGATGCACTCTGCACTCCGCCCGCAAAAGCCTCTCCTTGCTCTTGCAAATTGCATCTTCATGAAGGAATGAGCATAGGCCCATTTTGTCACAAACACGGCTGTTGGCTCCTCGGGGATTGCCTGGGACCTGTAATTGACTCTGAGACACTGTCCCTGTCATGTCCCCTTTTCCCCAGCCAGGGACGGAGGGGTGGGTATGTGTGAGTAGGTGTGGGGGTGTAAGCACTGGAGAGCTGAGTTGTGGAAGGCCAGCGTTGGATTAAGAGGCTGATGCAGTGAACACCATTAGGGCTGCAAAGACCCAGTGGCTCTCTGGTGGGAGGGCAGCGCTAAATGGACCGGCATTTTAGCATTGTGCTCCTCGGGGACCGTCACACTCAGCCTTTCAGACTAGTCACGGGCCCTCCAGGTCCTCCAGATCGAGGTTTCTGTGACATATTTGAAATTGCCACATACCATGATTCCACTGACTGGAATCATGGTATAATTGAAAGAATACTATATTTACCTTTTTTTTTTTTTATATATAGTCAAACAGGATTCTGTTAATACCTTTAAACCCCTGTCAGTGGATGTTGGAAAATATGTGCTGGAAATGAAATGACAATCATTTTCTGACTTAAACGAACAGCTGACTATATTTCATCACAGGTAATTTGCGGATAATGGGACCAACTTAAGGTCATTTTCTCCTGCGAAATTACACACTCACAAAAAGCGGAGGAGGGAGACTTTGAAGCCGTCTCTGGCTCTTTGGCTTGGGGAAGGAAAAAAAAAAAAAGAGAATGCAGTGGGTGAATTTATAAATCCCATGATATTTACCCAGGTTTAGACAGCTTACCACCTTTTATAGAGGGGGGGGGGGGGTATCAAATGATAGGCTGTACTTCTTAAGGGAAAGAAAGGTGCGAGACTGTCAGCCTTGAGATGCGTGTTGTCAGGGAGGATTTTGAAGTCTCAGAGGACAGAGAAGGAAAAGCATGCGCATTAACGCACCTTTTTCAGTGGGCCATCTCATCTTCATCATTGAAAAAAAAAAAAAAAAGAAATATATATATATATACACAGTATTCTGGCAGAGTAATCGGATTTAAGGGAAACTTTTGTGTGACTTATGAAAGTCGGGAAGAGGGAAAGCAGAGGGGTTGATGGAAAAGGGGGCGGTGTCTTCCGAGCAGTGTGAGAAAAATCTTCAAGCTTTACTTAGGAAGAGAAATCACTGCACGCCGTTATTGCGCGGGCGTGCGCGTGTTAATGCCGGCGTGCGTTCATCCGCGCACATGCGTTGTCTTGCCCTCACACACACACACACACACACACACACACACACACACACCTTGCTAATGGAATGAACTCATCGCACTCTTTCTCCCCTTCATTTACTCATTTCCATCATCCTCTCTTTGTCCAGCAGGATTCTTGTCTCGCAAACAGGTACAAGAACAAACACTCTTGCTCAATTATTATTAATAATAATCACAATCATAGTATTATTGTTGTTATTAATAACAACAATAGTAATAATATAATGATAAACACCTTTAAAAACAGAGTTAAGAGACCAGTTAGAGCAGGACAGAAATAAGATACAGGCGATATAATTCCAGGGAGCAGATACCATTCATGCACACACACACACACACACACACACACACACACACACACACACACACGTGCAGACACAGTAAAAGCAATTAAAGGCTGATTCACAGACAATTTAGAAATGATTTAGATAAATAAGATACAATACAACAAACAACAATACAAACATAATAAATAATTAAAATAAATAAAAGGATAACAGTACAAGGTAAAGATGTGACATCACGTGAAAGAGAGTCTATAAATATAAGTTATAAGAAGTGATTTAAAAGACACTGATTCTGCCTCACCGGGTCGGCCCGGAGTTGAGTTGACGCGGTCGCTTCTGTATTTAAGCCTCGACTTTAGAACGGCGGAGGATCTAAGGCTTCGTACGGGCTCATGGGGGCTCAGTAGTTCTGTCGTGTAACTCGAAGCCATGCCTTAAAGGCGATCGGTAAAATCTTAAAATCAATTCTGAAATGGACAGAGGGCCAGTGAGGGGATGATCGGGGTGATGTGATGCTGTCTGTTAAACCAAAGAGACGCTGAACTTTATGCATATATTGTACATAAACAATAATAATAGATAATAGAAATGAGACCGTTTGTCTTTATTTTACACATATACATATCAAATTAACTTTCTATTCTTATTCTTATTTTTTCTTATTTTATTTCTTATCGCCCTCCCCTCGTGTTGCTGTGTTGAATCAACACTCCAATGAGTTGTATCTGAGGGTATAGGGTTGTCTAAGTTTCAGGGCATGTTGCCTTCATTGTCTATTTATACACCAGCCTCCAATTATGAGAGTTACAGTTGACAAAAACACTTATATTAGGCTTTAGATCATCTTAAAGCAGGATTATATTGCGTTATAAACCGTTTATTCTGTGTTTATATGCTGCACATAAATGCCAACACGTTACACCTGAGACAATCAGATTGACTTCCAAGTTTAATGTGAATGTAGCCGCCTGTAAAGCAGTCCGCCACGATGGACAAAAGATTAATGGGTGATTCTACCGGTCTTTTTCATCTGCAGCTTCCCCCTTCAGATGATTAAATCCCAACAGCCATGTGAAGTCAGCAGGAACGCGGCTGTATGTGCGCTACATCTGCAGCTTGTCATTTCAGAAGTGCTGTACCAAAGTGGAGCACCATTATGCATAATGATCCATTGGTGGTTATCTTGATTGAATCATGCTCAACCATCACCAACCTGCTGTGAAATAACAATAATATTTGTCCGTTGTAAATACAGTGAATGCAATGTAATTCCGATGGAGAAACAGTGTGTTCAATATCTCCTTCTTAAAGGAGCCCTCACCTGCAGCATGCGTGTGTGTGTGTGTGTGTGTGTGTGTGTATATAAAGACAGAGAAAAAAAATCTTTGCTCATCTATCTGTTGAGACAGGTGCATAGGAGTGACAATTTTAAAACAAAATCCTGCACACTGCCTAAATTCGACCTTCATCGGGAGCCATTTTAAGTAGGAGTGGCTGTAGATCAGCAGCCAGTCGACACATCCCACATGGAGTGAAAGATAACAATAAATCCTTATGGCTTCGTTGAATAGCAGTTTGATATAAGAGAAGCTCATAAAGCCAAGTGGCAACCAACTGTGATGTCGCCCATTGGTTTGTCAGCATCATGTTATATTGAAGGAGACTTGAAACTAGAGACTGAGACCACAAACTCATTTGAAAAACGTTTACTGAGCTAATAAATCAAGGGAGAAGTAGGGACGTCAATATTATCGGACTCCTGTTACAACCAGTGGAGTCGCCCCCTGATGGTCATTAGAGAGAATGAAGGGTTAAGGCTCTTTAGCACTGCCTTCATTTTACAGACCCAGAGTCCAGGTCCAGGTTTATATACAGTCTATGGAGGCTCCACATGGTGACGTATATACTTATTAGTATAACATTTATTAGTACTTATGCACAAATGTCCTGATCGTTGAAAAACTATTTACCTCATGAAGGTCTAGTACTGAAGCATAACAAATAAGTTGTCCGTTTTGTGTGTGTGTGTATGTGGGTTTTTTTTTTTTTTTTTTTGTATTGATTGTATTGTGTCAAGCTGCTTTTGTGCAACATTTCCCGACAGAGACCTGGTCTGCACTCCGGCCCACGTCTGCTGGAGTCAAACAGCTTTGGCAGGCACCAGCGCAGCAGTTCACAAAGTTTCACGACCCGTCACGTGACCGGAGCGAGTGATCGATTCCTGTTTCAGTATTGGAGAAGTGTCCCGTTGTAAATGTTCATTTGAACTAGAGTCTACAGTAGAAGAAGGACTTGGTAGTGAAAGGAAAAGAAACAGCTCGATGGTAGACCTCCTCACATGTTTGCTGATCAATATTCTCTGCTGTCATTCAAAGTGAGAGTTTGAAGAGAGAAGCTCCAGGTCAATGTGACCCCCCCCCCCCCCCCTCCACCTCCCCTCCCCTGTTCAAAACCATATGCTCTGTAACATGCATCTGTTACTGAGTCACATAATGTGTTTGAAACATGTTCTGCAACCACATTTCATCACAATACATTATATTTTAGGACCTCATCCTTTAAAGTGCAGCCCATGAGTCTCTGCATGTCTCCTATTGAATGAAAAGCCAAACTTTATGAATGTCTTGAGAGAAATATGTATGTTCAATGTCTGCGCGCCCGATTCTCTGTCAGTGAATGGGCCAATAAAGCACAACACACACATACACCCACTGGTGAAAGCATTCCTCAGCACTTGTTGATATATCCACCAAGAAATGCCTTCAAATGAGTGGTATTGATCTGCTCAGCTTGTTCAGTGGAGCAGAGCGGCATTGGAGGCTATTTGAATGGAAGTCAGCTCCTTTTAACGGGCCCAGCCTGCCCGCCTCTCCGCCCTGGCCTCCCTGGCTCTTATTGGCGTGCGACGCTTATTGATGTCTCAAACGCATGCTTTGATTTCTATTCCGTCTGGAAGCTCTGCACCGTTTAAAACTTTTAATCGGTTGCATGCTTGTAACCGGGGTTATCAGGAAGAACTGAAAGAGTGCACTAAACTTTGTGTAACCCTTTCACAACGCCGCAATTAGAGAGCTAACACAGACCGAAAGTGTTAAAGTTCATTAGTGAGGTTTGGCTGAAATTGAATTCTACAGTTAAGGTTTTTTAATTTCTTTAAACAAGGTTACCCTCACTGTTAAAAATAATAAATCTAAAAAAAAAAAAAAAAATGTTTTTCACGATTCCACCAAGGACAACAGCACAACAGCAAATGATAGTGAAATGAAGAATGTGACTCGTGGGCACAAATGGCCATAGGTGAAGGGAGGGTGACTGGGTGGATGGATTGGGGGGAGGAGGGGGTTGGGTTGGTTCCGTAATCACCAACAAACGAAGCAAATGGACAAACGTGGCCGTGGCGCTGCTTTGTTTGTAAATATTTAAGCTGGGGAGTTGTAAAAAGAGACCGAGGAGAGAGCCTGGGGGCCACAATTAAGACTGTTAACACAAAATCCACCCTCTCATCCCAAATATCTGTGACCCAGAAACACAGCCCCCCACCCCTCACCCCTTTCCCTTTGCCTCCAAATACCCTTTTAAAGAAAGCTGTCAGTCTCCCAAAGTTAAGGGCGCCCACTTTACGGCGGGGCAGCAAAGTTGAGGGGTCAAAGGTTAACTGCAGCTCTTTGGGCTGCAACGAACTTTGATGACAGGTTGTGTTGCTGATGTGCCAACAGTGGAGGTCAAACAGACCCCGGCGGAGCTGTGGGCTCCTCATCACTCTAACTGCAGGAATAACAATCAATTTGTCAAATGCCGAACATGGCGGCTTCGGTTTAGGCTGGCACCGCAGCGCAAGTACCTGCTGGGGGGGGGGGTTTTCTTTTCTTTTTTTTTAAGCTTTTGAGTTTTAGCTTTTTCTCAGAGGAAATTAAAACTGCAGGTAAAAAAAAAAAAAAAAAATCTGAAAAGACTTTAACAGCACTTTGGGATTCCTTTAATGCTGCCTGCTTCTAAAACAATTCATTATTGTATTAAGAGCTAAAGGGATAGTTGATAAGATAATCGATTGTACCATCTATTTTCAATAAAAGCGCACACACAGACACAATGTTGCATCTGCTAATGCGTGGCCTTTGATTATTGATGGGACGTTTGCAGACAGCCTTAACTGCACAATGTGTCTCACCATTACTTTCCTGACCTCATTCTGGCTCGGGGACAACATTATTCATGCGAGAGCCGGAGGAGAGAAAGAGAAAGAGAGATGGCCTTTGGGGGGGGGGGTGAGAGTAAAAGAGGCCTGCAGAATAATCATCAATAACCCACCTTCCCTGCTTGTACATAAAGAGAGGAGGGAAGGTGGGAGGAAGGGAATAAGGGAGTGAAGAAGGAGTGACAAAGGGGCTGAAGCAGGGTCAGAGAGGGGCAGCCATTAGCCTTCAAAAAAAAAAAAAAAAGCCCAGTCCAAATGCTATTTTTAAGTTCCTCTTTCCGCTCCTCTCCGCAGCTTGGGTTAATTTAAGAGTGTCCAAACCCAGACAGTGGGAGAGGGAAGAAGCATTCATCACCTGAGGAAGACACCAGTGTTCACAAGGAAAGAAGGATGGTGGACCACAGGAGAGGTGAGAGGGAGGGAAGGAAGACGGGTCGAGATAGTAGGAGGAAGTATTAGTTTGCATCACTGTCTAGTGACATGTCAGGGCTGACGCTCAGGAGGATTTGAGTTTAGCTGAACAAGACTCTGCAGGATCAAAGACAAGACTGGATTTTTAATTACGAGTCATGGGAACAAATACGTGTTCGACCAGCTTTGACTTTCTGCATCTCATGGAGAATCCAACTCTTTTACACAAGATCAAACCCAGAGATGAGACGTGACAGACCCTTCATACCAGTTTGTGCAGTAGTAGTAGAGCTGGTAGCTCGCCTTCCCTCCCCCTGCATCTGAAAAACCCTGATTTTGGTGTAATGCATTAGAGTATTGCACGAGGCCCTGTGGTGTGTGGCGGCAGCCTTGCACAGCACTTCTGTTCAGCAAATCTTGACATAATGGACATGTTGGAGAGGTACAAGTAGAGGGCAGATCCAGTGCACATCAATGCACTCCTGGATAGACAGAGATGGTTTGTTCATTTCTGCTCACCTGTCTATAATCAGGTTGTCAGGTACATGGCAGAAATGTGTGAGCGTCATGGGTTCAGTGGAAGCGTGTCCTAGAGGCCTTATGCCCTCTGGTAACGGAGCAAATTAAAACATGCCATACCAATGTTGGCATCCCAGAGGGCAGTCATGCAGAGAGATGTGATTCCCACCAATACACGACATGTCGTGATTACATTTCCGTTATTAGCATGCACGCATGACTGGTTAGGACAAATGAGGAGACGGGAGAAGTGACTGTACAAACCTCCGATTCAGGGCAACCCATTTATTATTGTCTCTGTAAAAAGCCACTTGTGTTGTAGAAATTGAGCTGGTCTCTATCAGCAGCTCGGATGATTTCTTTTTCTTGCTACTTGCTCTGACAAAAATGACCAGTATGTTGTCCACTAGGGTGGAGTTTTAATCCTGAAATGGAAAATAAATGGAAAATGATTGCACTTTTATATATGATCAATGCTTTTGCCTAGAATGGTGACATCAAAGTTATTTTGTTTAAGATATTTTGAAAAAATGACATTATCGACTAAATACTGAGGCTCAAGTTGAGATGTAGCTTTGAACAGGTATATTTTCTCTTCTTATAAATGAGTCCTAGTGCTCAGGGGCAGTTTGCCTTGACAAATAAAAAAAAAAAAAAAGAAAAAGCTGCATCAAGGGAGTCCAGTGGGTCAACACGCTTGACCGCAGCTTAGGCCTACTGGGAAATCCACCCATGTGTAGCTTGTTGGCCGTGACCTGCAACCTGGCCTTGTGCACCACAATCGCAAATCCTAAATACCTAATCTGGCCGACCTCATGACCCGACACTGACTTTTAATCTGCCTGGAGTGAAAACAAACAAGGCAGAGTGTGAATCCGACTTTCCATCGTTCAGTGTTCACCCTGGAAACACAGGAATATCAGCGGAGACGTGGTATCTGATACGCATATATATGTATATATATATATATATATGTACAGATCAGTTTTATGAAACTGATGGAAGGGACAAAGAAAAAAAGGAGAGACTGATATGGATGCAGTTGAGGTTAAAAGTTGTGTTGTATTGCAGTCGTTCCTGCCTCACTCTCCCTCACTTAGTCCAATTAGAAACTGGGTCTCGGCCCGCTTTGCTGGCAGCACAGTGTTAACTTAATGCGGCGTGAAAAAATCATTATGCCACACTACAGATGGACCCAGCCATGCAGAGGAACCTTTGTGCTCCCTTCAGAAAGCCAGTTTTAAACAGGGGCGCTAATAAAACTGAGACCCAACTATTTCTTGATGACAACAATGTGCAGCAGGGCACCAAGGGTAATGGGAGAGGGAGGGGAGGGATTGAAGGGGACAGAGGAGAGAAAAGAGGAGAATGAAAGTGTGAGTCACAAAGAGCCATCTCAAAAGGAGAAAGAATAAGAAAATGAAAACGAGACATAAGAGAGAAAGACGGTAAAGCCAAGTTTACTCAGCAGCAAAGAGGAATGAGTGGTGGTTTTGAATGGGCTGAGATTGTCAGGATTTCTGCCACCCCAACAGAAACATTTAGTTTTTCTTTTGAAGGACTCAAAAGAGGTCAAGGTCTGTGTTTGATTCTCACCCAAATCCAAGTATTGATCTTTGTAATAAATCCTTCAAAGAAGTTTTAGGAGGGCAAAAGAAATCCTTTGCTTTCTCACAAATACAGGCTATCTTGTCAACCCTGCGCTCGTTCTGACATTCCCCTAAAACATTACTTTTGTGAAAGATGGGGGTGGGAAATCACTGACAGTAAAGATGTAATAAATCAAAAGTGCCCCCAGCTACAAAAAAAAAAAAAAAAAAAAAAAAAGACTCCTTTGAAGGTTGGGGCAGATGGCAGCTTCATGATAACCTTTTCACCCTGGTGCCCTTGGGGTCCAAACAGGTATAAAGCATGTAAACATGTTTTATTCTAGCATAAAACTCTCAGGAGGTCTTAGCATGTCTGGACTTCCTTTGGGGCTTTTATTTGCTGGAGGAAGGTATGTTCTGCCTGAGCCTTTAAACGCAACAGCCATAAACATGTATGTCTAAGTGCATGTTAATGGGAAAGAGGATAGAGAGTAATGGACTGACTGGAGTATCAGATTTAGCTGGCAGCAGGATCACAGTGCTGATATTCTACACGGTGGACTGTGAGATTGTGCTCGACTGCTTCCTGGAATAAAAGGACATGTGAAGTAATCTGCTGTAGCCCCCGTAGAAGTCTGGGAGGATGTGATTGGTTTTTGACGGTCTAGATCAGCTTGGTTTCACTATTTTACACGATGTGACAGTCTCTTCCATTTTCATTTCCAGTGTTTCAGGTTTAAGCTTTGATTTCCCACCATAACCAAAAACTTACTCAGGCCATTATACCCTAAGGCAAAACTGTTTCAACACCTGACCTGTTGCCTAAACCAGTTTGATGAAACTTTGTTGCAAATGGCCATTTCCAAATCGTTACCTGTCTAACCACAAGCCCTGGAGGCACCATTGTGCTCGAAAAAGAACCAGGATGTAAACCAGTTCACAGGACACTGACACATTTATTACTTGCTTGTTTCTACAAGAGTCATGTTTCTGGTTTTTATTGCATTTGTTTCAAGACACAAGACCACATAAATCCTACTAATCCAACCATGAGAAATGCTTTCAGACTAAACAGTCCAGCGTAGAGTTGTTGACTAGTCATAAAATTCACTCTTTGCCTGTTTGGGAACAGTAATGGTTTCTTCAGCTGAGGAGTTATCAGAAGTGGTACATTGTAGATGCAAACATGATATGGATCTGAAGTCAGTGTTGGAAAAGAAGTTGGAAAATATAAAATACTTTCTTGACCACATGCAATCATTTCCATTTACCAATTTATTCTGGTTTCGGTCTCTTAAAAGGTTCATCCACCTCTTGCAGTGCATTATTTTATGGTCAACTGCAAACCTTTAGCAATCATCCCACACTCAAATCTCTAAATGTTGCCTCTGTGGTATCCGTCTGCAGTTCTCTAACAGCAATTGCAACACCAGACCACTTGCTGATAACAAAGTTAAAATCATTAGTGGTGATATTGTAAGACAAAACCACCGTGGAGAAGAAAACATCCCAAAGCCCCAAACAATTATGGACATATCGCACACAATCCCCATGTAAACAGAGGGAGGAATGCAGCGTGACTGCATTCAGATACAGATCTCGAGACGCCAATTCCCACATACACAGGAGAAGCAGATACCAACCACTCTGAATACTGGAAACCAGCAGTGTTAAAAGCACTCTCCACAGCGGTAGGTCTTGAATGAGTCTAACTCAGGTACATAGCTCCTAAGGCTCTGCTCTGGCCCTGGACTCTGTCACACCATCGTCTCCTAGTTAACCTTTGTTTTATGTCCTGGTATTCCATTACACATGTGCTCTGATGGGGTAGAGGAACAGCCAGAGTTGCCAGTCAGGGGAGTGGTTGACATTTTGGTGGTTGTTAAGGTTTAAACAGCTCGCCCGCAGGAGGCAGTGGATAGAAAATGCAGGCTCCAACTGAATTGGGACGGCCCAGAAGTCATTTTAGGGCAAATCGCATTGCATTCCTCTGCATGCATAAGTGAGGAGACCTTTTGGAAATACTAAAATAGAAAATGCCAACACTTAACTACACCTGTGAGTGGTATTTACAGTGTCTGTGCAGATCATACGATACGTCACTGCGTAACTTCTTCATCATTTCCTTCGGCTAATTAAAATGTGGAAGACAGACTTTATTTGAGATTAGCACAAGAACAAGACAAAATACGGCAATAATGCCAGCATTTATGATTATTTCTCCCTCTCTCACACACCAGAATATATTGAAAACCTCCCCTGCCTTTAATCCATTTAGTGCAAACAGCCACATCAGCTTTTCCTCGCAGTCTGAATAATAAAAGGGACCCGTGATGCTTGTTAGAGTTAGTAAAACAAAAGAAACTGAACATGAGTGATGCAGATTTCTGACAGCCTGGTCTGTCCCATTGTCAGGACTCACCTCTGTCGCACAGATCCATCACCGACTCGCATGCACACAGCCATCCTCAGCCTGAGTCCCCGGAAACCGTTATTTATCTTCCCTCAGCTCCATTGATGAATGGATGGAAACGAGGCGGATGGATTAATATGAGTGCTAGCACAATGATAATGGCAGTGGGAGCTAAAGCGTTATTGATGACTCAATCGAGGACGGCCAACCTCCAGCCAGCGCCCCTGTTTGTAATTAGTTGCTGGTTTGTAAAATCGCATTTTATCCTCTGCCAAATGTGCCGAGCCGTTGACAGGTAATGCGTAAAACTCGTGTGTTTTATTTATTTCAATTTAGTCAATAAATATACATTTTTTTCCCTTTTGTCCTTGCCATTTTAACATTTCCATTGAAAGCCACAGGAACCTCTTTTTTGTAGCGTGACTCCAACTCAGCGCCAAAGCACAAAAACCAGTGTCCTTGGTTCTTTCTGAGAGAAAATGAAATGTCTCTTCAAAGGAAGTGAACTTGGTGACCCTTTGTCAATTTGTGTCTTGTATTCAAATAATAAATGACTCGTTAACCTTTTATCAATGCATGATGTTGCTAGAATATTTTCAACAAACGTGAATTTTGTACAATGCAAGTTTTAATAAAAAGCAATGATGTGGTGCGAGGAAGGGGTGCAGGAGAAGAAGCCATCGGGTTTCAACTCAGATTCATTATATGTAGTCTTTTCAAACAGGTCGACTCAGTTCTCGTGTTGCCAACAAAGCTAAACAGCAGTTATACAACTCTGTTTCTCTCGCTTAATAATATACTGTAAGCTCTGGTCCAGTCTCTTCACACGAAGCAATCAGTTCATCTGGTTCAGCTGGGCAGCATCTCTTAGCCCGGCTGCCCTCCTGACGATGGGTTTTGTAGTCTTTTGCTGGCAGCCATGAGGGGTTGTAGTCCTCACTGCAGCCACCGAGAGGGGCTGCATCTCCCCTCTGTGACAGTACCTCTCATCGCATCACATGTGTCCTCATAAAATCAAACGTCACACATCGGTTTGCGAGCTGCTGCTCTGAAGTTCTGAGCTTGTCCGTCGGCCATCTTGGTTTGTTGCAACCAGACGAAAACTTTTTCTTGTTTCCTCTTAAAAAATGATCATGTTGTATTGAAGAATTAGGAAAACGTTTACTGAGCTAATAAATCAAGGGAGAAGTGGGGACATTTTCCCATAGACTTCAATACAATCTGACTTCTTTAACAACCGGTGGAGTCGCCCCCTGATGGTCATTAGAGAGGATGAAGGTTTAAGGCTCTTCAGCATTGACTTCACATGTGTCTGTGCCTAAAACCTGCATATGACAACTTTCTGACAACTGAAGTTCTTAAAGGGACAATATGTCAGAACTTCCCAACTTTCAAATTCATCCAAACAAATGGGGGTAATATTTTACCAGATGGCTGGGGTGTCCATCCCTATTGTAGGAAACAAGGAAATGCTCTATCTTGTTCGCGTGCTAATTTTGCAGTATATGCTGTAGTTACTTCTTGACATTCTCTTGATAATCACTGACTCCACTAAATGTGCATGTTTCAGTAGGTTTTTTTTTTTTTATCCATCTAAGACCATTAAAGGACACAGGAAGCTTATATGTGTTGTTTCAGAAAAATAAAGCCTTGTTTACTGTATAAAAGTATAGAGAGAGCATTAACCACTCCAGTTTGTCTTTCTCTAGTTTAGTGTCTGAGCCTGGAAATGAATGACCCATCAGTCACACTGTGTCCACACACTGCTCTGACACAGCCCATGTTTGGACAGGTGCGTGGGTGCACATAGGTGTTTGTGCGTGTGTGTGTGTGTGTGTGTGTGTGTGGGGTGGGGTGGGGTTTGTCGTCTGCAAAATAAAGAGGCTTTTAAAACCCTGGCTCAGGAAGCGCTTCATCAGTTTGCACACAAACCTTTCTCTTTTCGTTGACGATATCTTTATTGAGTGGGTCACCTATTTGTCTTTCTTTCATAGTAAGATAGGTCATAGGTAGAGGGTTAAAGACCGGGCAGAGCTTCAAGTTGTAAACTGTCCAGGCTATGAAATAAGTGCAAAACAGTTCAGTCGTTTCTAAGATCCCGAGCTACATCTCAAAGTGTAACCATAGCTTAATGTCATGCTTTGTCTCCTTACAAAAGGGGCCTTGACTTCCCTTGGTGTGCAGGAAGTCCGTCCAGACCCAGCAGTCTTTTCTTCTCCCTGTCAGCGGACACTTGTCCATCTCTCAGGGAAGGACTTTAGGGAGTCTTACCTCAACCCGAGAACCAGATGCTGAATCTCAGTCTACCTCCATTTCCTATTTCTGGTGTGTGTCGCACAACTCTTCTCCTCCTCCCCCCTGCTGTTAGCACCCCGTGGCCTACTGTATATTATGAAGACCCTCAGCTACCAGACGCACACATATACACACAAACTTATATCTGCTGCCTCCTGTTTTAACCACTCTGCTGCAGCTGTAAGAGCAGGTCTGGACAATGAGAGCTACAGGTGTGTTCCATTAGGAGGATATATATATATATACACATACACACACACACACACACACACACACACATATATATATATGTGTGTGTCTGTGTGTAGTACTTACAATATGTGTGTGGGTGACTCTGTGTGTGTGTGTGTGTGTATGAGGAGACCACAATTTTAGTGTTTATTTGTTCAGTTTAAAGTGTACATTTGTAGGTGAGTGAGTGTGTGTGTGTGTGTGTCTGTGCGTGTTCATCCTGGTTTCTCAGCATCTTTATGTAACATACTGTAAAAACCGTGTATCTTTAAAATTATTGCTTTTCTGTGAATTTTTTTTTTTTTTGAAACACTTCACCAGAGTGAGGCTTGTAGCAGTTTCCCATCCACAAACACAACATCGGCTCCACATCTAAATTTTCACCAAAGCATCGGGAAACAGCTTTCTGGAGAAACAGGAATAAACGCTGCCCACAGATGTTTTTGAAAACGCCGGATCCCTCGAAAGACTTTTGTGTCAGGTCTGCCGTCTGCGTGACTGTGTGAGTGGAGTGAGAGTGCTTATCTGTTTGTATGCCAGCGCAACACTTCATGCTTTATTTAGATACCTGGGTTTTTCCGGTGTGGAGTTGATGACACTGTGGTGTCTTGTCTCCCACGCCTTGCCCTGCCCTGACTCACACAAGAGCCGCTAACAGATAAGCTGTGGGAGAGCGACGGAGATACTCTCCACTGGCTCCACTTAGGCAGGCTGACACATTTAACCGCAGACAGCAGTTCTGCAGTGGAGATGAGTGCATCACCGTAAATATCACAAGGTCAGTTTTTTCTGGTGAGGTTAAGTGAATACAGAGTTTTAAGGAGAATGCTCGGTTGTTCACTTTCCTATAGACCTGGACATGAATCTTGCACATTTTCTCTCATCCAAATCTTTCTCTCATCTAATTTTTACAGGTACAAGAACGAGTATAGTGAATAAAAACAAAATATTGCTGGTGTATAGGATATTCATTTTTTTTTTCAAAGAAACATTTGCCAAATTACTAATTCGATACTATAGACCATACGTTGATACTGTAACTGCATTAACAGAGCTCATCTGGCCTCAGATCTGCAGTGGAGTTACTCCACATCTGTCAGGGGAGGTTTGTGGTCATCTGTGTAATATAATAGATCTAGAGATATACTGCATTAGGTTTAGTTATGTCACTTCCAATGAGTCTGGAAAGTTAACCTGATTTGCTGAGAGGTGAGCATGTGAATCATGTGGTGCCCTCTGGGTAATGTAGTTATTAAAGGGCGCATGCAAATCACCTATGGAGAGGGCAGAAAAGCTCAGCCTTACTTTCTCTTGTGTACTGGCAACTTGTGAGAGATAGTTTTCACATTGTCTTGAATATTCAGATTCTAATATTTAATATCCATCTGATTCACAAAGGCATCGTTTTTTCTTATTAACCCCCAGTTGTTTCCAAATGTGCAAATCTTCTACTTTAATGCAGTTTCAATGCAGTTAAATTAAATGTATGCTACCTTGGTCATTAGAAGATTACTGGAATTTGGGTGAACTAATCCTTTAGAATTAATTAGAATTAAATCTTGTAGTGCAGAGCTCCTGCAGAAAGATTTACCTCACAGCTGATCACAAAATAATCACTGAAGTAACACAAAAATGAGTCTCGTACAGAGCTCAGAGCGAGTGAGTCACTTTGTTCCCATTATATAATGTGTAAGATCACCAGCAGACTATTGACATACTCCTTTAAGTATAGATTTCCAGTGTTTAGAGCATTAGCTCATGGAGACAACTCAAAACTGCTCCATTTACATTCCTTTATCAAATCCACGGTTCGTTGTTCGCCAGCATCCAAAACAAAGGCAGGGGGACCACCTCCAATATAAAGGCTCAGTTTCAGCCAGTGGGAACAGGGAGACTGAAAAACATATCTCCTCCTCCTCCTCCTCCTCCTATTGCTGCCCAGTTTGCCCCACCACCCCCTTCCCTCCACACACACACACACACACACACATGCTGCCTTCACTTTGGTGGGGTCTGACAGATTTCTCAGGGAAGGAGGTCTTTTTTTTTTTTTTTCCCCCTCTGCTCTTTCCAGATGACCTCTTCTAAACTTGGATCCTGGGCTTAGCACACAGGAGGAACACAAGGGGGAACAGTGTTGCAAATTTGTCGCCCAGAGTGTTAAAATTCCCCCAGGAATGTTAATCTGGCCCGTCCTCCCTTCTACACACACACTTCAATAATCCTCGACACCATCGCTTTAGAAGGATTTGGTTGTCCACTGCTATTACTTGTATTAAGACCATGCACTTCTCTTTTAGCCCCCAAAAAACCATCAGCTTTTCCAAACTAAGATCCTAAAATTTACTTGTATGTATTTTAGCTTCCAATTGTCATAAAGTAATAATGAGGAAAAACAAAAAAAACCAAAAAACAAATGGGAGTGAGCAGTGTGGTCCTCGAGAGCAGCTTTCCACACAGCATTTAATTACTTCCTTTTCTTGCTGCTTTTGATGGATAATAAATCTCATGGAAGCAGCTTCTCTGTGAATGAAGAGGGTCACTCTAAAATGAGATATTCAGCATGTGGAAAATCTAACATCCAACATGTCAAAGAAAAGCTAAATGACTTGCCTTCTGCTTAAAATAGTAATGCCTGAGTTTGTTAGAGTGGAATTTGGCGGTGAAATAATTTCGGAATAAGCAAATAAAGTTGCGTTGGAGCCAAACTAAAGCTATTTACTTTGCTCAAGGTGCTAAAACACAAAGGTCAAAGGTGAGTTGACTGACACTCCACCTCACTGCGGGCAGGCAAATCTCAGAGGAACTACAGCTGTGAGCTCAGGTGGGGGGTCGGGGGTTCTTTAAGCAGTAAACAACCACTTGTTGGAGCCAACTGGAAACACTCGGTTTGTGAGCTGCCATTTTTTTTTTTTTTTTTTTAAATACCACTGTTATATACAGAACAAATGACCCTGAACTCCACTGATCAAATCACTGTTTCAATCTCAAACTTTTGTCAGATTTAAAAGTGTTATGGTTGAATGTGGTTTAGCATTAACTGGACTGATGAAGAGGGGCGATGAAGGCTGTAACCAAGGAAAACTGAGCTAATAAATCAATTGAGAATAATTTTTTTTTTTTATTATTTTCCCATCGACTTAAGGCACTGACTTCTTCTTCTGCTTCTACTTTCACCTTTGCCTGAGTTTCTTTGTAAATATGTGTATATATATAGGAGCCAAGCTCAGAAGAGGTCATGTGGGAAGAGCAAAGAAAAAAAAGATGATAAAATTGATGATTATGTACCAAACATCAGTTCCCTTACATCTGGAGAATATGATTTATAGGCCAGCACCAACACTTATGGTGCTAATTTATGAAGAAAAATGTAGTTTGGAATTTCTGCACTTGCCATAATGCATGAAGAGAATATATATATATCATTTTATATATAATTCATATAGTTTTAACCCTTTTTTTAAATTTAAGCCCCTTAAAAAACTATAGCCAGTCCACCTTCATGGAAACCAGGCTGTTAGGATAAAAGTATTTCAATGGGATTTATTTTTTCTCTGACAATAAGCCTGTTTGTTAAAGCAAACAGCTGCAAGTTGTTTGACATTTTAATGTGTCAAACTGTCATTTCCTTTATCACTTTACACACATTTCGGTTTATCTTATTGAATTACTGTGTATGTGGTATAAATGAGGCGCTGTCTTGCATTGAGCTCTTCTGAAATACAAGATAAACCCCCCACAGGGCAACTGCGTTTTCCTTTCCTATGCTACGTTATGTGTTTTGTGTGGAATGCTGTGTATCGAGGGTGTGCGTGTTTGTGCATGTCAATACTGTGACTGCATGCACGTTTCACTGGAAAACTGAGACAATGTTTACTGGCAGAACGATTTCTTCTGGTTTTAATGTTTTTTCGTTTTGTTTTGTTTTTTCAAGTGTTCGCTCTCGTCATCTCATGGAGAAGGAGGAACAGGAGGCAACTTGGGGGTATTTAATTTCTTGACCTTCAGACATGATTGAATCTGTTCTGCTGCCAAGCCAGACAAAAGGCCCCTGAAAGCAAAGAGTCAGCTCATGACTTGGCCTTCATGTAGCCATGGACAGAGAGGGAGGGAGAGGAAGAGAGGGAACGAGAGAGAGAGAGAGAGAGAGAGAGAGAGAGAGAATGATGGAGGGAGATCGGAATAAGAGCAGTTGTGTCATGCACAACGTTTAATTCAAAACTGTCCATCTGCTGTGTGGCTTTAAGCTTGGCAGCCATACAACACACACACACACACACACATACATACACACTTTTGTCTTATGCATTCACGTGCACAGATGCACACATTTTGTCGATGACCAGGAAACCAAAGGTCCATTGAGTCACGTTCCTCTCACTAATCCAGGTCGTAGCGTTTCATGAGCACGGCATTTTATTTGGAACCAGACGGATGATCACACATGTAACGATGTGCAAACAACACAAAGAAATATTCCAGCCACTGATCTACAGAGCCATTACTTGCTGTTGGTGGGAAGTGTTGGGTCTGTAAATAATTTAGAAAAATAAATAATAAAAAGAAAAGGTCGAGACCTGCTCGATTTGAAAAATGCCATGAGATAACTTCTATTGTGATTTGGCGTTATACAAATGACAAAAAATGACTTGACTGCATTTGACTAAGATATTTTTACATTAATGTGAAATTCAAGGTTGCAACAGTAAAAGGTGTTGAATATGTATTTTTAATAGATTTACACCGTTTCAAAAATGTTTTTCAAATTTACATTTTGCCGTCGTAAATTTGACTAATTAGCCACTTGCTACAGCTCCAAACATAGACTGTATATAAAAGTGGACGTGGACAGAAACTAAGCTAGAGAGAAACAAACTGGAGTGAAAGAGTCATTAATGCTCTTTTTTTTTATACTTTCAGTTCCATTCAGTATACAAGGTTCAATCACAACCAATCTTTTTTTTAATTCTGAAACAACGAATATAAGCTTCCTGTATCTTAAATTGTCTTAAATAGTTGAAACCAACTAAATCATGTACATTTAATAGATTGAGTCTATTGGGAAAAGTAAGTGTTTCATTCTATACTTTGAACTAAGATTATCAACAGAATGTAAGTACAGTATGTTCTCTTCAGTTGGAAGATGTAATTTGTTTGAAATATGAATTCAACAGTTGGCCAGATTCTACATATTGCCCCTTCAAAATAAAAGCTGTAAGACATATGCAGTTTTAGGCTCAGACTGTTTTATAAAAGTAGACATAGACTCCAGGTCTGAAAAGTGAAGCTAATGCTGAAGTGTCTTAAACCTTCATTCTATCGAATGACCACCAGGGGGCGACTCCACTGGTTGTAAGTCAGATTGTATTGAAGTCTATGTGAAAATGGCCCTAGATCTCACTTAATTTATTACATTTACAAATCTTTTTCTCATGAGTTTATGGGCTCAATTGCAAATCAACAATAACATGCTGTCGTATTGATGAGCTGCTGATTTGCAACACGTATGCATTAGAAACGCCGTCGGTACAGAGCAGGTCAGCTCCACCCCTCACTCCTCCTCGGCTCCACCTTCTCCTCCAAATATGGTTTCTTCTGGTTTCAAGAAAACACCAGGATGGCCGACGGCCATTACAAACTGGAGGCTTCAAAACCGCAGCTCACAGACCAGTGGGCGACGTCATGGTGGGTTAACACTTGGTGAAAAACCAGTCCACCTCTCCCACGAGAATTTGGGCAAAAACAAAGACACTGTTGTCTGATGTTTTACCTGAAATTACTCGAAGCAGAACTGTCTTCCTTTAGAATACCACACTGTAAATAATGACTCATGACAGACTGGAATTTCAAATTGAATAGACAGTATCAGTGGTCAGGTGGGAGGAAGTCACCCATACCATTGATGTTCCTGCCTGTGCGTGGCTCGGGGTACCGATGATAGAAGACTGTAAAGGAGGCAGCTGTGCAGACATGGGTCTGTAAACATTTATGACACGCTGACCCGGTACTGTGTCGATGTGTCAGTGCTATTCCTTTGTGCTATCAGTCGACCATTCAGTCGTTCCGATGATGATGATTTGCTTCCTGTGACAGCTCTGTTGTCGAAGCTGGTGGGGGGGCGGGGGCGGAAAAGCTTCGACAAACACGAGAAGTGTGAAAATAACGAGGGATTTACGTTTACGCGAGTCTACAACAATCTGCACTCACATGTACAGGCACATACGTGACTGTGTTCAGTCAGGCGTGTACACAAACAGGGATGTGTGAAGACAGATGAACACAAGACGCTGTCACACATGCAAACACGAGGCCTACATCACCGTTAAAAAATTAGACCGTTCCTCATGTATCTTCCAGCTAAAGTTCGGTTTTGTTGTTTGGTGTATTTTCCCAGTGGAAAACTATTGACTATTATAAATATTATTTCTATAAGTTACAAGTTTAATAGCAACAAAAATTACATTGTTCTATCTACAACATTAAAGTTTTATCACGTGACGCTGCAGAGCATTTTAGCACCTTGCAGCTCATTGTTTTGTTTTGGACAGACACAGTTGGCAACAGTGGAACATATAGAAGCTAAAAAGTTTTCTTTTCTGTTTTGAATGCAAACAGAAGACAGGTTTAAAAAGAGGATGAATATTGGACTTTCATGTCTACATAAAAAAGGGTGGCGCGGCGGTTTATTGGTTAGGTTCTGGGTTCTCCCTGTGCCCACGTGGGTTCTCTCCAGGTTCTCCGGCTTCCTCCCGCAGTCCAAAGACATGCACGTTACGTTAACTGACGGCTCTCAATTCCCCGAAGGTGTGAATGTGAGTGTGAATTGTTGATTGACTCTATGTGCTGGCCCTGTGTCCCAGTGTAAACTGAGACTGGCTCCAGCCTCTGATAAGCGGAATAGATAATGGATAGAGTTGTACAGAGGTGAATTGAAACTGAATCAATATTGAGTCTACAGGATGTGGAAATAGGCAACTGATAAATATTTTTCAGACTTCAATCACAAATTCAAGGACTTTGTTTGTCCAATATTGATAAAAGATTTGACTCGACTGATAAGTTGATGTTCATGAGTTGAGACTTGACTTGGACTGGAGACAGGCGTGGTTTCTAGCTCAGTGCAGGTGGAAAGACAACAGAGCACAGTGCAAGTTGTAGATGTAATACTAATAACTACAATAACACTTGGTAGAGCACATGGAAGAGGAAGGTCCATTTTGGATCTGCCTCTTTAACCCGATCTGGATCAAAATGTCATGTGTCCTCCCTTTGTCCATCCCCCATCTGTCCACCGATTTTGGTGCAAATTGGTTCTGTGCTTTCTGGATAATCTGCAGGATAAACAGACAGGGGTGAAAACATAACCCCCTAAGACTAATAATAATGATTGTAGCAGTGTGAGGCTGCCGTCACAGACCCACACGACATTAACACAAAATGGCAAATATCAGGAAGATTTAAAAGGTTTGAGCAGCTGCAACAGTTTTTGTTAATGTTAAACTTTTCATGACCTCTGATTTATCTGAATCTAAATGTGGACACTGGGGCTGATTTCTGAATTTTGTTTAGCTTGTGACCTGAGAAATAACTTGACAGGGACTCGACTTGACTTGCTCAGTTCTCACCAAAAGCAACTTGAGACTTGAAGGTTAAGACTTGAGACTTGCTTGTGACTCCCACATGTGTGACTTACTCCCACCTCTACTACTTATGTGTGATGATATGTCAGTTGCTGTATTGTTATGTTGCACACAAGAGGCCAAAAAAATCATGTAATGTTTTGAGTTCAGTTCCTTTAAACACAAGCAAGTACGCAAGTAGTTTTAAAGGACCTAGACGTGTATATATATATATATATATATCATATATATATATGATATATATATATCATATATATATATATATATATGATATATATACCACTCACTCTTTTGACTCCTCACCTTTTGGTTCTATATATATATATATATATATAGAGGCAGGTTATAAAAATTAATATGTAAATATCAACATTAGGACTCTGAGGTTGGACTTTCTCTTCATCTCTGACAGTTTTCTTTACATAAAGCTCAATATGGTTTACCTCGGGAAAATGTATCGGCGCTTTCCACCGCCCTGTGCCACCGTCCTGAGTGAGGTTGATTCTGATTTAATCAGAAGTATCAGGTGTAGTTTGATTGAAGGTGGTGACGGTGTTGGAGGGGAAATGCGGGGATAGTTTTACAAGAAAAGACCAGACCTGGCAACGTTGCTCGGCAGTACAGGCTGATATCCCTGATGAAATGNGGGGGGGGGGGGGGGGGGTAGAGAGGTCAGATAGAGAGAGAGAGAGAGAGAGAGCACTGGCAGGCACCATTACAGGAGGAGGGGGCGAGGTGTGACTCGGAGGGCGGACAGACTTACAGCTTGTCCTGGAGTTCCTGGACCAAGTGACTCTTTGTTTGACACCTTGGCTGAAAGCGGAGCTCCGCCAGGCACGTCCGCTGCTGGCTGACAAACGGCGTATCCTGTCTCCGTTGGCCCACCTCTCGCTCCCCCAGCCAGCGGCGAGGGTGACGAACAAATGAGAGAGTGGGGGAAGACAGAGTGGCAGGGAGAGAGAGAGGGTGAGAGAGAAACGTCGAGGAAGGAATGTATCAAGTTTACCCACTCCTGCCAAGAGAACCTGAAGGAGGCTCACATTATTGGCATTTTTCATCTCCAGATCATCTACCTCGCCCTGCGTACAGGTTGCCAGATGCTTCCTTAGTGATCTCCAGTTTCACTTAAAGAAGAGGCCTTTGTCCCTGCATTGGAGATCTGTGCCTCACTCATCAGGGCATAACCCAGTACAGAGCTGTGCCCCCACCTAAATCTACACTGTCACATTATAATGCTGGTGTTCACGTCTCACCTCAGTTATTTACATTGATTACAGCTCTGGTGACGTATCCTTTGTACTAAAAGCCGCCAGTCACATAATTGTCAGAGATGGAGAGGGATGAAAGGGCAGGAGACGGAGAAAAGGAGGAAGGACAGATGGCATGTTATGTGTCATGGAGGCCTTGGCAGATGTTTACTTCTGGGGGAAGAAGAAAACGTGACCAGCCATCCTGAGGCTCTGCTGTGTGGGGGCCTACGGGAGTGAGGCTAAATTGAGTTAACATACATTAGCATTGCTTCCTCTATTGCAGGTCAGCCCTGCTTTACTAATTATTTGCAGCTCAATTTCAATTCTCAAAAGGCCCATCGCTCTCAATATTTTCCTTCATAAACAAAAGGAAATAAAGAGGTTTTCACAACAGCTGCATTCTTTTTTATTTGATTGCGCTGTGAGGCAGAGGGGAAGGGGCAGAAAGTCAACCGTGATGAACAGAGCATATCTTCTGGATCATTACATCTGTACTTCAGGTCTGCTTCACAGATTTATGATCAGGACAAGCTTGTTTTAGCTCTTTCCTTTCCACTTGTTATTGGCTTCCGCTTCATGCCCGACTCCGTGCACTTTAACATGTGATTTGGTGTAATTTCAGGCTTCTTACTTGCTTGGATCAGTCAAAGGCAACATCTCAGCCATTATGTTCTGGACCTTGATAAAGAAAAAGAAAGTGTTTGAGGAGCAGATCTTATTTTCTGTTCAACTTTTTCATTCCTCTGGGTTTTGTTGAGTCAAAATGCAACAATTTAATTCAAACACAGGGACTGGGAGTAGAGAAAGAACATTGGTCAGAACAGTCAAGAAGGGTAAACCTTGTAATCCAATACAGGACTCATTACAACATCTTATTTCCAAGTTCAAATTAAGCCGCAGTACTGTATGTACTCTGTTTCATGGGCAAAGGTTGTCCGACAAAAGAGCCCTTTGAGAAGGAAATCAAATCTGGATCTGAGGATCCAGTCAGGAGTTCGAAATGGGACTGCACGTATGTGCACCGATGAGAGTGAATGAGCGTTTGTGTACTGCTGTGGGCCTGTCGTGCTGCACGTGGGTTCGCATGAGGACAGGAGAAAATGTGTGTGTGTGTCACACAAATTTCCTTTCCAGTGCAAAGTGAAGTCAAAACATCTTCCTGCTGTGCTTCCAACTTCAGGCTCGCTGGTAACTTTCACTTGCAGTAACCACCCCTGACTGATACCGTGCGTTAGGCTCAGACCCCCGCAGTAATAGCACCGGGACATGCGTGCGTGATCATCACTCTGATGACTTAACTGAGGCATGCGAGCTACGACCAACTTGAGCGATGACCTTCAGCGGATTTCCCAAAGCTATTTCGTCCGGGGGGGGGATAAACAAACATTTTTATTTCACTGTTCAGAGCAATGGCAGCAAAATAATAGAGGGCAATGAGTCACAGGGTGAGACCCACATGCAGACATAACAAACTTGCCCACATGGGCACAGTCAAGGCCAAGGCATGGATAGCTATCTAAGCACAGGGGAGTGAAATTCGCTGAGGTCAAACCAGATGTTCATTAGTCACAAAATCCAAAATCCATCAAGGTGCGAGTCCTTTAAACTACGGGTCTAATTCTGAGAATATCACCCTCCAAGTATGTTGGAATTTAAGGAACAATGATAGTCTGGTTCCTAATTTCAAAATTCAAAGGATAATAACAATTTTAATTAAAGAGTTGACAAACATGCAGGTTCATATTGAACCTGCTGTAGAACGGACTATTTGTAGAGTCAGTTGGAGGGAACAAGGACATTAACATCAGATGATCAGTTATAAGATAAATGATAAATTTGGATATGAGACAGTTTCTTAATTTGAAGTCCGAAAAGTTTAGATCACTGTGATCAGATTACAGGCAACTGAAATTATTTGGCGGCAGCAATTAATCCTTTGACCAATCTTACAAACAAGGCCGTTTGTAACCTTTGAACCTTAAGTATCAACCCTCAGTGACGTCACCCCCTGGTTTGTGAGCTGCCATTTTAAAGCCTCCAGTTTGTAATTTGTCTGTTGGCCATTTTGTCGTTTTTTGAAATCAGAAGAAACCGTGTTCGGAGGAGAAGGTGAAGCTTGGAGGAGGAGTGAGGGGTGGATCTGACCTGCTCTGCACTCTATCCTGATTGGGTGGTACAGTCTGTCAATCACAGCGTAGCCACACTGGCAGCATTGGCTTCGCTTTACAGACCCAGAGACTACGTCTAGTAGTAACCAGTTGTTGTGGCACAATAGTAAAATTGTGAGATCACAAACATCCCAAACATGCTAACTGAACAGTCTGTAACAGGATAGAGTCAACAGCCAGAAAATAAATATACTGACTTCTTTTCAAGGACTTCTTTTCAACTTCCATGCACAATTTATGTGTCTGAGTCAAGGCTGGAGTCAATAAGAGACAAGTTGCAAGTCAAGTGTGGCGTCTGTCAGGTAAGTCGCCGGCTCAAGTGCACATCTGGGGCTCAGATGTCAAACGCATATCTTATTTAAAAATGATACTTTTGGCTTTATGATTGCAGAGGTTCCGTGAACAGATGCTGTATTGTAATACGCTGCGCTGCGAGTTCATGTTATATGCAGCGTTTCGTCGTTAAACAGCGGTGTTCTGAGCAGCAGTACAGGAGCCACGCTGTAACAAATCATTTCTGCTGTGATAAAGAAAACATATTGTGTTTCCACGAGTGAATGTGCGTCCACGGATAATGCTAACATCAATTCTTAGACTGACAATAAGGGAAGCAAACATTCCTCGAAGGGTGCAGCCTCATTCTCGTGATCAGCTCCTGTTTATCCCTGATCAGCGACTAAAAATGCGGTAAGAGGAAGTTGATTAAGTTCGGGTCACTGCGCTGCTGCTATCATTACAGAATAATTAACATGCTAATGGGTGCAGAGTGATGAGAGAGTCGGTGAGATGCGGTGAGTGACCATCCCTTTACTGGTGGCCTGGGTGTTCCTGGTGATGGTGCATTTAGTCCTGTAGCTTTTCTGCTTCATATTTCACAGACAATACTTGTCACACAACAGTTGATCAGTTCTGTCACGGGTTTCCTGCCTTTGAACTATGACTAATGCAGTCTCAGTTGTCCCAGGTGTCTCATATTGCGCATTCTGACAACCTGTACTTTTGATATCCAAATCAAACAAGCTGATGCTGCGCAACAGAGGATTTCCCTAAAGAATGATTATTAGAGAGGCAGGTCTAGGAATCTTTCATTTACCTGGACTTGGGTTAAATCAATATGATCACAGAAATGTGGTTTGGAGGAAGAAAACAGACATTTATTTATTCAAAGTGTCGTCTGCAAGTGAGATTAGGGAGTAAGTTTGTAGGGCTGTGTGGGTCTACAGTAGTATAGGGCTGTGTGTTGTTTTCAAAATTAATTCAACTCATCTCCTATAAAATTATTATAAAAAATATGATTCAATAGTCTGTTTTACAGCGTTGTTGGACTCAATCATCAGTTTATGTTTTATGATATAAAACAAATGATCAGATGAGATTTGAGAGGAAATGTTAGCTCACATTGAGCTAACAGTTAGCTAACAGTGAGCTAATAGTGAGCTAACAGTGAGCTCACAGTTAGCTCACAGTTAGCTCACATTGAGCTAACAGTGAGCTCACAGTTAGCTAACAGTGAGCTAATAGTGAGCTAACAGTGAGCTCACAGTTAGCTCACATTGAGCTAACAGTTAGCTAACAGTGAGCTCACATTGAGCTCACTGTGAGCTAACACTGAGCTAACAGTTAGCCTGCTCTGGGATTGAGCTACATGTCTCCAGTTAACAATCAAACACCGACAACGGACAAAGTCATTGACCGGAGGCTGAAGACCAGGTCAGTTAAAGAGAATCAGCCGAAACCTCCGACACAACGGACGCAACAGGAAGTGATTTTACAGTTTACTGTACACGTGTTTGATCACATCTGGCCAGTGTTTTCATGCATAAGTACGATGCCACATTAGCAGTTCTTACCTTACCTTCTTATCTTAAGGAACATCCCTCTATGTTTTCAGACCCTGGTTCAATTCCTGGTCGACTGGACTCTTTGCTGCTTCACTGTCCTATCAAATAAAGACATCAAAATACAAAAGAAAAAAAAAAAAAGCATTTTCCACAATATTCTTCCATATAAGCTCACCAATAAGTAGGAGCGCTGTTGGTTTTGGGTATCTTTGGGAGCTAGGTCCATGAGTTTTATTTTCATGGCTCAGTCCTTGGTCTGAAACAGTCATTTATATAAATGCGAACAGATTATTCGTTTAACTAGTACAGATGTTCTACACAATGTTCTGGGTATGTGAGTCAGTGACCTGCTTCGGCAGCTGCTCTGTAAAAGACCACAAGGCACTGACATCACTTTGTGGTCATGTTCTGATTTACAGCCATCTGTATATGGCCACATGAACTGGGGAAAAACAAGGTGTAACTCTTGGGCCTGGTTCTCGGTTTTTGTGATCCGTCTGAGGAAATGAAAACATTTTCAGATGTGTCAGCGTTCGGAGGTTAGTGCTTCAGTTGCGACTGCTGCAGATGCAGAACGGCCCATGAAGAGATAAACAAAACATCTGAGGCCCTTTGTTGTGGTGAAGTCATTACGATGCACGGTAATTGAAAAATTTTAATCCCAAATTGTACGCCGACACGTTTCAGCTCAATGGAGCCCTCATGCATTTGTTGGGGACTTTTCGCTGTAAATCATCCACTTTGGGTTTGTTTGTATGCTTGTGTTTAAATTATCATTTGATTGTTAACGAGAATCATTTATCGTTTTTTTTTTTTTCCTCCGTTGCCAATCCCCTGCATCCAATCCCTCCATCTCGCTTAATCCCTCCACTTCTGCACCACCACTCTCTCCCCGTGCGTTTCCTCCCTCTTTCTGCGTCTGTGTGTCCCGACATCTCTCCAGATCTGATGTGGTGCAGCAGCGGCTGACGTCGGCTCTTCTTCTTCTTCTTCTCTGTGCTGCAGAAGGCCCTAATTGCTGGTCTCTCACACAAACACACAGAGCTGCTTTATCTCTGGCCACACCATGCTTCAACAGACATCCCAGCAGCAGCAGAGGCAACATCTGCCCCCTCCCCTCCCCTCCCCTCCCCTCCTCACCACCCTCTGCATCCTCCACAAGCACCTTAAAAGGCTCCAATTAAACCATTACTGTAAGGAAAGGGCGGAAGCAGGAGCGAGGAGGGAGGCGGGAGGGGGAAGAAAAATGAGCCAGAGAAAGACAGAAGATGTATCAAAGAGAGCGAGAGGATAAGCTTGAGATAAATAGGAAATTAAGCATTGTTTTGCCATGCAGAGGGGGAAAAAGCCATGGGGAGGTAAAATATAAAGAAAGCGAATAAACAGATTTCTCGCTATTGCAGGAGACAGATCCACCCTGTAGCACCAGACTAAGTGTGATGCTACAGACGGAAGGAAGGAAAGGAAAGAAAGGAAAAGGAGAAGAGATATTGAGGCAGTGATTTACAGTCCTTTTTGTCTCCATGTCCAAGCAGCCTGAGGGCAAAGGAAATGGCAGAAACCAAAGGGAGATAAGAGATAAGAGTCTTTGTTCTGTGGAGGTGTAGAGATCGTTACATTCCACGAGATAGCTTTACACTCCTATGTAACTTGGCATGTAGAAAAAATAAGGAGACTGTAACTAACTGTCTAAGGAGGTCTATATTTTATTCTGGTTTTGTATGGCTGGTGCCCTTGGCTGTTTTTCAGCCTCTCCTTGCGAATGCCCATTGAAAACATTTTTCAATAGTTGCCATGGGAAATGGTCTTTGCTGAAGTTACTGTAAGCACAGAATTAGAACATTTGAACATTTAGAAAAACAGCGTATGGCTCTTAAAGGAATACTTAAACAACACTTAAAGCTCACTCACCTAACTTACAGCCAGATGAAAGGTTTATATTATTCTCATGTTTGTCTGTTCTAAGGCTATTGAGCCAACAGACATGGAGCTTAACTGTGCAATTATGTCCCAACCAGCACCTTTAAAGCTCACTAATTAATATAATAAACCACGTTTGCTTAATCTGAGGCAAAAAAAAAATTTAAGTGTAAAAAAATAGCAAAACTAAAACTAAAGCCAACCTAGCAGAAGGTTGGCGTTAGTTTTAGTTTTGTTAGTTAGTTTCTGCTAGTTGTGGCCTCATATGTTAATGGCAATCTGACTGTGTTAGGATGTTTGACATTAATTTTAGATACTGTTTATGCAGAGTGCAACATACTCCAGAGTGGCCATTTAAATGATTCAATTACATCCTAGAAATAAGCCGGGCCGGTGCGGAAGTTGCCGTACGTGCAATGATTCACAGCAGCAGCACGATCATTCATTCCCACTACTCCTGAAACAGGGATTGACTGATGAAGCCATTCCCCTACGAACAGACAGAGGGGCTGAATGTATCACCAGCCATCCCACACAATTCATTATCAGCCTGTAGCTACCTGGAGGGCTGTGATACATGATAATACCTTATGTTTTGTTTGTCATAAATTTAGCCTCCCAGGCAATACGGAAATCGGCGGCCGAGAGCTGTGCCACCTATTTACCCAGGGCAGCCAAGCATTGAGCCATCTGTGCCTGCTAGTTCATATATTCACCGACGCACCCCGAGGTGTGATACATCAGATATAACAGGCCGAGGGCAGGGCTGGGCGTCGGCCGTTATGCAGTCAGAGCGGTGGAAAATGACACAAAATGTCTCATTCTGCTCCTCTCTGCAGCCAAGCCAAAAGGTTCTGCTGGAATCTCATTCCCTCTAATGGCTTGACGGGTTTTCATGGGCAACAAGTCAAACTGAGAAAACTCAGCAATGAACTGCCCCATCAAGGAAAATCTGCCACTAATACAGTAAATAGGCGGTGATGCTCCACACCTCAGTGAAATTTATTGTAACGCTTGTCACCATTTTGCAGAATGCACTTAAATCTTTTTTTTTTTTTTTTCTCCAGCCTCATATTGTAACACTTTGGTGAGACGGGTTAAGGAAAGGAAATGGGAGGGAAAGGGACTCAGAAAATGATGGAGTGACTAAGGGGAAATGAATTAGCTCTGGCTGTCTATCTGTGTGTGTCTGGAGGAAGGTGAGGATTCAGGGGCCACCTTAGGGCCTTTTCCAGTTTGTGTGTGTGTGTGTTGAGGAGGGAGGGTTAAGGTTCGAAGGCAAGATAAGATAAGACTGACAACAGAGGGTGGGGTTGTTTTAATTGTGTTTATCCAGAGCTTTGGGGTTGTTGTGAGTGTGTGTGTGTGTGTGTGTGTGTGTGTGTGTGTGTGTGTCTTAAAGCGAAGCTTCTCTGTGGGTCAACATGGCCTGGGAGTCATCTCAACTCAGTTTGACACAAGGGAGACGGATCACTGTTGTGAAGGATGGACGACCAACACACAGGACACTCAGCGGTGTTTGTTAGCATCCTGTCCCCCTCTCCTTCAATACCATACGTCGGGGGGTGGGGGGGGGGGGGGGTCAGATGGATGAGATTCGCCCCCTAACTAAACGCAAAATCACCCCCTTGTGTATTTTTAACTCCACAGATCCAGCAATTTCCACCCACCCACCAATTCATTCAGGCAATATGGGATCGCTGAAGGCACAGACAAGCTAAAACACCATCCCTGGTTCCGTTAATAGCAAAAAACACCCTGCTAATGGACAGAATGGTTTATTACCACTTCAATCATTCCTGACAGGTGTATAGCCAGTCTTTGTGTTAGCCCCTGTTTCACAGAGGCCATTAAAGTAGCCATCTTCCAGGCTGGGGGGTGGGCAGGTAAAACAGTCCACTCTAATGCAACTCATACATTACCTGTAAGCTGTTAGGGGGTCACCACCCTTAGGCACAGATGAATGATAATGCCCTCTATTGCCTCAGTTAAGTGTTCCTGTCTTATCACTTATCTTGTGTTGTTTTTGATACCGTGGAAGTGCAATTTAGTCAGTTAACTCCCCAGACATGACTACAGTCTCTCTTAATGCCTGCTGGCATTCCTGTCTGCTTCATTCCTGATTAACTGTTTAGAAAAGAACAAACAAGAAAAATAAGATAGATAGATAGATAGATAGATAGATAGATAGATAGATAGATAGATAGATAGATAGATAGATAGATAGATAGATAGATAGATAGATAGATAGATAGAGTTCACACACATAAACAAAGACTGTAATGGGAAGTATGACGAGTAGTTGAGACAGATGAGATGAGAGATTAAGATATCCTCAGCAGGAACAGTGAGAACAACATGATTCAACATTTTTATTCTGCCTTGCTCCTGTGTTTGACTCAGAGAGCTCGCATGCACCCTGTAGACCAATTACACACACACACACACACACACACACACACACACACCAGCGATTATCGCAGACAGTGATCATCAGCTGACTCACCTGATAAAGCCTGTTGTTCAACTTTGGCTTATATGCGCTGTGTATATGCTACAGATGTTATTATACGCTGCTGCTCACATTAGCAACTTGTCTCGCACATATACAATATGTAAAATAAAGTTAATTGATTCAAGCTTCTCACATCCAGCCTCTTTAAATCCACCCAGAAAGTACATATACAGGTACAAGTGCTTTGACAATAACTTACATTACACTCATGCTGTTTGCACAGGTGGCACAGTATAAATAATAATTAAATCACTGGAGCACAAACAAAATTTACAACAATTCATTATGAGAGCACTCTATTGAAAAAAAAAAAGGGCTTGGTCTGCAACTAGCTAAACCTGAAACACTGTCATCCAAAAAGATCAAGTGTCTCGTGAAAAGGAAATGACTCACATACGGTATGTTATTCTCTATGGGCTTTTATAAAAGAAAAGAAAAAGCATGAAAAAGACCTCCATTGTTTGCCACCCGAAAAGATCATATGAAAAGAATGCTTCAGAAATAGAAAGGAGAATGGCATTGAGGGGAGGATCCATAATGAATGTGCTCATATGCATGTGGTTATTAGCAATGCAAGTTCACACAGTTTCATGGTGAGGTCATATGTAGGAAACTGCTGTTTACTGTGCATGTGCATCCTTTGATATGTGAATAAAAAGACTATTTTAAACATTATTATAAGATAAATCTCCTGTTAAGTCAAGTGAACAGAGTCCCTCCTGCTAAAATCAAGGTTGTTGTACCCAGGTTTAGTTTAACTGGGTAATGAGACAAATAACAACGAGCATTTAAAAGACGTTTCTTCGTTTCAATTGTTCTACTTTGTTCATGTTTGATGAGAAAATGAGGCTTAACAAGTGATGTCAGTTATAGACTCTTGAAGGAGCCAAAGCAAAACGTATCCGATGTAGTTCACGCGTTAAGATACATACTTGTGCAGGTACTTACTTTCCTTTTTGCTTTGATTAACAGTTGCCATTTAATTGGACAAAACTCCTAGTTTGTATCAAACATAAAAGCATAGCTGTGGTAGCATAAACAAAGGATGAGTTACATGGGAATTATAAATACATCTATAATACGGTGGGATGAACAAAAACACAGTTCTGGTCCAGTAGTTATCAGGCACTGTGGTGCATATTTGAGGTAAAGGGGGGGTAAAAGCCTTTCACCACCTCCTGTAACAAAGGAAATGTGCCCCCACCCCCTCCAGGGTTTAAGAGTCGCAGAGCTGTTCCAACCTGTCTGGAGTTCCCAGCAGTGAAGAATAAAAGGATAAACATGAGCGCACGTTCCAGTTAGTGTGAAGAGGGAGGTCGTTCATTTATGTTTAATTGTCGAAAAGGAAACATAGCTACAAGAATGATGACTCACTATCTGGGGAAAAAAAAAAAAAAAAAAAAGGGCAATCAGCCAACTGAGAGTTGGCAAGTTAACAGAGCCAACAGCAGCTGACCTCTACAACACGGACAGAATGGCCTAGAGATAGTTTTAGATGTAGAGTTTTTGGTAACACTTTCAGTAACACACTGCAAATGACAGTGTAATTATTTTGTAATTACGGGCCCTAATTAAAACAATTAGGGAGTAACAGTAGGAGTAGGAATTAAGGAGTAACAGTAATATGTTCGGATACAATAACAGTTAACTAGGGGGGGAAAAGTGTGTCTGTGTCTTGTTGAACTTATTTCTTCAGTATCTTATAAAAGCCACAATGAGAACATTTTAAAAATAAATCACATATACAACTCTGGGCCCTCTGTGCAGAACTATCTGCATTCTTTGCCATGTGTTACTCTGCATGTAGCTCGATTTTACAAACACACTGATTTTATTATAAAAAAAAAAAAAACCTCTCTTAAACCACCCAACTCAAAAATAAAGCATCAGTAAAATGTTTCCTTATGAGCCTGGCATTGTTACACAAGCTAACTGCTGGACTGAGAGTGCCCTAACGTGACTGTTAAACTTATTAAGCAGCTGCAGAATTGAAAGGATATGATTTTCATTGAGTTTTGGGAATGAATCGAGATCTTTTTGACAGGGCGAGGAAGGAAATTAAATAATATAGCAAACGGGGCACAGATATTATTTAAAAAAAAAAAAAAAAAAAAAAAAAAAAAAGATCCAGCCATGAAATAACATGGACTTTTCACATTTCACATCAAGTAGGAGGTCCACACGTGAAGCTCTGCAGATATGAGTTAATAATTCTATATAATTTCCCAGTGTTTATATAGAGGCAGACTGCTCTGCCTTTCACTATCAATGGCAAACACTCTTATTATCTGCCCAACATTTCCATTTCCTAATGACTGTACTTTGTCTAATTTACTCATTCGTGCTGAGAACCAAACTCTAGCGGCGAGGTCTTTCGGTTGTGTCACTCTCTCTCTCTCTCTCTTTCGAGCCTCAGCCTGAACTCTAACACCACGTGTCGGGCTTTTAATTTGCTCTTCTTTGGGAGGTGAGATTGGAGGGCGTTCGCTGGGGGAAATCGATGGGAAAATGGGATGGAATCTGCTGAGTGGATCAGAGCGAATGGAGTCGGCCCTCGTGGGTATAAAGGGAAGACTGGAATGAGAAAGTCTGGACAGTGTTTTTAACTTCTTCCAGGAGGTTGAAGACAGCAATCTGCTCTCTCCAATCCCTCTGTGGAATGTGCTCCGCAGGATTAATTTCTTGTTATTCAGAATTGATCGCTTCTTTGTGGACTCATTTGTGCTCGATTTCATTCAAGTCCGCCTGCCGACTACCTGCCAGCGGCGCCGCAAATTCCAAACATGGGAGTTAGTTTTCAAGGTGGCGTGTGGGGGGGGGGGGGGTTGTCTGTTTTACTGTAAGACATGTAGACTGCCGTTGGCTTGTGGGAAGAGGAGTGCCTTTAAGCTGCGGATGTGGTTTAGAGGTAACACCTTGAATTTACCTATGCAGCTGGCAGAGCGCCGTGTTTTCTCTTTCTTTCTGTTTTTGCAAAGATGATCTTAATCACTGAGATCCAGCCGTAGTTTGATTAAATGTCAAACAACAGCCTCATTTCAGGTTCAACAGCTAATTTAATTATAACTTATTTGGCCGGGGAATGCAGAATGAAACCAAGGGAGGAAATGACTGCAACAGTTGGGCTTTTCATCTGTCTATTAAAACATTACAGGAGTCAAATCATTCCTGATATGATAATGGGTGTCTGAGGTAAAGAAAAGTAAAGGCTGTTTGTGCTGCTGAAGCAAAACAAGGTCAGTCACAGGCTGCGTTTTAGGCTCGTGTGATCAAATATCACGTTCGCCAGATTCCAGGTGCAATACGGTATGATCTTAAATTTCCGACGTGTAATGACTTACAGGTGTTATCCTCCATGTCGACGGGTCCCACTATTTCCCCCGACTTACTGTGCCCTTCATTTTTACAAAGCAATTCGCTCCAGTGTGAAACACCTCGAAACTCTTTGACCTGGACGGTGGTGAGGTTCATCCATAAAGTGAACTCCAGGGTGGAAAAGTGAAGACAATGATGAAGAGCCTTAAACCTGCATTCTACCTAATGACCATCACGGGGCAACTGTACTAGCTATAAAAATAACTTATATATATTTGTATTGAAGTCTATGGGAAAATGTCCCTACTTCTCCCTTGATTTATTAGCTCAGTAAACGTTTTCCTAATGAGTTTATGGTCTCAGTCTCTAGTTTCAAGTCTTCAATACAACATGATGTTCATTATTTAAATGTCCATTTAGAGAAAAATAGACCATAAAGCAGGGGGTGAATTAGGGGGCGTGGCTACTGTGTGATTGACAGACTGTGCCACCCAAGAGCAGGTCAGCTCCACCCCCTCACTCCTCTTCAGCCCCACCTTCTCCTCCAAATAAAAGCCAAGATGGCGATGGCCAAATTAAAAACTGGAGGCTTCAACGGCAGCTGATGTCACGCTGGGGTGATATTTAGGATTATCCCCAATTGCCGGCCAGCTCTGCCTGTAACAAGTGCTCTCTCTGTCATCAGGCACTGCGCCGGACGCTGTGACGTGCCGTCGTCCGCTGGGTCCACTGATGCCACAGCAACCTATTGTAGCTGAAAGCCCCCGCCAACATGACACACAGCTCTGTCACAGAATCATTCGTGGCTCTCGCTTTCCCTGACGGCGTTTAGTCCTTTCTGCATCAACTGCTACTCTCTCCCCTCCCCACGTCGCTCTCATGCCTCCATCTCCTGTTAGTCATTACTTAGGTTGAGTCCCTGCATCACTGCATCGTTTGAGGGACAGAAAGGCAAAAAAAAAAAAAAGAACCTGGTGTAAAAGGACTTTATGGAGACATGTTGTTTACCATGCGGCAAAGAAAACCACTCTCGTCTCTCGCAAGAGCTTTGTAGTTTAATTTGACAGCTCCGTCCTTTAGTCATTTTGCAACACTGACAGTAATTCACATTTGGACTTGAAACACAATAATAATGGGTACTGCTCCATCACACAGACTCTGATGGCATGTGGTTAATGAAGCCTTCCCAGTGAGAACCAGCTCGGCTTAGGGCTCGTCCAATCGGGGAGATTTAATATACCCACCGCCTCTCATTTTTCTTGTCCACAGTGACGTCTGCTACGGTTAATGTGTAATGCTGGTCACTGCGACTGCGTGCGGTAAATTTCTAATCATGTCGTAGTCAAGCCGGTTTACAAAGTGGAGGTGTGCAGGCGAAGAATTTCCATACGGGCTGAGTGCGATATGTTGTGTGTGGAGTGTGAGCTGTGCTGGTGTTATGAAACAGGAATTTAAGGAATTTTAGCTGCTAAATGAGCAACACATTCTGATGAATATCACTGGCATTTGTTTCTCATTTACTCACAGTCTCGTTTAACCTCGCCGTTGTGGACAAACTCACAGAGGCACCTTTATAATCGTGAATATAAAGACCGTGTGGTGGAGATAAATCAGTGTGTATATTGTGTCACAGATAAACATATAAAAAGCATTTCTTTAATGGAATGCTGTCATGTTCAAAGTCCTATAGTTATGGGGCCTCAGTCAAAGCAATTAGTGGCCTCCACCAAAGCCTAACCTAACCTATATGGCATTTAAAGTCACGTGATCACGCCAATTACCCTGCCATTTTAATGATACTGAGCCCAGTGACTAATGACCAAACTGGAACTGTACATAAACACATAAAAACCACTCATTACTGTGCTTAATAACTAACTGCGTTGCTTTGGAGGGTTTATAAAAACCACGCTGAGCAGATACTGTCTCCATTTCTCACGCAACAACGGGAAGCTAATTATTCCAGCATTGTGCTCTGAAGAAGGCTGCTGCATGGGTGTTCGCAGTATGAGAGCGCCTTTGATGTCACAAATCTGTCCACTCTTCAGCCTCAGACTCCAGACTGCTAATGATTATTTGTCTCTGGGTGGCTTAGTCATTCTTCGAGTGATTCGTAAGAAAATGCAACCACAAGACAAACAGGTTTGGCACATACAGTTGACTACACCTGCCCGTACGTCTGCTTCATTGCATATGCAGTCTTTGATCAGACTCCGTTTAGGTTTGGACACCGAGCAGCTACGCTTGCGTGAGTACTTATTCTGATATAACAATGACAGTGTTTAATGTGAAACTAAGCATCTGGGTTCCCTCCCGAGCCCCCTACAGCGGTTCAAATGGCAACATGTCGGGAGTTTAATCTTACAAAGTGTGGGGTGTTTCCACCTGGAAAACCAGCGGTAACACCAGATCCCGGCTGCGCTGAGCAATGCGCTTTGTAAAGTGACACTTAAAGGATGTGTGTGAGCCTCCCTTCCTGTCAGAGCCAGACGTCCACTTGAGACTCAAGTACCAACACACATTTCACACAGCTAACCAAAAATAGCCCGAGCAGGTTGGTGTGGTGCACACCCACTGTGACCAAACAGGGAGCTGCCATTTCCAGGGAAGCAATTTAAAAAAAAAAAAAAAGAAATCACTGCATCAAGCCTTAACTAAACAAAATGAAATGTATGTTATTCTAAAGTGGCTGATGAGCAATGGCCCACTGGTGGTTAGCGGTGTTTTGAAGTGCCACTACAAATGCATAATCAGTGCCGTCAGCTTATAGAGCGACTTTGTATCACATTAGCCAGTGGCTGGTGAGTTTAAAAAATAATAAGGATCCGTGCTTTTTCTCGGGTTCGGGCTTTTGTACTGTACCAGCTGCAGGCGGGTGGACCACTGCTGTCAGCCTCTCAATTGAATTACTCTAATGTTTTATCCCTCACTGTTGCCTGCTCGTAATGAAATTAATGCCACTTTAATTTGCATCACCCTCTTGTTAAGTTTCGGGCTGCGGAGTGAATGTGGCATCGTTTGACTGCGGGACAGCGTTGGAGAAAAACAACACTAGGGCTTGCAGAGCTGCAGAGTGTGTGTGTTTGTGCGTGCGTGCGTGCGTGCATTAACTGAGTAAATGGATCTTATAAGGTGTCTTTCAGGGATGTTGCAATTGTTTCAGAAGTGCGGTCAGCCAATTTTTTTTTCCCCCTCCCCGCTTCATCTTTGCACCTGTGGTTTCATCATGTGTCCAAGGTGTTGCTTGAAAAAGCCCGTTAAGGAACTGAAAGTTTGGTCGTACACGTTTCACCAAGGGTTGATGCAGATGTCAGGTGATGCGCTGAATCATTCTGTGTGAGAATCAATGTTACATCCTCTGTGTATTCATCTTCACAAAGGCAAGGCAGTAGTTCATTGATCACCCTGTTCCCTCTCATCACGGCATCAGTCTCTCAAAGCAGATGGAGGGAGGATGTGTTGGAGGCGGGGGGCTGTGGGGGGGGTTATGTATTTTCAATGCAAAATGAACAGAACTATTACTCCACACGCTGACAACCAATCAATTCCACTACAGTGTTTTCTGTCTTCAGTTGGAGAGGATGCTCAATAAAATGAGAAAGATAAACCGGCAATGTGAATCTGGCCGTCAAATCTCTCTGACAGATATTTTATGAATAGGAGTGAAAGCCAGTATGTGTGACAGCTGTGTATGTGCTTCTTCCAACTCCTGAGACAATGCAGAATAAATGTGGTTTCTCGTGAAATGTGTGTGTGTGTGTGTGTGTGTGTGTGTGTGTGTGTGTGTGTGTCAGCTGCATTGTCGAACAGCAAATCAATGTGCTCCAATGAGTATTAATCCTGGTGCTAAGTGAAGAATTGTTTAGAGTAAAAGGAAACAAGTTCATTTCGAGCCTCACATCAAAAATTCATTTTCTCTCATTAAAACATTTTTTTCCTCATTTCTTTTTTCTTGTGTGTTTCCTCGGAGTGCAGCACAGGAGCAGGTAATGAACAGGGGTGTTAGAAAAGTCATTGAACTGTGCAGTAAAGCTAAATGGGCCAAGCAGTTGGGGTTCGGAGCAGTCTTCCACCTGCTACTTGTCAAATAATTCATCTGGTCAAACCGGGCGTAGTCGGGTCCGACTACACAGCGCAGCCATCTGCTCCTGTTTGTCACACTTTCCCACAATGCCCCTCTCAGCCCCAGTAATATTTAAACAGCTTGGCTTGGTTCTGATGACTCATGTCTGTCAAAATCAATAAAATATGTAGATCGATGGTTTTCATGTATATTTTATCTCACTGATCATTTTGTTTTGCTGCATTCAGTTCAGTTTATCTTCCCTTCTCTCCCCTTCTCATTTTTTTTTTTTTTTATCACTTATTTCCTTAAATTCGTGAAGTTCATTTTATGTCTCAGCCTGCTATGCTTCAGTGGTTATTCTTGTCTTTTCACACCTCTGTTTCTGTTTCCACTGGTGTGCAGCCGAACTGGATTAATGAGGAAAATATCACACGTCTCTTTTAAAATCTGATGATGGAAGTAAGAGTTTAGCATTTTTTGTGCAATCAAATGCACGGTTTTTGTTATGTAGGATAGTTCTGTCAGGTCTCTTCCACCTCTCCAGCAACATACAAAAAGGACCGGTTTGTCTAAATCAAGTGTCAACCCACTGTGGCGTCATCCATTGGGTATTTATTGGCCGTCCGGTTTTTTGGAAACCAGTAGAAACCATATTTGTAGGAGAAGGTGGAGCTGAGGAGGAGTGAGGGGTGGAGCTGACCTGCTCGGTACTCTATCCTGATTGTCTATTGATTGACAGACTCTACCACACACACATACCTTTCTTTATGGTCTATTTTCCCCCAAATGGGATAAATGGACATCATGTTGTATTGAAGACGACTCGAAACCAACAACTGAGACCATAAACTCATTAGGAAAACGTTTACTGAGCTAATAAATCAAGGGAGAAGTAGGGACATTTTCACATAGACTTCAATACATCACTGTGACTCAATATGTCGCCCCCTGGTGGTCATTACATATAATGAAGGTTTAAGGCTCCTCAGCATTGGCTTCACTTTTCAGACCCTGAGTCCAGGTCCACTTTTCTAAACAGTCTGTGGTCTAAATTAAGTCTGTGCCAAAAAAGCACATACATCATGTCATACATCATACTCGGCCTGAAAACATTTCAGTAATCATATAAAGCTGTAGCCGATGTTTACTTTCAGGTATAGGCGGGTTGTTCTGATTTAAAACATGCCGCGTTGCTTAGAGAATGCTTCATCTATTTTAATGAATGGCCGACAACCGTGGGCTCGGCCATGTTCTCGAAGGGGAGCGTTCAGTGGCGTTTGTTTACTTAATTAAATCACCAGAGCCATCTCGAGTGTGACAGGTGAGCAAAACAGACGGTCGAGGGTTTCTTCCCCTAATCCCGTGGAGACACTTGCATCCAGAAGCATGGCACTAATGATTTCATTAACATGGCTAACAGGGCATCAGTACACCTGTTCGCAGGCGTTCCAGCAGATACCTCAGTAACCTTGAGACAACGGTTCGAGGCCCCTGCCAGCACTCTTTTTGTTTTATGGCTGCTGTCTCAGCTCTTGTGCAGTTTCATTCAAAGCTACAGTGTGTGCCGCTGGATTTTTCTTCCTCGAGCTCAGACCTCTGCCTCCATGCTATGTGCTGTTTTCTGTCCAAATGATCTCAGTTGTATCACAGTACGCTACATACAGAGATAGTGTCAAAGTAATATTTGTTTTTTTTTTGTGTGTGTGTGTGTGTGTGTTTTCTTTTTTTTCCAGCAAGAATAACTGAAAAATGTTAAAGTTATCGTGGGTGCCTCCACTGCTGAGCCCGGGTGAAAGTTCTGCACAGCTTTTCTTTCAGGCTGTCTGCAAAAGGAGGTGTGCGGTGTTTGCACATGAAAGAAAAGAGTATCTGAACATTTCGACAGCTACAGCAAAGGAGCTAAAAGTCAGTTTTTCTCATATTGCACCGTGCTTGATCCCACTGTTTTCCGAAGAAATCACACACATCTGGCCCCTTGAAAAGCTCTCAGAACAATTCTTTAACATGCAGAGTCTGACTCTTGTTATTCTTGTCTCTCTTAGAACAGTTGAAGCTCTAAGTTAACCAGCTGTAGTTTCTCTGATCCTCCTGTTTTTTTTTTTTTGGGGTTTTTTTTTTTTTTTGGGGGGGGGGGGGGGGGGGCGCGAGTTTGTGTGTTGTCTCACATCGGTCTCTGTGGCTCTCACTGGACCCCTTTTCTCACACTATCTGCATGCCTTAATGGTCTGTAACTTGTCAAGAAGGCCTATCTGTCTCCTCGCCTACTCATCTGACAGCCTGACTGGTGACCCCCCCCTTCCTGCCTCAGAATGTGATCGATTGCCCCTGATTCCCCCCCCCCCCCCCTTTTCCAACACCCCTCTGTCGTCGCAGGTGGATATCATTAAGGGATGATAAATGCGCTATCAAAGCAGCCGATTCTCTGCCTTCTGTATAAACTGAATACTTCAAAACTGCCTCATGAATACGCACCAAGCTTGTGTACACAAATATAACTTGCACAGATGCGCGCGCGCACACACACACACACACACACACACTCAAAACACTGAGCAAGTAGTGGAATCTGTTTGTGAATAGCTTGACATTGACATCCATTTTCTTTCTTGCTGAGAGTTAGATGCGAGGACTCTCGTGTCTGTCTGCGAGCTTAGCTTAGCACAGAGCCTGGAAATGATGGGAAGCAGCTAGCATGTCTTTGTCTCAGGGGAACAAAACGTATATAAATGTACGAGTAGAAGTAAGAAGTTGTGCCTTGCTCAGTTAATCCACATAAAAACCAAAGTGTAGAAACGGCACACTGTGGTTTTTACAAATGTTAGGTCATGTTTTACCCCAGTCTTTGTGCAAACCAACCAGCTGTTGGCTATAAAAGTGGATATAGAGTCTGGATCTGTAAAGTTAAATCAGTGCTGAAGAGCCTTAATTCTCTCTAATAACCATCAGGCGGCTCCAAAAGAAGTCAGATTCTATTGAAGTCTATGGGAAAATGTCCCTACTTCTCCCTTGATTTATTAGCTCAGTAAACGTTTTCCTAATGAGTTTATGGTCTCAGTCTCTAGTTTCAAGTCTTCAATACAACATGATGTTCATTATTTTAAATGATGGTCCCATTTAGAGGAAAATAGACCATAACAATAATGGGTGTGTATTAGGGCGAGACAAACAGGATAGAGTGCAGAGCAGGTCAGATCCACCCCTCACTCCTCCTCAGCTCCACCTTCTCCTCAAAAAGGTTTCTACTGGTTTAAAAAAAGCCAAGGTGGTGACAGCAACTGGAGGCTTCAAAACAGTGGCTCAAGCACCAACGGGTGACCCCAGGGTTGCCACTTGCTCTATCTCCATGGTGACTGTATAAATACGGGTGTGATTTCAATCTATTCATCTGACACAGTGAAGAAGTGTATTTCCCAAAATGTTGAGCTGTTGCTTTCATTCATAAACTCCTAACATGAGGTGGACAAAAAAAAACAAAAAAAACAACACATGCTAAGAAATTCTAATCCTAAATCATTATAAAGTTTCAGTTAAAATGACAAAATCTGCAAATGTTAACACCCACTAGATTCATTTATACCAATTTGGCTCAACAACAACAAACTCCAGGAAAAGCTTTCTGCTTTTCATCAACACTGAGAAAAAATCTGACAAGTCCACTGAGCAACAGAGGTAAGAGGAGTTTGTTCGGAGAGGCTGCGAGACTTTCTACTTTCTGTTCACCTTTTTGAATCACTGGACAAAAACTGAGAAGTTTGTGTTAGTTCAGGAATATGGAGCACATAAGCTCACCAGCCGCAGAGCAAGTCGGTAAAGGGGATCAGTGATGGAGCCGAAAGGCAGAAAGGTAATTGTGGTTGGTATCCTCTTTCCCTTTCCTCTTATTTTGACAAGGCTGATATTCAACTGCAAGCAGGACCTCCACAATCGCCCCGTGGCAGGCGGCCAGTTCGGATGCTCCTGTGAGCTTCAGACTGGGAGCTCATAACCCAGACACGGTGCCCTACTTAGAGTCCAGGACTTATGCTGCCTGCAAAAAGAAGCTGCACTCCAATATCAATAATCCTGGTAATTGTACCATATTTAACTGACTTTAATTATGATTGATAGGATGTAATTTTTCTTCAATTATATACAAAATGTTAAAACACTCGAAACCTGAGCTGAAGCACTGCTTAAGCAAGATGGCGCCCCAGAGAGTCTTCTTGGCTGTTGTTGTATATTGTTTAGTCGCATTGAAGAGTTTTTTTGTTTTTTGTGCCCTTGTGTTTCCTTATGAAGTTGTCATTTTTAAAAAATCCACATATTCAGAATCACCTCAACCTCAGCTAATTATTTATGTCACTCAAGGACTCTGTTCTAGATAAAGAGACTGTAAACCATGATAACTAAAGAAAACCTCAACACATAAAGTTACAAAGGAGTTTTGTGTTGTTCGAGAGCCGATTTGAAGTTTTTCTCTTTATCTGATCTGAGTTCTGCTCATTCTTTGGAGCAGTAATGATGAAAAATCAGCTCCAAAGCCTCTAATGCATTTCTCAAGCTCAAACCTTCAAGGAGCAATCGTGCTTTAAAGACATGATTTTTCCGTGGCTTAATAAGGTTAAGATTTTGAATTTAGGCCACGGCTACAACACGGCAGAACATTAATCTTAGGTTATGTCCGTTCAAGTTAAATATAACATTTTTGCCCTGCAAAGTTTTCACAGGGGTAAAGGCTGACTGAATATTCAGAGGAACGTCCAAGTTGATATTATCAGGTATGAAACAGGACTTGTGTGTGACTAACGGGCTTCACGGCGGTGGCAGCCACAGCAGGTCCACCTAGAGAATGAATCAAAGTCACGCTGCTCTGTTTGGTGAATCCAGCTGTGTCCGAAAGACGCGGGCTCATCTAACTCCAGAACAGGCACTACATTCAGGACGAGGGAGAGGATGTGTGGTGTGGCCCTTGTGCTAGATGTTTGCTGATAAGCACCTATAACAGGCGCTCACACGCATCACACAGACATACAGTCGCCTGTGTACTCGCACACACCCGTCGTAGTACTACCGCTGTCTCTCGCGCAGAAATGCCCACGCACACATACACACACATGGTCAGCTGTGTGAGATCCCGTAACAGAACAAACATTGTCCGGCAGACTACCTTGGAGGACAGGGAAGGTATGTGCCACCCTTAGCGAAAGGCCTATTATTTTAATGGGCTACTGTGTTTTCTCAAATGCTAAGGTTGCAGTAGAATAATGAAGGTTTCTGCTCAGCAGATAAGAAAGAGAAAACAGATTACAAAGGGGAGCTCAATGTGCGTTTATATAACCTGTGTATGGACAACCGTCGCCGATGTAAGCGAGATTAACATGTTTAAATATTGTGGTAAGTTTTTGGAGTGGCGTTACGCCTTGCTGCCTCGTTGCAGGGCTTGAGAAAACACAGTAGCTTCCAAAGAAATGCTGCATAATGCATTACTGTGTTACTCCGGGGCTGTAAGCAAGTTTGTTTCTGTGCTCCGAGCCTTAAAAAACCCATCTGTATCTGGGTAGCTTCCCTTTGATCTCGATTAATTGATCCTTGTTTAGACAGGAGAACGTCAGAGAACACTGTCGCCGCTTTGAAGGTCTAAACACAGAGTTAGACCACTATGAGCCAGAGAGATATAGCTTTGACTCCCTGACATGAGGGGAGGCGAAGATGTCCGCACTGTCTGGAGTTATCTGGAGCAACCGGTCCCTCCCCAGGCTCCAACTACAAGAACGATATATCAGGCAGGGAGAGAAGGGAGGAACGATGAAGGGGGAGGTTGCCAAGGTCCAGGTTCACTACCTCTTCTGTTTCACTTGGCCCATTGACGGGAACATCGTCGTCATCAAGAAACCTGCAGAACATTATATTCCTGGCCATTATCTTCCCCCACTCCTCACAACAACGCTGTCAAAACATCATGTTGAAAATATGTTGTTTTGGGGTCAGAAATGTGCTGTTCAGCATCATCCACATAACACTGTAAAAAAAAAAAGTACTCTGGCTTCTCTAGCATGTGAGTGACTTTTAAACTTGTGCTCATCCGGCAAAAAAGATTTGTCCATTTATCCCACTTTTTGTGTCACATGTTGAAAACAAAAGACTTGTGTTTACCCAGTGCTGGAGCCCTGTGACATCAAAATATCCTTAAGTGTCAGAATAATTACATCTCGGGTGATGCATCACTCGACCTTCTCCACTTTTTAACTCTGACCCCCCCCCCCCCCCCCCCGCCTCTTTGGTCCAACATTCACTTCTAATCACACGCGGCTGCTGCAAATCGGACAAAAACGAAGCCCCGAAGCACAACAGTTCAGAGGAGGAAGTCCTCTTATTGATTGAGAGCGAAGCCTGAACCCGCCTAGGTGACGCTTCTGGGGGGGGGGGTCCGCTTTCAAATCAAGCTGTTATTTCCAGCCCGGGAGGCCGTCCCTGCACAGTGTATATTGCAGTTGGTGGGTGGAAGATGTGGTTTATATTTAAGGTTGCCCATTTAGAGAACAGTGACCCCTGTCGAGTTTTACTCTCCCAGTTGGAAAATAAATCTAGGTGGTGTCTTTCACGATGCTAATTTATGTGTCCCCACTGACAGCTTAAACCCTGCTCCCTTTTGAATTGGCAACACCACCAGCTGGTGTGTCCTCACTCTTGCTGAAAGCAACATTGTCTGTGCAGCGTTGAAAAAGCGGTTTGCGTTTAAAATCCTTGTCCCCGGTCCTGACAGAAGTGCAGGCCAAACGCGTCCAGCTTAAGCACCCTCCTAATGTGTTTGTAGAAACATAAAGACAGTCTCTGTCACATGCAATGTTCCACCATAGGGTGTGCAAAACAAGGGCTTTACGCCACGGTTGTGTATTGCTGGCTTATCCTGTTGTATTTCTGGAAGGAAAACTGAGTTCAGCCCAGTCTTTCAGTAATATGCACTATTTTCTTTGAGCTATTTTGTCATTATGTTTCTCTTTTCCCAACAAAAACAGGCTGGCGCGTTAATGGCCGTGCAACCCACCTCTCTTTATCTGATTTTGGAGAAATAAACCCTTAATGTGTCTGGTATGTTATGGTAGAGACAGGCATTTCTTGTCAGAGCTTTACAGCCGGCCTCGCACTACACAACAATTTCAGCAATTTTACCAATTTCAGACTTGTATACGAATATCTATGGAACAACAGAGACACATCTAGGCGCTCCAGTCGTTCTTGGGCTGCAGCCGTCTTCTTATCAAACGTCTTTAGTCACGCAAAGTGTGGAGATACGTTCTCTCCAGTACAGTGGTGCTGACAGGCCTCGTAAATACAGTGTGTCCATGTCCAATGTGGTGTTTTTTTACCTGCTTGCATTAACACCTCAGCCTCAGCTATGACATGAGATCAGGTCAAAGTCAAAGTAATTACACTCAGCCATGACTACACAACTGGCGTGTGTGTGTGTGTGTGTGTGTGTGTGTGTGTGTGTGTGGGCTGCGGGCCTGGTCTGAGGTGGTGCAGTGGTTAAATTCACAAGGGGCTCAAATAAAGGCCACAGCTTTTTTGTTTTTGTGGATGAAGTGAGTTTCGGACGCCCTCACCACTACAATGTGCGACTCCCTGGAACATGAAAAACATTAATGGCGGGTGAGAGCAGCTCACTGGATGGGAAAGGGAACAGCACCATCAAACAGCCTCCACATGAGGAGGGGTCACCAGGGCATGTAAGGCAGAGCCCGTCTGAGGTGCATTCAGTGCCTGTGTTCGTGAACCAGCCTCCGTTGACTGTATAATCTTTAATTTGATTGTGTCAGACTCTCTCTCTCTGTCTCAGCGCAGTGGCAGCTGGTGGTGATGATGTTAGGTGGGCGGGTGGGTGGTCTAACAAGCGCATTACACTCATTAACAGTTCATGCTTGACCAGCGACGGCATCACATCAGAGAGACCATGTCACAGCAGCAACAGTGTTCAGCAACCAAATATTAAGTTTTTCCCAACATTGAAAGCTTGACACAATTTATAATGAGACTCGCACTAAACTCATGTTTTGGAATTTTGCCGGGTAAATGATTGAAGTCAGTTCCTTGTTGGGTTCAATCCATGTCTCCTCCAAAAAAAAAAAAAGCAGGCATGGGAAAAAGAGAAGTGAATTCTTCGCTGTTAGCCAATACTAATGATTATTGCTCAAAAGATTGAGCAGAACTCATGATCAGATAAAGACAGAAACTTTAAATCACCTCTTGAACAACACAAACACGTGTCATTTTTTTGGGGGGGAGGTTTTCTTTTCTTTCTTTTAGTTATTATGCTTCACAGTGTTTTTAATCTAGAAAATAAGATTGTTTTTAGTTTCCTCTTGTTCTCTGAGCTACTACCCCCTGTTACAGTGAACAGAGTCTTTATTGAGTCACAGATATAATGAGCTGAGGTTGAGCTGATTCTGAATATGTGGAGACTTGGTGAGATTTTTAGAAATGACAACTTCTTAAGTCTTAATGTGAAACACAGGAATTACTTCTTTTTTTTTTTTTTGTAGAGCTAAACCTGTTTTAAGTCTGACCCTGACTACTTTCCTCTTCACATAAACGTGTAATGTTTATCTAGAAACTAATGTCTCGTGACAGGTATTGTTGAATATGAGCGCGTCAGAAGGTATTATACAGGTGAGTACGCAGTCAGACAGAGTTTCATGCTTTTCTGTGATTCCTTACTTTAAATGAGCTGCATGGGCAACCTGAGGTCGACCGCCTCCTCCTCTCCTGCGAGAAGCACAGATAGCGATCTTGCACAGCGTCTCTCGGATAAAGCCTCACTCCCAGGAACAATTTGCCCGTTTTGTTTGGCGACAGTCATTTTTGGGATGGTGCCACAGGGCCATTTTAAAAACCAGGCAGATTCATTACTTATATAAGTCCCAAATAATTACACGGTCAGGTACAGGAGCACTTGAATATGCCCTAAATCTCCCCGGGGCGCAACACACAAAAGGGTTTAAAATAGAAAGGTAAATGAATTCAAAAATCCCGTTTAATCTGGACTGAGCGGTTAACTCGCTCGCTCACATTTGAAGGTGCAGAGTAAACTGCGCAAAAAAAAAACAAGGAAAAGAGATTCAAATTTCACAGGTATGTGCACGCTGGAGTCCTGTGTGTATTTACACCGTGAACACAGTGATTACTCTCAATTTTAAGAATAATTATGCTCACTAACTCCGGCTCTCCCTAAAGAAAATACCGCAGCATGTAATAGCAAGACTTTTCCACCCTGAGTCCTGCTTGTTAAAAGAAATGAGGTGGGAATATATTTAGAAGAAATAAGAGTTTAATACACTTGGCTGACCCGAGAGCCTCGAAGAAGCTGCAGAGGTGACAGTGAGTGAGCTGTTACAAGAGTTTATTCTAGTTTTTAAAAGCAATCAAAAGAGAGGAAAAAAAAAAAAAATCACTGAGTTTGATATTACAGGCGAAAACTCAATTTTGATTTTACGTCTTAAGAGAAAGAAAATGCATTCTCATCTCTCTCTTTGGTTGAAAGCTACAGAGCCAGAAAGAGCGGGCGACCTCTGAAGTGACAGCAAGGGAAGACACCGAAGGATCCCTTTTCCCCCTCGCTTTTGATGTTCTTGAACGCCACTTGCAGAGGAAAAAAAAAAAAAAAAAAAAAAAATGTTACACAGTTTTCAATCCACAACATATCAAACTCCTGACATGAATGAGTGATTGTGTAATGTACTTGTGCGCAGCCCTCTGAGTTGTAGATGTGTAGACGTTAAAGCTTAAGTCCATAATTTTCCACATGTTGGTGAGAGGAAATGACTCCGCGACTCTTACTTGTGATGTTGCCTCGTGTTGGCTTGCTGAAGGAAAATATCCTCATCCAATCAGATAACGCCTTTGATATACCATCCTGTCATTTGCCAGTGTTTATATTATACAACAAATTACTGCAGGATGATGCAACTTTTGCATTATTTACAAAAGAAGGAGGAGAACAGATAAGAGACGGAACAAAAAGCCAATTTGCTGAGAATATGTCAGCCTCCTCCTTCCCATCTAAAAACACTCAAAATGCATAAATGTCATAGCAAAACTATTTTGTGGATCTGTGCTTGAAGGAAAAGTATGCAGGGGAAAACACGGCTACATCTAATCTGATATCATAGTGCCAAATATATCAAGCCCTCAGCATATGGTGCCCCTGCAACAGCAAAGTGAATGGGGCGATGATCACACGACGCAGTTAAAGGGCAGACGCAAAGGTTGATCTAGCAGGATGCGATCAAACTGACACTAGCAGATAACAACAATGAGGGAGCGAGAGGGAACCTCAAACGCTGAGGCATTGTCAAGATCCTTTTGCCCCGAGGCGCATGCACAAGCTTGGGACCATTCCCATCTGCATGTCGAAGCAGGCCTGACTCTGTCTTATGTTGTGCACTCTGTGAAGAGGTGACGCTCTCAAAAAACGAAGGTACGGCGCGTGATCAGTAATTCATGGTGACTTCGTAAGCGTCAAGGAATTCTTCTTCGGCAATTCATCTGCGTCTTTAAAAGGATTTATTAACCATATATTGTTGGGGAAAAGAGAATTCACGCGAAAAGAGCAGAAATAAAATCAATATTGGATGTGAAGTGGCCACATTATAAGATAGGACTCTCCAGAGGTGGACTCTCTCCTGACTGTCCTCACCTTGAACCTCAGATCCCCCTGATGTTAATGGAAACACGCCATGAGAGGACAGTAGAGCGGTATCAGATAAAACAAGAACATAGCACTTTGTGTACACTTTGTGTACGTGCCAGGGGGCTGGAACAGCAAAGACAACATCGGGGAGAGAGGAGGTAAACACACCTCACCACAAGCGCTCACTGTGACTCAACTCGTGGCCAAGATAAAGAAACTACAGTGGGGCTTTATCAGCTTGTCTGTGTGAGCACAAGGTCTGGCAATGAGCAACTAATGCAAACTGTGTATGGACAGAATGGAATATGATTTTCCGTTGACATTGTGTTGAGTGTTGCCACTAACAGAAACCAAAGAGTGAACGTTTTTTTAATACCGGCAGTTGTTTTTATAGTGACTTCTCTTCACTGCTCCTCTAGCAGCACCCCAGTACCGACACGCACCGACCCACCGCTTGGTTTGTGAAGTTTGTAATTACATTTTATTATTATTTTTATTTTTTAAACCAAAAGAAACCATAGCTGAGCTGAGGAGGAGTGAGGGGTGGAGCTGACCTGCTCTGTACTCTATCCTGATTGGGTGGTACAGTCTGTCAGTCACACTGTAGCCACGCCCCCTAATTCACCCCCTGCTTTATGGTCTATTTTCCTCTAAATGGACCATCATTTAAAAAAATGAACATCATGTTGTATTGAAGACTTGAAACTAGAGACTGAGACCATGAACTCATTAGGAAAACGTTTACTGAGCTAATAAATCTTAGCAAAATCTTCCAGCAAAGCAAAGTAATGATTTATATGCAGCTGGCTAGTTGACTGTAATATAATGCTATTCGGGGAGGTGGAAACTTACCGTGAAGTTGGCATGACCAAAGAGAGAGGTGCAGAGAAATCTGCACTGTCGCCAAAATCAGATTCATCATAACCTGGTGCAGTTTGTATTAACATTAAAAAAATGATTAAAAATCTCTGTGTGGAGGGCAACAAGTCTGCCACATTCTTCATCAGCACCAAATAAACTGAAGCTTTGTTGGAGATTGTCTGACTCTGACCACTGCCACACAGGTACTGAAAACAGAGACCACAGTCACAATTTCTGCCTTTATACTATCCACCATCTCGCCTTAGTCAACCTTGTTTTCCATTTTGAAACAGTCTGTCTTATCGCAGCAGAAATGCTACACTGCATAACCTGCATGTTTCCTGCTTTCAGATCCCTATCAAGCAATAGTTTTATCATGCCTCACCCTCCTTTTTCTCTGTCGCAGATGCATTTCTTCCTTGACCCGCATCAGCCAGTAAATCTCTCATCACCGTGCCGTGCAGTGGCCATGTGAAAAGAATGAGGGAGGGCGGAGGTTGGTGCGAGGCGGAAGGATCGAACAGGTGAAAGCTCAGAGGTCTACCGCAGCGATGACGGCCGTCCACACCTGTGTAGCACAACAGCCGTCGTGTTTACGGGAAACTAGTCTGACTTGCTGCTCAAACTTGTACCTCGCAAACAACTCTGGTTTACAGGCTCCCGAAAAAGGCCTGATTTCTCATGGTGGCTCCCATTTACAGGTTGTCTCATGCTGGTATTTCTGTCCGTCCGTCATCCGTTGGGATCACAGAAACAAAACGAAGAGAGGAATGTCAAACAAAATCAATCCCACCTCTCATGTCGCCACCAAGTTGCAAACCCGCCATGACGTCACCCTTTGGTTTGTGAACAGGTTCAAGTTTGTAATTTGGCCATCAGCCATTTTGGTGTTTTGAAACCAGAAGAAGGTGGAAGAGAGTGAGGGTGGACCTGATCGGCTCTGTATTTTCTGTCAATCACACAGTAGCCACGCCCCTTAAACTAATCCCCTGCTTTATGGTCTATTTTCCTCTAAATGGACCATCATTTAAAAAAATGAACATCATGTTGTATTGAAGACTTGAAACTCGAGACTGAGACCATAAACTCATTAGGAAAACGTTTACTGAGCTAATAAATCAAGGAGAAGTAGGGACATTTTCCCATAGACTTCAATACAATCTGACTTCTTTAACAACCAGTGGAGTCGCCCCCTGATGGTCATTAGAGAGAATGAAGGTTTAGGGCTCTAAGGCTCTTAAGGCTCTTCGGCATTGGCTTCACTTTTCAGACCCAGCGTCCACGTCCACTTTTACCCACAATGTCACAGCCGACCGTGTGGCACCATTATCGGGCCTCTTTATGTCCAGAGGACAATTGATTCATCAAAAATATGTATTCACTTCACACGAATGTGTTGAATCTATGGACTCACAATACATTAAAACAAATATTCTTCTGCATTTATCAAGGTCAAGGCCTCCGTGTTCATCTGCTGCATTCAGACCATCTGACCAGAGAGTTTTAAAGAATGAGACAGAAAACAAAGGCGACAATAAAAAAAAATGAACGTCAACAACATTGCAGAGCTTTTTTGTAACCAATAGATAATGTTTTTAGTGTGCTAAGCACTTTGAAACGAACATATACAGATAATAATAGAAGCTCCTTTCTTATCTTTACCGCACACAGAAACTACACAAAGTTTCAAACAATAGTTACTTTTTTTTTTTTTTTTTTTAACAAATGAGAATAGAGATTTTCCTCTCACACTTGCAGACAATTGCAAGTGTGAGACATTTCATTTAGATAAAAAGAGAAATTCAAATCACACAGACATTTCTTTCACTTAGTAGTCACCAGTCTGGAGCAGCTACTCTTCATGACGAAGACAACAAAAAAAAAACAACAACTCATAACTTGTACTAATATTGATTTTAAATTTTAGTTTGAACGTTTGTGCGCGATATCAGGTTTTAATTTTTGGCTCGCTAAGCGAAACCTTATTTTCACGATGCCAACTTCTCAGCTGTTTTACAGGATGGGAAAAATCTCTGAGAATATTGTTATATGCTCCTTCTGCTCTTATTTAACATTTCCCTCAACTCGGCTCATCTCGCGCTGCTTCGAGCGCCGTTTCTCTCATGTGTCATTTGCGACAGCAACATATAGAAACCGGTGATTTGCGGCACAGCTGGTCTCCCTTTGTGTGCGGATAAGAGCATCTGCTAAGTGTCTAAAATGCAGAGTAAGATGTAAGATGAGTGTCATTGTGCAGCTGAGAGCTCTGCACTGACGGTTGGAGGGTTAATGTGTCTTTATCTGAAAGCAGCCATTTGTGTTTTGAGTGAGGATTTAAAGATACTAGATGCTCTTGATTTGCTTGTTTCATTCAAAGGCTGGAGAGGGGCTCGGCGCACAGTGATTGAAGGGTTGCATCCCAATATGCAGCCTGTCACGACGATGGTGATTATTAACTCGGCGGGCTCTCAAGCACAGGGGAAGTGGCTACACTGTAAATCATTTATCAAACGCTGCTGATTCTACAGATCTGTGCTGGCGTGCGTGAATAGAGCTGTTTGTTTGCAGGGGACCCCACAGGAGGTGGAAAACCGCTGCCCCAGGTCCCGGGCTTGTCTTTCAGACTTATTTGGAAGAAAATTATTACCACAGCGCGTTTTATGTGATCTTGGATATGTTGAGGATGAACTTCATTTCGTATTTCTATTGCTCTCTGTTTTCTGATTGAAGGAAATTATTGTTTGACAAGATTCAATTGAAGAATTGAACTTATTAATGTGAAATCTTGGAAGGTGAGACAGGGGACACTGTCCAACCATCTGTTATCCATTATACCGCCTATCCACGCAGGGGCGTGGTTCTACATATAGAGACAAACAATAATTTACATTAATACCTACAGGCAATTTTGGATCCACAAATTAATCTAACCTGCACGTCTTTGGACAGTGGGAGGAAGCTGGGCCCGGGGTTTGAACCCAGAACCTTCTTGGTGTGAGGCAACAACACTAACTGCCCCACAGAGGACGCAGTGTCCAATATAACTGATTGACTTCAACTTTGTGAGAATTTATAGACTTGTATGTGACGACACATCGTGTCTTTGAGCTCTGCAGCAAACGAACGACGAAGCACACTCCACCACAGACGCTTAACGTTTCACATCCAAATAAAGGGGCCCTATTTTACACGTGGCACTAAGCGCATCACACGTGTCTTTGCCGGTTTCAGACCAGCGCGACTGTCAGTTTCCCATCGAGCCCCCGTGTTAAACAGCAAATACAATTGTGCCCATCTGTGCACCCACAGGAATGTTGGCCTTAAGGAGTTGTCAGACCCATTGTTGGTACGTTGCTATTTTGAGACAGTGGAAAGAAGTGCATGTCTTACCAACAAAAGCCTTGTCCTAAGTCAGTAGTTAATTGTCTCACTGAGTAATATGGCCCTACATAGGCACGCACACAGAGCACATACAGTGCTCACTCTGCCAGGGTGTGCCAAAGTGTTTCCCATTCATCAACTAGACTAAATGTACCCACTACACTTTCATAACGAACCAAAAATGAATTCACATGTCTCATAATCGAACACAGAAGATGTCAAAAGGTTGTGATCTGTGCCGTTTCTTCTTCGTGGAGCTGCACAGTCCATTGATTCTCTTATTTGCCCCTCGGGGCTCACGGAGCTGCTCTGTCAGTCCGGTCAGTCACAGCAGGTGATCAACTGGCCACGAATAGGATCTAATTCTGCGTGACAGACTGTGCCATCGTAACAACTAAGAATCTGCCAGGACGCAAACCTGCCTGATCTTTAAAAGGGGGCGGGAGCTGACGCCGGTTTGTTGCACGTTACGCCCAAATACTCCTAAATAGTAATTAAGAGATGATGTACAAACCTTATGATCCGTGCACCTGGTGCTGTTAACTTAGTAAAGGTGAAATGGACACGCCCTAGATGTGTTTAAAACACGTACCTTTGGACTAATAATAATAACTAGTTAACATAGAGCCCAAAGTGGTGTGGAGCTGTTGGCTTCTTTAAAACATATCGGAGTGTTTGACACCTGGTTTCTGTCCCCATCAGATTCTGTCAAACATCTTAATAGTACAGTATAATTAGAAATGATCACGGCCAAAATAATGGCCAAAACTATGAAAATAAAATTTGTAAAAGAAAAAGAAAAGTTGCGTTAAACCTGACTTATCCTTTAAGGTTCAGCTGTCTGTCTGCGATCAATTGTTCCCATCAAGTAAAAAAAAAAAAAAAAAAAAAAAAAAAGTGACAGTCACAGAACAGGAGGAGGGAGAGTAAGAAAGAGAAGGAGTATAATACATAGTCTCTTGTACCGCCTAAAGCAATACATCTCCCTGGAGAGGTTATCGCTGAAAACAAGACATAAAGATATAGAGAGAGAGAGAGAGACAGAACAGGAGACAAGGGGAAGGGGAGGAGTGAGAACGGTAATCACCTGCTACAGGCATGAGGGGTATGGAGATGAGAGCGCGCAGCACTTCGACATTTCACATCACTCAAACAGTCATCATCAGACGAGTGCAAAATCACTGACATCAGATGCACACAGAGCGACTGAGGTAGCACCTTGTGCCAGGCGGTCACTCAGAGTTATTCATAAAATATTTAAAAAGATATCATAGAAAAGAATGCAAACATTCAGAATTTCACAGCGGGAGAAATGTTGCTTTCACATCTGTCAGAAACAGCTGCTCTCAGATTTGAGACTTTCCGTTTCCAGAGAAAAGAGTTATGGGTATGGCTGCACCTGCATGTGGGTAGAAATGTTGACTCTCTTCTTATAGTTAAAGATCACATTTTAATCGCACCCTGCTTCCTGACGTTTCAGAAGATGGTAGCCATCCGTGAAGCTGCGAGAATGCAGCCCTGTGCTCCTTCTCAGCCACTGCCTTCCTCCACGTCTGCCATTGACATCCCTGCAAACAAGGCTGTGGTCTGTGGTTCCCTGATGGTGGAACAAGTTCATGCTATCAGACCAGAGGAGTCCTCTTGAAAATCATCTCTTCAGCACTCTCCTGCACTTATCTAATAGATGTTGTCCCTCATACTTGAACTGCACAGGGCTTTACTGATGTCTCTCACTTGGATAAAGGTGTAAATGTCATTTAAAGAATGCTGATTCATGCTGGTGGCTAATGGCTTTTAGCTGCTACCTCTCTGGTTTTGACCAGCGGCGGAGTTGTCGCATGCAGATCGACAACACAATTGCATTTACACCTGTGTCCAATGCCAAAGGTCATTTGGCCGAATGTATCACAATCTGTCCTCAGTGCATCATGGGTGCATTTACACCTGCAGTCTCATGAGGTCAAGTACTATCTATTTGCAATCCATTTACCCCAGACACATTTTGATGCTCGGTGTAAATGGAGAATTAGTATCATAGTATTTCCGACATACACCGATCAGCCATAACATTATGACCAGGTGAGGCGAATAGCATTGATTATCTGGGTCAGTAAGTGAACATTTAGTCCTCAAGGTTGACGCAGGAAAAGACCAGAAGTGGTCCAAGGAGGGAAAACCCACTGGACCACAGACGGGGTCAGGGGTCAAGGCTCAGTGATGGTGGTGGGGGGTGAAGGCTGGACCGTGTGGTCTGATCCAACAGAAGAGCTACTGGAGCTCAGACTGCTGAAGAAGTTCATGCTGGTCCTGATAGAAAGGCGTCAGAACACAGAGCATCGCAGTTTGCGTGGCCTCAGACCGGTCAGGGTGTCCGTGCGACGAGTCATATATATGTTTAAGTTTTGCTTAAACTGCTCTAAATGCTTCAGCTGTCAAACCAGCTCTCGGCTTGTCAGCTACACTCAGCTGCCTGTTATCTACAGCAGGGCTTTGTTGTTAAAATATGTCATTATGAGCTCTGAGAGCGCAGCGGCATCCGAGGAATGCAGGCGCTTGATTCGGGTTTTCTTGGCCCGATGCGAGTGACACTCGCAGTTTGACACTGACTTGACTGACTGAGCCTCAGGGAGACGACCAAAAGGGTGCGAACCCGCGAATGTCGGCGTGTGCGACTTCATCTGTCTGAGCATTCGTCTCCGTGGTGACAAAAGCACAGATGTTTGTCAGATTGACAGGGCGTTCTTGTCCATCAGGTCGGGTGGGTATCTCTCTCAAAAAAAGCCTGTCACAGCAGTTGACTCCAACCATATTTGATTTTTTTTTTTTTTTTTTTTTTTTTGTATTTGTTTTACATGATGCTCTTCTGAGTTCAAATTTCATGGAAAACTCTCAAGTTCAATTACTGCTCAGAAATGAGACATCAACAGCGCCATCATAGGTTTTACCTTGAGTCTCACTGCTGTTCATATTAAATGAAATTGTTGTATTTAAACCTCAGTTGAGCTTTTCTTGTTTTTTTTTTTGTTTGTTTTTTTTTTTAAAGTGGTGTCAACAAAATGTCTCAAAGCTGAAGCTTGTACCTGACTCGGCTCCTGTCCTCCAATCAGGGTTAATTGAAGCTCATAGCAAAGTTTCAGGAGCAGGTTCGGTCCTCTTCCAGCAATCCCTAAAACCATCCTAACCCTCTGTTTCTCTTTCGCTCTTGTGTTTTGTGCCCTTCCCTCCCTCCCTCCCTATTTTCCTGTTTTCCTTTCCTTCCTCCTCTCATAGGACCGTGAGCTGGTTTGCCATTGCCCGGGCGCCGTGACGGATTCCTCACAAAACCTCCACACACCACATCCGAAAGATCAAGAACCAAAGAGCATCCTTCATCATTGTTTCCAATGAGTCACTCAAACATACCCTGTTGATGATGTGGTGTAATCACTGATACAAAGTTCTCTCCACTCCTTTCTCCAAACCAACATTACAGAGGCGGCAGACTTGACTTTGCATTCATAGCAGAGCACTGCTCTGCGTATTGTGTTTCTAATCTAAATAATATTTATTTCAATTTTGTTCAGCAGCACAAAGGTGCGTGTGTGTCATCCAGGATTTGGTGTCGCTCGACAGACAGGTTGGACCGTTTCGGATTTCTCTGAGACACCCGAGTCTTTAATGTGGTTTCGAGATGTGATTAAAAAAATCCAAGTACCTTGACATGTTTGTCCCCTCAGAAGACCACGGCAAGAAGCTTTAGCTTTGTTCCCCAGCCAAAGCACTCACAGGTAACTATGGTCCCGCGCTCAATATAAACAGACCTTGAACGCTGCAGACATAAATACAAACACAGACACAAGACAGTTCGGCAACACAGGCACAGATGAGAGGCAGAGCCGCTTGAGTAAGCTCATCAGTTCAGACAACAAAAGAACAGCTTTGTTCATTTGCAAGATTAACAAGATGGAGCTGTGGTTAGAATATGTAAAAAATATCCTTTAGTCAGAGACACTAAGAGGAATTGACCTTTTATAGCGAGTGGTTATAGACTTCAACGGTACAAAAGGCTTGGTGCATGAACATGATGTTGCAGCGGTGGAGGGAGCTGCAGGTTCACCAGGAGCGTGACGTCAGACCCGTGAGGTTACATTCACCTGCATGTACACTTGTCTTCATCCTGTGGAGTTAGTTTGTGGACTAGGAAGCAGACCCATTGTTGACGCCTGTCAATATTTCCGTCCCCCAGGAGGGCTGGAGCCAATCCCGGCTGACATCGAGGCGAGGGCGGGGTCAGATGGGCACTCCATCGTAAGGCCGACATATATAGGACGCACAGTGACAAATTCATCTCAACATGCATTGTGGTTGTCCTCGCGATGCCTTTGGATTGTGGGAGGAAGTGTCCCGGAGGGAACCAACGCAGGCGCGTGGAGCACATGCAAACACACAGAACCTGGTATGGCTCGCAACAGACAACGCTAACCACCACACCACTGTGACGCCCCCTAGTCGAAGAGCAAACGGTTAATAATATTGACTATAGTTTTGATATTTCGTGGCGTGACTTGTAACCTCGCAGGGCCCTCTATGAGTAGGTGTGCACACGGACGCATTCACAGTAATACTTGGATACGCGCACACACACACACACACAGTCTCACACACACACACACACACCTCACCCAGAGCCAGTGTGTTCCAATTATAGGAAGAGCCCAAAGTCCTGCTACATCAAAATGAGGAGAGGATTAAGACCTGGGAAGGAGGAGGGCAGCAGTGAACTGGCAAGTAAGTGGCTGACAGGCCCTTCAAGCATCAGCCTGCACTGTCTGGCTGGGCATGTACCGAGTGTGTGTGTGTGTGGCTGTGGGTGCCTCATCATGGACTCCACTTGTCATAATCTGCTTCCTGTACTTTCTGCTGCCAGACCTACATTTATTTGGACTTTTTGGGTGACAAAGGTTCAGGAAAGGCGTTTGGATGCAGCCTGTCACTGTGACAGACAGTCAAACATTGAGCCTTGTAGGTGAACGATATGAGAAAGGACTAATCTGGATTGAGCCTCGCTGTTGTGTTGTTATTAATACGGTGCTATTTATACAATACGCATTTATTCGACAGGGTTTATTTTGTCAAAGTTTATTTATGTAGATTGATTTATGGTGTCTGAAATCCTAGACACACGTAATCTTGATTGAAAACGGGTCCACGCCCCGTCGTCTGAGTTCAACCAAACCAATTTCTTAGAGAGCAAACCACATTACGTTTGCTGCATTTTAAACATGCTCACATGCATGAGGTGCAAAGGCTATCGCTTTTTTCCCCCTCCTCTCCTCCATCACACACTCACCAGCACAAACAGGTACACACACACACACACACACACACACACTCTTTATTTCTATAATTTCTCACAAGCAGTGCCTGGAACAGATGGCCACTTTCACGGGCATGTTTTGAACTCCTGGGCCGGGTCAATCAAACCGTTTTACGGGGCAAAGGAAAGGAGGGCAGAGATGGAGGGAACGAAGCGAGTGGGAGGAAGAACATTAGGGTAGAGGACAAAACACAAGAAGATCAGATGTTGCTCTGCTGTGCAATGTGAGTTTCAAGTCTCTAAAAGAACTTACGCATGTCCAGCAAGAGCAGAGCTAACCTTTGATACACTGTTTTACATTCGCGCAGTCAATGTCAAATATGTTTGGAGCCGGTGCTAAGGCCCTCGAGGAACATAGACTCAGAGCCTGCAGGTGGGTTCAGAAATTGCTTTATGAACAGGAGTTATTCAGAGTTGACAACCTTAACTGGCAGACCTTGCTTTATTTCCATAGATTCATCACTAAAAGCAGTTCGGGAACCAATCCTCTACCTTTAATGGTAAAAAAAAAATACACAATATATGTCATTAAACATCTTTCTCTTCCAGTTTTTCTCGTGCACTTTAATTGTCGCTTTTATTTTCCCATCTTTTGTCTGGGGAGATACTGGATTTTCAATTTACTACCAAATATTGATAAAACAGCGTTTTTGCTGAGTTGAAGTGAACAGAGCTTTAAAGGTGCACAATCAGGAGGAAAAGCGTTTGGATGTGGGGGGGGGTGGAAAAGGGTTTATACAGATCAAAGAGACAGTTTAGATTAGAGTCAAACCTCAGGCGAGGATCCAGCAGCATACTCCGACGTGTAGGTAGACTTGCTGTACGGCAGGTAATGACAGCCCGGCGTAGCTCTGCTGCTCCCTAATGAGAGTTCACCTTAAATTTGGCCTCTCTGATCCGAGAGACATTAGCTTGTTAAAGCTAACCCTGCTCACTTCACCCCGCGTGAGCTCTCTCTGCACTTTAAAACTTTTAAACGTATCTAGAAACTGGATGTGAAATGACTTCACTTTGATGAGTTGGACCAGGGCCATGATTCTTGTTTGAAACTTCAGGTGGGACGGGGCGGCGGGCGGGGGCCGGGGGCCGGGGTCCCCCCCAGGCCTGATATTAACAAGACTATCTGAGAGGCTCAGGACAGCTGTTTGGTGACAAACGGTTTAGCGACTTCTACCAGTTTTCAGCATTTCGACACATTGCGTGTGGTCGCAAACCCAAAATAAGACAGACGAGGAGAAACAACGCGTTAATTACCCACGATTCAGTTCGGCATGATTGCCTCTCGTAGCATACATTTGATGACCAATTAGTGGGACAATGATTTTGCTGTCCGATTTGTTGTTTTCCACACGGGAAAATGGTAAGATGTCATTACCGCGTAGCGTTTTTATGGATTTTGATGTATTGTATTACACTGACAATAGTAATTTTAGTAGCACATAAACAGCACTTTAAAAACCTGACCACGGACATCAGAACAAATGTAGCATTTATATTTGTTATATTTACCTTTATACTGAAAGAATACAGATGTCAGTCCACACAATCTAATGCTTTGACCAAAAAAATCTTTTTTTTTTTTTTTTTGTATGCGGACAAAGACTCAAATCAATATTTAGTGTAAAAGCCAAATGGAGGTTCTGAGCGAGAATGGGATAAAAAAAATATTTGCTGGCATTTTAAATGCGCTTCGAGCAGCTGACGGGAGACTCTCAGCTTTAGATTACTTGTGTAACCTTGTCAAATCATTGGTGAGTCCTGCTGGTCTCCGCTCATACATTGGGGTTTTTGTGTTGTCCGTGAGCAGTGTCTGTCCATCTCTTCTTGTCACAGGGACAAAATCAGAATTGAATTCCAGACGTGACAGACTGATGAAGGCTATGATGCATTTCGTTGCCACCACAAGAATATTTGAGGCATTGTTTCTAATCCATAGTTCTCTATGTAAAAAGCAATGTTAAATGGACTGCACTGATACACAAAGCACTTTACAATTCACATAGCACTTTCTACTACCACTATATAGCTATATATCTATTGCGTGCACTCATATAACTTCTGTCATATTACACTAAGAACTGTATTTTGAGCTGAACCAAGAACTTAAGTACCACAGTTTTTCTTTTGACAGCTCCATCTCTAGCGTGCTGCCACATGGCTTGGATCACACTCTTTTCACAGTCGTGCTGCACTGTTGTGTTTTGGCTGTGGGCCACAGTCTGAACCAGCTTCAAGTGTTTCTAGCAGATTGTACCTCCCAAGCTCGCGCCCGTGGGGAAAACACTAGGGGGGAGAATTCCTCGGAGACTGCCATGCAGACAAACACTTGGCAATAATACACCTGTGCTCCTTTCAGGAATGGAGGCTCTTGGCTGAGCATGTGCGAGAGGAGAAAAATGTCAAAAGCATCGGCAGTCACAGTATTTGTTATAAACAACTTTGTAAGACTTTGAGCAAGCGAGGAGAGAAAGAAGTGACCTATCGCAACAAGGACAGGTTGCGGAGATGAACGCCGATCGAAGTCTAAGGGATAACAAAGGCTGGTGAGATAGTAACTGGCCCTGACGTTTTATGATCCTGGAGGGCCAAATTTGCTAAATGGAGGTTCTTGCAGCTGTGCACGGCGTCTGTGAAATTGCTTCCCTTGAGATGTGATGTCTGCAAATGTCACCGTCCTCACGGGGCTCACGTCTCCACGCAGCAGGAAGGACCGAGCGCTGGTCTGAGGTCGGACCTCAGTGGAGATGACCTGTCTGCATCTCATTTTCCTCTCCTCCTGTAATACCCTGCCTCTTCCACCGCCTTTCCCCTCTTGCACGCTCTTTTATACTTACTTCTCACCCTTCTTTGTCCTTGTTACCATGGCTACTGCCTTCTTCGAGTGTGGTGGGGATTCATGAGGACTGATGGAAGATACAGGGGCCTATGATACTCTTGCCATTCATCAATGTCCTTCTCTCTTTCTCTCCTCTTAAACCTTTATCGCTTTCAAGTCTTCAATTAACCGCTGCCACGGGAAAGTCATGCTGAACGAGTGCCAGAGCCGTGCCTCCTCCCTCCCCTCTTTGTCCAGTAATTGTTTACAACAGATCAAAGACTTAGTAAAAGTCACCGCTGTTTGATAATGGTATTAATTCCAGACGAACCTGTCCGGCGTCAGGGAGCATTTGAGGATCATTTCAGATCCCAATTTGGTTTCAAGCCCCCGTTTTAAAAATTTAATGAGCGATGTATCACCAGGTATATGTTGGTCGGCCAAAGAAGGTGTCGTAAGGACGCACGCTATGGAACAAGCCCAGAGGGACAAAAGGTATAGGCTCATGAGATGCATCGGAAAGGAAGACAGAAAGGCGGCAAAGGAGGAGCAAGAAGGAGGAAAGCGATGTGCAAGACTGCGATGCAGATCAAAGTCTAGGTGACGCCCAGGGAGGGAAGGAAAGCAAGAAAGGTGGAGAAAACACACGCACCGACAGTGTTTGTGTGCGTGGAGCCACAAGAGTGAGGCCTGTGAAAAGAAAGGCCAGTGATCAAAGTAGAGATGAGGCGATGGAGGAGGTAAAGGGAAGGGGGGGGGGGGGGGGGGGGGGGAAGGGGGGGGGGGGGGGGGGGGGGCGCAGGAAAGAGTGGGAGGCACAGTCCGAGCCACAAGGCCTGTGTGCACATCGCAACTTTATTGTTTTGTGCACTCTCTTTATGGGAATGTTTTTCTTTCATGAGCTTGTCCGTCTTTTTTGCCTGACAGATGCATGCACACAAATACGCCCACACATAAACAAACCGTTACCACCTTTCATACCAGCTTTGCATCTGCGGGGCAGGGAAAGCGCCACAGCCATGAAAGATGCGGTCACGCTGTGCCTCACAGTTACTCTTTGTTATCCCAACCACTGAAAAAAAATGGCATTTCGAAAAAAAAACCGATGTTGCAGATACCACCGCCGCCTTCCTGTATTACCTCGTTTGCCGGGGCTCGCCAAACTAATGAACGGGCACCAGCGGAGGCCGAAACGAGGGAACAGCAGGAAAGTTTAAATACACGTGGCTCCCGGGCAGCAGCAGAGGAAGTTATTTACATAATGCCTCCCTGATTACCCATCTCCCTGCCTGCTTGCACTTTTATGTGTCGGCCTTTTGGGCAAGGTGAGAAAGAAAGAAAGAAAGAAAAAAGTGACGCTGTGGTTTCCTGTGTAGTGGTGCGATGGCTAATGAGATATTAATTTGCAGCCTTGACTTTCATGGCCTTGGGATGCACGGATCAAAGGGAAAGGATTTGTCTTCTTGATGTGGAGTGAATCTTATTTCCCTCCATTTCGGGCTACAGTCAGTTCTCTCCATTTTGCAAATTTGTATGCTGATCAGAGGTGTGTGGATCAGTGAGTCTCAGCAGTAAAGAACGCAGCCCACACAGTTTTGTTGACAATCGTGACATTAAACTGTACATGCACGGACCAGTACTGTTAAAGGCCATAATCTAGTTACGGCCCTGTCCGTGTTTAGCTGTTGACTCTAATATTTGATATCCGGCTCTTGTGCCTTACTCTCACTGCCGTGAATAAACCAGCTATCGGGGATATCCCTGTCTACCTGTGGCCTCCACTCATCAGACTGACGCAGTATAAAAATGAGATACTTGCCTCCCTGTTTGACTAAAATGTCAGGTACTTCTAATACAAGGATTTAGAGAACTGCTTATCCAAACAGAAACACACCCCGTACTGTCTTTGCGCTCAACATCACAATGCACAGCATCGCCCCGAGAAAGACGAGGCTGTCAGAGCGTTTGCTTTAAAATCCAAATTACGTATTCCACACATTCCGGTTACAAGTGTACAGTGGCTCCCTGTCTGATTTTTGCTGCGTTAGCATTTCTTCACTGCTGGTGAGTGGGAGTCCTAAACTCAAAGTCAAAGTCTGATCTGATGGCACAAAAAAAAAAAGCTAAAGGAGTAAGTTCCTCTTTTCTAAGGAGACAATTGTAATACTTTACTAATACTTCACTTTTTTGTACATAGAACCTTTAAAAACAGAAAGTACAAGGTGCTTTGGCACGTGAATCAGAGCACGATGTGATTCCAAACAATATAATTACAGGGGGCAGATACCGCGCCTGCACACGTATGCAAACATGCACATGCATGCAGACAATAATAATAAGCAATAGGTTGATACAGAGAGAGGAAATAATAAAGTATAATAAATAAAAATAGAATAAATAATTAAAATAAATAACAGAATAACAATAAAAAGTAATTAACAGTAACTTTTTAAGTGTATACTAGATAATAATAATATATACATATATATACATATACATACATATATACATATATATACATATACATACATATATATATATACATATATATGTGTATATATATACATATATATACACACATATATGTGTGTATATATATATATATAAAGTGGATGTAGGCTCTCTGGTGATTAGGGGGCAACTCGAGTCAGATTGCATTGAAGTCTATGTGAAAATGGCCCTACTTCTCACTTGAATTGTTTTGCTCAGTCATCATTTATTATCCTGATACAAATAGCTATGTATCGTTTGGTTTGTGCCACCCAAAGCCAGAATGCACAATAAGATTATAGCTTAATGCTAAACACTGTCTACAGCCTCTCACATCTTGTTCATGAGTCCTGGTTATTTCCCTCTGCATGAAGACGGTCAGCTGCCACGTGCACTATTGTATGTATTTAGCTTGGATTGACCCCCCTCCACCTTGTTTGTAATGATTAAACCAAGAACTTAACCAGGTTGTAACCAAGTAACGACATTTTCAGTGCGCACAATGCTCCAGGTTATGCGAGTAACTTAGTTAAGAAGGGAATTCTCAGTGGATACAACTAGAGCAAGTGTTAAAATAGACACAGTAATTTACATAATCTGCGTCATATGAGACGATCCGCCGCCTCAAGCCATGGAACGACCTGAGTCGCTCCATACTTGTCTGTTGATGGTCAAATCCTGTTCACCCGGACGACGCTTCTACCCAGCAACTGAACGCCTCGTCGCGTTTCGCAGACAGGAAGGAAGACAACATAACTCACAAAGGGCACGGAGGGGCCAGCCTTGGCCTAGAGGTTAGAAAGCCTCAGAGCTGCTGAGCTTCTCTTTGCACTCCTTATGAATGATGCATGGCTGGCTGGAGTTGGGTACGGTGCGGAGGGAGAGAGAGCGAGTGAGCGACAGCAGCCATAGAAGCAAATGAGCATTGATCAAGGGCGCTACAATTACACTGACCTCAGCTTCTTCCAAGTGTGCGCCCCCAGGAGTGGAGGAAATGGCCTTAGCCGAATGAAAAGGTCTTGATGTGTGTGTGTGTGTGTGTGTGTGTGTGTGTGTGTGTGCAGCTGTGTGACAAGTGAGGGGTGTCTTGTAACTGCAACTTTGATTTTTTTTTTTCTTTTCTTTTCCCTGTTTGAATAAAAACAAGCAGAAAGAAAAGTACCATTATTTTCCTGAAAAACATACTAAGCACCCATACGTGTTTTTGTTTTGTTTTTTTTTTCTAAAATGGGACGGTGAGTAGGTGACAGGGATGAAGTAGGATAAGGAAGGGGGCTTGTGGAGAGAGAGAGAGCGAGGTGTGAGATAAAAGGGAAGGATGGGAGGAATGCAAGAGGGAAGAGGAAAGGTGATATGGTGGACCGGGGAGTCGACAGATTGATGGATGGCGTCGCCGCAGATGGATACTGAGCAGAAACAGAGCTGCAAAAACACACTTAGCCACACACACACACACACACATATATATATATATATATTCAGACACACCATACAAACATTAAAGAAAGATGCAATTATGAAATGAGTCGCAAATTGATGTGAGCATATACACGTGAAAATAATTACACTCGCACTCAGACGCTCCAACCCAAAGGTGGCGTTCAGGTGCAGACATTTAACCGCAACGCTTCATCTCCCTCCTTATCTCAAATGCACACACGCACTCACACACACACGTATTATTAATGTGTGTCATGCAGCACATGGTAGTGCACTGACTAATAACTGTAAACAAGTATCACCATGGGGCCTATCACGCAGCCCAGTAATGGTTATTACCGTCATCATTCTTCCTATGATTATCTAGGCCTGTCATTAGCTAGAACATCGTTCCCGGCCAAATGTACCACCGGCATCGGAGAAATACACTAGACCCCACTCCATTTCGCTCATTTACATCCTGAGCACATCTGCTCGCAAGGTGTCACCACAGTGCGAGCTGTATTTAAGGTTTCAAACTGATCATCTGTCAAAGAAGGGGGGTGGGGGGGGGGAGCTCGGTTTGACGTATCTCTAACAAGCAGCAACTTACTCCACAACACTGGAATGCTGCCATCTGTTGTTGCGTTGTAGCGCAGTGTGGTGGCAAACTGTGCAAACTGAGTGTACAATAATCACACGGGGAGCTCGGGCTTGTGGGTAGTAAACGCGGGAGAATATACTAACAAAACAGAAAGCAACTGTGGAGCTACGCATGGAGACTGATGGATCTTATTTTGAGGTTGAAAATGCGACGGTGACAGAGGGCCTTTGGCGCGTCTGTTGATTTGGGTCTGGATGCACATGTGGGATTAGAGTTATCCGCCTATATAAAAACAGGCCTTTTTAGGTCTTCAAAGAACGTGTCACTGGCTTTTCACTCTACACTCCTTCGAGCTGGAATAGCTGTTGGTCAAAGGGAAGAGGAAAACATGGTTTATCTTTTTCGCTTTCACTAAATATGTCATCGGAGGTATTCTACCGGTGCTTCTTTTCAGTTTATTTTCAGTGATTTGTTGCTGAGTGGAATCTTTGAACTTGGAGGATGAACTTTATTGCTTTTCTTACTTAGTGCTGCAAAGCTCCTGCGCAACTGGGCCCGATCGATACTTCTGCTGATGGTGTTCAAATGCGCAGGTAAAGTGATCGGGTTCCTTACCTCATGCATTATGCTGTCAAACTTGTTCATAATTTCTAAATACATCATTGTAACACAAGGGCAAATCCATACCGAGAAGGTCGTGATGTGCAAGACACTCAGCAAATAGATGAGATGTTGAATTGCTACCTCTGCCACGGTGTTGACCACTGGGTGTTTGTGTCTTCTCTCTGAAGAGATGACTCCTCGGGACCTTCTCGAAGACAGAGGGACGTCCCTGCTCTGATAGACTTAACAAACTAGTTCATCCTCAGGGATTTTCTTGGAGGAACACAGTGGCTGAGAGGGAGCTGAATGATTAAGTTCAAGTAGATGGTTCAGACCCAGAATCAAAAGGTAGAAGATAAAAATAAAGGCAGCATGAGTGCCTTGAACTTGATTCGGGCGACTATGGGTAGTCAGTGTAGGTCGTTGAGTAGCTGGGTGGTATGTGCTCTTTTGGGCTGATGGCGGATCAGACAGGATGCTGGGTTCTGGACCATCTGTGAGAGTTTCACCGAGCACAAAGGAAGAGCTGCCAGAGGAGCACTGCAGTAGTCGAGGCGAGAAATAACCAAGGCCTGGACAAGGAGCTTGGCGCAGGACTGAGTCACTTAAGGCCTTATTTTCCTGAAGTTGTATAGATCCAGTTAATAATATACTATATATCCACCACTGACAGGAGCCATGGTAACCAGGTCATGAATGTTACTCACTGCACCTGTCAGTGGTCATAATGTTATGGCTGATCGGTGAACATCAGAATTAAGTTTTCAACAATATAAAGCCAGTAAATCTGACTTTCTTTCTCTTTTTTTCGAAGGATCATCAAACAGAGCACACAGCGCGGACTTATGCAGGGAGCTAAGTGGAAAGCCTCTTGCATGAGAGCGCTCACTGAAAAACAGAGCGAGAGAGAAGTTCAGCCCTTTCAGCTCGAGCTGCCTTCACGGTTTGTCCTACGACAGGCGTAGCCATGACTGGCTCCTTTTTAAAAGCGTCGCTGAAGCACCTTCTTCTTTGTTGCAGCTTGGGACCATGTTTTCCTGCTTTAATCCACAAATTAAGGCTCAGATGATAAAGTCATTCACTGACAAATTCATTAACAAACAGTCGACAATTAAAGGGAATTATGTAAATTGCAGCGTGCATACACAATATATACAGTCTAATGATGCTGTATATGTCAGTGTGATATGTAAAGTTATCCAATGTGTTTTGTGCTGGGTGGGATTCTTGCTCATGGGCACTCTGGCAGACCTTGGACTGTAAAGCAGTGGAAAAAGGAAGATCTCACGGAAACACAACATGGGCCATGAACTGGACTTCAATCCAAACCCATGATATTAACTCCTACACACTCAACCGCTCTGCTTTGCTCTGCAACAGAATTTGTACCATCAAAATGCAACTTGTCTTTGTTTCCCCATGGACACTTCCAGGCCCTGCATGCAGATTCATTATGCCTCAGAAATTTCCTCCCACAGACTGAATATGACGAAGACAAGGGCATGTTCAATATTCAATAATCATTGCTTTCAGTGTTGTGGCAACAGATGCAGCATTTGCAGATGCCATTTTTACATTCCGCTGCGTTTGCCATCTCACATGTAAAACAGATGCAAAACCAGTGACTGTTGCGACCTTTACGAATGTTCCTCAAATGCCAAAGTGTTTCGGCCTACATTTGTTCAAGGATCACATCTTACCTAATAAGACCCTCGTCCTCATTCGAGAGTTCACAGACTTCTTTCCACAGCCACTATTCAGGCGAGAGCAACACGTCTGCAGCAGCTCTGACTCTAAAATAACGTGATAGTGCTTAGTTTTGCTCTACTTGTTGTGAAAACCGGCACCAATTTACCCTCGTTTTCCCCTTTAGACGAGACACAGTTATCAAGCACCCGATGAAATTTCCATCTGCACTCTTTCACTTTGTGCTGCAACGTACACAAGCATCACAGCTTTCCCTCCTCTTTGCTTTCATCCTCTCAGCAGTCGTGGCAGACTCACTTTGTAATGGATTAAAACGCCAAGTGAACTAGAAGCTGCACTCATCAAGATGATAAATAACAATACTTAATAAATGCACAAGGTAGATTTAATTGCTTGCAGGACCGAGACCCCAAAAGGCAGCGAAACAAGGAGAGAGACATTACTGGACCACATTGGCAACATGAAAAACTTGCTTGGGTTGTTTCTGTTCAGTATTCTGCAAAGCACAGACACACATCATAGACTGTTTATAAAAATGGATGTAAACTCAGGGTCTGTGAAGTGAGGCCAACTCTGAGGAGCCTTAATGCTTCATTCTATTTTATGACCATCAGGGGGCGATGTCAGATTGTATTGAAGTCTATGGGAAAATGTCCCTACTTCTCCCTTGATTCATTAACTCAGTAAACGTTTTCCTAATGAGTTCATGGTCTCAGTCTCTAGTTTCAAGTCTTCAATACAACATGATTATTTAAATGATGGTCCATTTAGAGGAAAATAGACCATAAAGCAGGGGATGAGTTAGGGGGTGTGGCTACTGTGTGATTGACAGACTGTACCACCCAATCAGGATAGAGTACAGAGCAGGTCAGATCCTCCCCTCACTCCTCCTCAGCTCCGCCTTCTCCTCCAAATATGGTGTCTTCTGGTTTCAAAAAACCAAGATGGCCGACGGACAAATTACAAAGTGGAGGCTTCAAAACAGCAGCTCACAGACGATGGTGACGTCATGGAGGGTTAACAGTTGGTCTGTTGCAGATGCTTGAATGTACACGCACACATAATTACAGACAACGCACAATGTGCCAGAAGACACTTACAGACTGAATCTAAGGTTGAGCAGTTGATTTTTGTTGGAAGTATGATACCAGATATCCCTGTCTGAATTTGACTGAATGTTATGTGTCTGTAGGATCCACCACTGATGATGACACAGGAATGAAACAGCAGCTTGGCCGATCGGCTGATGCAAGACGGACTTCAGCCTCCCGCCTTAACCTGTCCAACATTTGTTTTCTACATTTATCTGAAAAACACTGAGCGCCACAGCGAGAGCCATCTATAAGATTAACCAACACTTTCTGAATACTGAGTAAAACAACCCACATCCCATTAGGGACGCCGGCTCCTGTCAGCTCAGGTCGTAAACCCAGACAGATAAACTGAGACGCTGGTCTCACCAAAGTCTGAACGGTTTTCTAATGTAGACTCTATAACCCTACGTGCTTGATTTTGTTCAAGTATAACAGCAATAGACCAGATACTCTCAACTCAACTATTTTGACCCGCTTGCTGTGTTATTAAGTCAATAAATGAATACATAGATAAATAAGTAAATCTACAAAATAAATCAGCTAGGTAATAAATGTATAAGAAGGTATAAATCTAAATCTATAATTGAGTAAATGAAAAGCTTTTTATCTTGAGTGTCTTTTATTTTAATTTCCAGAGGCTTTTATTTTCACATTCATCTCCCAGCTCTTTTCATTTCCATCTGTGGAGCCGTAGTTATCTCAGTCTGGTTTATCGGTCGCTTTGTTTCGCCCTCATGGAGCAACGTAGCTCGAAGAATCATATTTAGACTTATATACATAACATTAAAATAAAAGTTCCTTTTTTGCTTAAAAATGAAAAGCCTTATTTATTTATTGACTCAATTATGTATTTATATTGACATTTATTTATATATTTCTACATGTATCAACATTCATTTTTTCAGGATTTATTTTATAGCTTTTCTCGATTTGTGTATCTGTTCATTTATTTAATATTGATTAAAATGGTATATCATGAAACAGCTCTTTTAAGACCAACCATATCTCACTGCACACTTCAATGTCTATCCATCAGAGCCTTGGAAGTGTCCTTTATTTCCACCAGCAGTTTAATCTGCACGCAGCCATTGTTGGATCAATCACACCGATCATAGTCTTTACATTTAATTGACCGTTCAATAAAGCGGAGGGTAAATAAACCTGCATTCTTTTGTGGTCAGTTATTGTGGAAACAGGTTTCCTTCCCCTGCTTGCTACAGTGCTTCATCTTTGATCAGACATATATGATTAGTGGCTCCTTGTTAGTAATGCTACAGCTTATCAAACCGATTTGACAGGCAGAACCTTCACTGGCCAAAACATGGCGTCTGCAGACTTTTACACTGCAGCTGTTGGATTCGGTTTTCCTTTCACACCACCTGCAACCACTCGGAGAAGAGAAACACATGAAGCCTTTAGTCACAGTGGATATGAGCAGTGAAGGAGCGCTGAGAGCTTTTGTTAAAGTGTGTTTGTATTTGTGTTTGTACATCCCATTGTGTGATACTGTAGTGTGTGAACACATCTTTATCTGTTTGTTTGATTGATTATCCAGCAGCCTCTCAGCACCTTTATACTTTCCTATCTATCACTCTCTTTAAACACAGATACACACACACACACACACACACAGAGACACACAAGCACACGCCACATAGGGGATGAAGGAGGCCCTGCTAACGGCATATTAGCCACCTGTGGGCAAGCCAAGTACTGTGTAAATACCCAGGGGAGAGAGGGGATGAGCCGTGGCGCCCTGTCAGGCCTAATCTAGGAAGACACCTAATCTCCTCAATCCCCCACGGAGCCTTCTCCATCACTCCCAGATGGATAGGAATAGTACCTGGAGGAACACCACTGCCCTGCATTCCAGAAAATAGCCTGGGCCACAACAGGCCACAGAGACAGGATCTGTGGGTTGTTTCAGAGCTGCCGCCGTCAGTCTGCACGCTCAGGACGACACAGTGATGAGTCATCTCTCAGTTTTTGGGCGCCGACATTAATCTGTGATGAAGGTCTTTTGAAATCTTTTTATGTTTCATGAAAAGATTGAATAATGATTCATTGTTGAACCAAATCAGCCTTCTTCACATCCTTATCTTTATCACTTCAAACATTTTAGCAAATCACAGCTGTCGCTGGCTGAACTGAGGTGAAGTACAAAACTTTATTGTACATGATGGATACTGCAATGATTCCATTATCGGCTCTCTGTAAGGATCTTTTTCTTTCTCTCTTCTTTTTTCTTGTATTAATTTCTCTCTTGAAGAAGAAGACTTCAAGCAAGCATTTCCAGTGCATTCACATTGGTTATGTATTTCGTACAACAAATGCCAACAGAAGGTGTGATCGTAGTATTCCTTTTTTTTTTCTTAGTCTAATCTCCCCATGTCTGCAAAACTACCCCCCCCATCCAAGAACTAGTGCTCCATCATAACTGTATGTAACCGCACATTAACCAACTTTCCCCAAGGGGCAACAGTATAATGCTAATAAAGACGTGAAAGCTAAAGTGCACCTGTTTAGAGGTGAAGAAGCTGCAGTCAGTCAGTGGGGCGACACCTAATATTGCAATTAAGGAGCAGCTTTTAACTTTTATCTTTAATGTTTTGTTCTTAAAATAGCCACAAGAATCCACAAAGATGATATAATTCAGACCGAGAATGAAACGTGTGACTTAAAACTTGCACTGAGATTGATGGCTCCTGTCACACATGCTTACAAAGGCTTTTCAGTGCTTGTCCTCATGGGACAATTGATACCATAGGTGTAGATAGGGATACATTTGTTTCATCCATCCATCCATCCATCCATCCATTATCTATACTGCTTATCCATGTAGGATCAGGGGGGCTGGAGTCAATCCCAGTTGACACTGGCAGACGACGGGGCACAAGTCCTGATCCAGGTTTCTCAAAGAGGAAGTAAGAATAGATGAGCTTCCAGCCACAGTTTTCCATTTCCATTTTCCATTTTCACCTTCGTTAACAAAGCCCAGAGTATAAAACCCATCTGGAGGAACCTGAAGAGATGGTCCAGGACAAGGCTACGAGTCATATGATAAACATTCGGTCACACTTACCGGTTCACAGTTGATTCCAGGACGATGCCGTTAAACTGATTCAAAAGCTACAAATACAAAATATAATCATTATTCTATTGATAAAACAATTCTGCCCCTGTGTTTGAACTCACACTCTCCTTGGATTCTGAGTGATAAGGCTGAAGGTAGAAAAAGTTAGAAGAATTTGGTGTTTAGGCCCGCAGGCCTTGATGGTGTTTCTCAGCAACAGAGGCCTGCTGGGTTACAGAGGTTTTCAACCTTTCTTGGCAGAAAAGTCTTCAGTGCTTGATTGGAAGGATGCGGTTTCCTCAGGCAGATGAAAAACAGTTACCACAGCTTCTAAAACCCTGGGCTTATTCACTCTTCTGACCATCCATTCATGGAAATTTAAGATTACTTCGCTGTTTTTGTTAGGTCATTAGGTCCAGATAGGTCAGGAGCGGGTGAGGATGATGTACCTCACATGCCTAAGTTTTGTTAACAGTAACACATTCATCATTAAACTATTTGAATTCTGGTAGTTCCCATTTTTGTTTTGCCATCTGTTTCTCTGGCACTTTGCACTGAATTTTCACGTTTTACTCACATTTTTGCTCATCACATTTGGATTGAAGGGGTTTCATTTTTAACAGTATTCCCAGAAATCATTTAACGTTATCCTTAAATTCTTTGTTTAGTGGGACAATCATCAGTCCATTGTAACATTTCTGTAAAACAATCAACTTCAAACAAGTTAATCGTTACTTTTAAAATGTCAGTCATATATATTTTACTCTTAGTATATTAGATAAGTTTTCTATTCATCCTCCATCCTCGTTGTTGTTCTCAGTGTTCCTCTCGTGGCTGTATAGTGATTGACAGCTCAGTTATTGGTGACATGGTGGTTTAATAGTGATTGAGAAGCTCTGGTTCTTTCTATTCTTCTGGGTTCTCAGCGATGAAGATGTTTTTCTAGGCTTGTCAACAACGTATATAATGAGTATAATAATATTATTACATTAAGAACACGCCAGTGTCACTTGTAAAAACCTTCATTGTAGAGGTTTGCAGCAGTTTGCAGTCATTGTCTGCCCCAGAGAGAAAATAACATCCTTGACTCATATTCAATGTGCTCTGCAAGGGTCTGGGTTGGAGAAGAACTGAGACTATGTTAGATATAATAAATAATAAAAACCTCTGAATCTGATCCTTGTACATTCGTGCTTCCAACATTTAGAATCAGATATGGTCCGCAAGGACGGATGTTTAATAATTCAATTGGCTGCTACTGAAGGACATCATAACACATTCATCTGATTTGAAAAGACTGGCCAGAAACAAGGAGTGGAGAGCTCTCCTTTTTACTGGAACAACCACTTTTCTGTGAAAGTGGGGCTGAGCTGAACCTCCACCCTAATCCAGTTACTCACACCCAAACGTAGCTAATAATGCGGCTGCACTTCAAATAGCACTTGTAAGGTGACTGGGGGAAGGGGAGAAAAAAAAAAAACAACAACAACCAATTTGCATTTTTCAAGGACCGCCGAGGCAGGTGGAGTGCTAATGAACATTTCTATGATCCATTAATCGGGATGTCGTTTGCACATGGCCGTCATCACAAAGTGGCACTTGAGTTTGCGTGGCTCCGTCAGAAGGGCTAATGGAGACAATGGTACTAATCAGTCCAAAGCAAACAGCTCTCCTCCAGTTTAAATTCCCCCAGTTTAAATGTATCATTGTTCATCAGTGTCATAAAACTGCTTAACATGCACAAGGGGACTAAAAGTGCACTGTGATCGGGTATAAAGGATAAATGCTGATAACTAATGCAAGATAAGCGATGATTTATAGCCACAGCAGCTGTTTTAGGGAGTTTGATGACCCTACTGTGACTCCAATATATAACAAAGTTGCATAGTGATTATATGGATTTCATAATACCTGAGGGAGAGTGGATACTCGGTGTGTGCACTGCGGCTGCCGAAGCTGATCTGCTGCAGTAAAACACACAAACGTTCACACCGGCTGCGTTGCTGCTGCTGCCAGCAGAGTTTCCTCGATACCTGAATGTTCAATCTCCTTCCGTTTTGAATGAATTTTTGGGTTTATTCTCAGAAGAAAACATCTCTGAAATGCTGTTTTGCTAAAAAAAATATATGATTCATATATGAGATTCAGCCTAGACACAGAGAATATAGTGGAAGGTTTGTCAGTTTATATATATATATAATATTTCTTGCGAGGAATTAGGGAGTTTGATGGCACTACTGTGACCATTACAACAGGTCTTCTTCTTCTCTTTCATTGTGACGTCACCCATCGGTTTGTGAGCTGCTGTTTTGAAGTTTCCAGTTTGTAATTTGTCCGGCAGCCATCTTGATTTTATTTATTTATTTATTTTTATTTCAGGCAGAAAAAAAAATGATCGTGTGTATTGAAGAAGACTTGAAACTAGAGACTTAACTCATTTGAAAAACATTCGCTAACAAATCACGTGAGAAGTCATTTTCACACAGACTTCAATACAGTCTGACTTCTTTTTATAGCCAGTGATCTGATGGTATATTAGATAGAATGTAGGTTTAAGGCTCCTCAGCATTGGCTTCATAGGAGCCTTCATGGGACGCAGCAGGCGTAATTTGCAATAAGGAAAAAGAGCCATACGCTAGGCTAAGTCACATTGTCACATGTACTTTTGTGTTTTTCTTTTGCCAAACCTGAGTGTATATCATCCCTTATCCTCATCCATCGTATGAAACCCGATGCAGCACGTTACGTTCCTTCTGCCTGACGTTATCTACCAGTTCCCCAGTGCCAGTACTCCTCCTTTCCCCTCTGCTCCCGAGACAACTAGATGGAACAATGTCTATTCTCCGCCTGCTATGTAGGCCACCTTTTAACCAGTACTGAGGATTGGGATATCAGGCAGGATTACAAGGTGAGCTGACAATGGCACACACAAAGCGAGAGACACACACCTTGGTGTCTCGTTGCTAAACATAAAGGGAGACGTGCTGGCCCAGCCATGACCTTATTAAGTAACCTCTAGTCAAGAGCCAGATGGCAAGAGGTGAAAAAGAAGGTGGCGGGTGAAAAAGATGGCGGGTTGGTCACGAGTAATAGAAGAAAGTGTTGGAAGCTCTTTGCTGTTTGGCAAATCCAATGGATGGAAAGGATATGTTGATTATAAAAGAAATGTCCTCCTGTGCAGCTAATATGGCTCCAATTTCATCTGAATAGAACAATCAAGGAAGGAGTTCCATCTGCACAGTGTGTACATATACATTAATGATATTTTAATGATTAACCAATAGATTCAGTCAGAGGGGGATTTCACCATGGTAACACTGCTTTATCGCATCCCACTTCCATGACATTATCACATTTGTGGTGGCTACTACTTAAATTAACGAACTCACCACAACAGCCATTGACGATTAGTGTTAAACGCGATTGAAATACCATTTACCAGACGCAAACAGCCATTAGGCTTTACGCATTATGTCGACAATGCCAGGTCATCGTTCGTAACTGCAGCACAGTCGTTGTGCACGGCATGCGTTTCCACCACTTACAGTGAATCATACATTTATGTCAGGGCTATAATATAAACACTTGACAGGGGGTGAGCTCTAATGAGTCAACACGGAAAGCTGTTAACTGTGCAGTCGTGAATGATTCATAGCCACGGTGAAGATCACAGTAATGCCAATCAAGATAAAATATTATTCAAGATGATGTCAAGAACAGATGATGTCAGTTCATCAATTTATCGGTTTGTTATATTGTCTTTTGTCTCTGTTCAACCTAAAGGCTGTGCTGTATTGGTTTTTTTCTTTTTGTGTGTGTGTGTGTGTGTGTTTTTTTTTTTCCAATTTTATTCTCACGTACGTGCAGCACATTATTAAGGTAAAGCTATACACAGCTCGAAGCCACTTCGAAGTGAAGTAAACAATGATAAAACACAATTACGACAGGTTACGAATCAACCAGTATAAAATAATGATGACGCTAAAGGGAAAATACACAGAATGGATGAAAAGGGCCACAGCAGTCCTATCTCAGGGCGAGGGGCATCCAAGAGATTTCCCCATTTGGGAATTAAAACAACATCAATGCACAATGTGAACAGACTAGATTTTCCACCTCAGCATCAACCCTCTCGGCTCTGTGGTAAATACTTGAATGAGGTCCCAGTGTTAGTCATGTGTCCCCTCCAACTCATGCTCAGTGATATGCAAAATGGCACAGATCTACTCAGGAGACAAAAAAAGGAGACAAAGCAAATGTCAAACTGTGTTCCCCTGGACTGGGGCTGCGGGTGCAGGGGTGGGGGCATGTTGGGTTGGTGTCATGGGGAGGTAATGCAGAATTTCTGTGTGTGAGTGCTGGCAAGGGCTTAAGTGTGCGAGCAGATGCGCGCAAACACACGCTAGTGTACTTATGCGTGGCTGCATGTGTGTTTGTATATGCAATTATCAGCTTCATCAGACATTACCTTGTCACAGCTATCTCCCCCTGTCACCCAACCGTCCCAGCAAACACACAGACACACAAGTCTCACAGGGTTTGATACTTAATGCATGTGGGGGGGGGGGTGTGGAGGGTGTCTGGTGTTACTGTGGGGCCCTAAGCCGGTTAATGACGCCGGGCACCAGAAGCCCCACAGATGGCTAATCTAACCATTGTCTTCCCCACCCAGCCCCTTCGAGCAAACTCTCATCCCATCAGCCCCCCCATGCAGCACGCTACTGTTTACCCCCATTCGAGCCAATGCTAATCCTGTTTAGCAACATTCTCAGAACTCTGAATGGCCTTTCCCCCGACCCTCTCCTCTCTCCTTTCTCCCCACCCTCTTCTTTTGTTTTTTCAAATGATAAAACGGGAGGCTGGGTGGAGAAGGGCCACGGTTATCCTCACTTGTGTAAAAGGAGAGATAGGGCCACTGGGGAAGGGCGGGGAGAGGGGGTGAAAGCACAAGGGAGGGTGGGAAGACCTTGGAATGTTCAGGGTTTCTTTCAAGGCGAGTTCATGCCCCAGATAATTAACAATTATACTTCATAGTTCTTGCATTCACTAATATGCAGGGGTGATGGATATGGTGCTGACATCTTCAGCCTCCTGATGCTGCTCCCAGAGCCTCCCTCTTGCTTTCCTTGCATCATCTGTCACTCTTAAGTCCACCGTGTCGATCCGGGGCCCCAGTCGGCTGGACTGATATTCCCAGGATTCCTTTTCCTTCTATCTGGAGGGACGTGTCTGTCTGAGAGGAGGGCATTGTATATGCCATATAAAAATAATGTGTGCCTCATTCTTAAATCCATTGCTCCTAGCTGCACATACACATAACTAGACAACTACACACACACTGGCTATCTGTAACCTCCACCAAAGCGACAAAGTCACAAAGCAGCCTAGAGAGGATCAGTGGATTGGGCCTGTGTGTTCACGCTGCCCTCTCCGCTAGTCTTTTCACTTTTGTTTCCATACATATCAAAGCATTTTTCAGTTCTTTTGCTCAGCCTGCTAATATGACACACTGCCGTTTATACTGATTTGAATAAGTGGATAAGGGGCACAAAGGCCCACACAGAACAGGGAATGACTTGAAATGCTTTCATCGCCCGCTGAAAAGGACATTGTTACTGTCCGACCTCACTGCCGAGTTCCAGAGGCGTTTCAACCAGCGCGGGGAGATTACGGGCGACGAAAGAATCCACTTAACGTGTTTTGTTTTGTATTTCTATCTTTTCTTCTCCTCCTATTTGCTCAGCGGTGGACGTATGAAAAGGAGGAATTATACACAAATGGGATTGTTGTCTATCTGTTGCACCCAGGTATTGGCACGCTATGACTTCAAAGGCCACTGGAGTGCTTTGAAGTGGAGCTTGAAGAGAGACACCTGTCTACCCCCCCCCCCTTGTTGCAATAATTGTTCAGCACACTGATACTTAACACCCCGCTGAATGACAGGCTTGGATTCTGTGAACACGACAATCGGTCTGGGTCACGAAATCCTCGTAGCCAAGTGACGTGGCGGAGGAAAGAACAGCAGCAAACGCACCAAATGGTGCCGGACTGAGGCAGCTCCTCTTGCCCCGGTCAGTGTCGACACAAGCCAAGTGTGTGGTGAAATACACGATTTAATTAGATTTGATTCACTTGTGGCCGTAGTCCGTTGCACCGTAAAGTGAAGCCAGTGCTGAAGGGCCCTAAACCTTCATTCTCTCTAATGACCATCAGGGGGCTGACTCAACTGGTTTTAAAAAAGAAGTCGGATTGTATTGAAGTCTATGGGAAAATGTCCCTACTTCTCCCTTGATTTATTAGCTCAGTAAACGTTTTCCTAATGAGTTTATGGTCTCAGTCTCTAGTTTCAAGTCTTTCAGTACAACATTTCATTCATTCATTTTTTTAAATGATGGCCCCATTTAGAGGAAAATAGGCCATAAAGCAGGGGATGAATTAGGGGGTGTGGCTCCTCGGCTCCACCTTCTTCTCCAAATATGGTTTATTCTGTTTTTCAAAAAAAAAAACCAGGAGGCTGGAAGCTTCAAAACGACAGTTCACAAACCAATGGCTGACGCCAGGGGAGGGTGCCTCTTGCTCGCACTTAGTAGCTTCAGTTATTTAGTGGGAAACTATCGCAGCCTCCCTCTGAACTATCATAAGCTATCATTTACCAAGCAACAAGCAGTTCATATAATTAAGCAAATGTACTATGAGCTTACAAGGCTGCTGCCCGTGCATGTACTCTTTCTTCACTCTTAAATATTAAAGACGCAGCCTTTTCGTGAGGGGGTTTAAGAGGATGGGGGTGGTCTTGACTGTGGGGAAGACCCAGTGGACTGTGTCTGCCTCAGTTAATCTGCAGCAGTACCCCTGACTTCTCAACCTCACCTGTGAAGACAAAAATAAAAGGGTATTATGTTTCTGACCTCGAGCCAAGCATATGCACTCTCCACCCCACCCGTCGTGCCCAATCTCTCTCAATTGAAAACTCTCAAAGCTTCTCTCACATTCCTCCTTCTATCACCTTGCCTCATCTTCTTTTCAGGGTGTATACTTTTATCCAAAGGATCGAGTGGTGCATATATTTTTAGTATTTGTGGTGCACGTTCAAATAGAAAGCCTGCAGGAATAAAACCTCTTCTTCTCATCTTTCTTTCTTTCTTTTCTTGCTAAACCATACAGCCCTAAATATGAGAGACCTTCAGTCTAGTAAATCAACTAACCAGGTATTAGTACATTGTATTGACGAAAAAACAGTTCTAACATTTGTCATGACAAATGCGTTTGCAAACAATTTTCTGCTTTTACATCCAGCAAACCCAAAGCAACAGTATTCAATCGGTGTCATGGTCACCTGATGCATGAATTTCTTTTTAGCTGGAACGTGGCTGCTTCTGGGAGAGGGTGAGAGCTGCTGAAGCTCAAACAATGAGCAAATATGTCTCTAAAGAAGAAACGATGAGTTTGGCTGACAATCCTCTGCAATTCAGCAAACACCTACGTGTCTCTGTTGATTCATTGTTAATTTGATTAATGCTGGTTTAAGGCTGACTAATCATAAAGGTCTGGCAACATTGGACTGGTCCATTTCCTTGTATAGTCACCGTGAGTTACTAATATTTTTGTAATGCAATTTACTGCATCTAGAACAGTACTGTCCTCCTGCAGCAGTGCTACTGCACTGAAGTATATTTATACTTTTTATATTTAATATATTTTTAGCATTATATTTGTTCTTGTTTTCTCACTTGTCTTGTGTTACTGTAATTTGGAGCAAGTTTGGTTCAGGATGAATCAGGTTCTTATCTTACAAATTACAAATACAATTGCAAATGTATTTTGTAGTTTACTCTATTTCTACTGTATTTTATTATACTGAGCTGCACTGTATTGTTTCCATTTAATATTGCTAGATTGCTGCTAATTATTATTATCATTATTATTACATAAAATCTTTTATTTTAACTTAAACCAACTTCATTGTTGGTCGCAGATAACACTCTACAACTGTAAAACAAGAAGTTGTGTTGTATAAGATTACGACACAATTTTATGAAAAATGTCAGGAATATAACTTCATAAGAAGCTCCACTGTTGTATATGTGTGGAATGAGGGAGCCAGTGAACCATAAAACAAACCTTATTTTGCTATTATCAGATCTTCCCCGTCTTGTTCAGCACTGACTTGAGGCCATATTTTGTTCTGGAATAGAAACTATGCTTTGCAAAGGCGAAGTCAAAGTTGATAATAAGTTTATGCAGTCGCCCTCTATCCGTAGCCTTATTATTGCATCAAAATATTCTCAGTTCACCTCACCTCCTTGTGTTTTTATGTTTCTCATTTTTGAGCCCAGGACACATGACTTACATTTTAAGACGCTCTGCCCATTCCGCATTTTCACGAGACCAATCTGCCGTTACATGGGTCTCCCATCCTGCAATGTGTAAAAGAGAATGGCGGCCCAGCAGCATCAGCAACATGAATCTACAATGTGGTTTCCAAGCTGAGTAATAGGAAGTTTCCAGCACAAAGAGAAGCTCTGTTCCCCCACTGATGAGGCAGCACAAACTGCCAGCCCCCTCACTGAATCATTCCTCTAGTAAATGTCCTTCACCATCGGCTTTTATGCAGCACAGCTCCCTCGCCCAGACTTCAGGCACTGTAAACGGCAAGCAGGGTCAGAGTAATTGAAATCATTAATCGTGTTTTATTCCACTTTGGGGCAAAGTAAGCTTGAATTGGAAAAGAGGTAGGTAATGGCTTTGGATAATGTACACGTCTTTGAGGGAAGCGAATGAAACAATATTGAGTTGCATAGACTATTGAGTTTCAAAGGTGGGATAGTTGTAGATCATGTATTATTATGCTGTCATAATAAAATCATTGATTTATATTTGGGAATTAATCTGATATTGTATTGATTTATCGAATTGAATTAAAGTCACAAAGACATAAAGAGAAAGAGAAACGCAGACGCCCCCCCCGTCTTGAAATGTAATGTCATCAAGCCCCACCCCGCCCAGTTTTAAATAAACTGTTTAATATGTGTACCTACTGTTGGCTCCATCCATAACAAGGTGAGTATACGTATGTTTTAACTTTTCAAAGCAGTATTACTCTGACACTTCTATGGAAATCTGACCGATAGTTGAAATTGGAAAAACAACCTACATCATTTGATAAAACTGAGCTGTTCCCAAACACAAATGTAATATATATGTACATGTTTTGAATTTGACATATATGCATATATAAAATGAAATCACATCGGTAAAGTTGCATTTGTAACAATTTCATATTTTGACATACATACATGTCTTGTCCATACGAATATGTACGTTTACGTATGTATACTAGATATGTTATATGTTATGTCAGTATATGTTTATATATTATATACACGCCCCCAAAATGGGGAGACAAATAATGATAGATAATGAAAATTTAATATGAAAAACATATATATGGTATAATATATTATACCATATAAAATTAATCTCATATATATATTAATGTTTATTATGCAGATTTTACCATGTGTGTTTAATATATGATATAAACTTATTTATCTAGAGGATGTGTATATGTGGGTCTTGCCATAGGAACATGTCATTATAAAATTTCTTTATGGAAATTGACAGGAGATAGAAAACCAAAATAAAATTAAATTAAAATGAACAAGATAAAATAACCATGAATCTCATTTTTTTTTGTTTTTTTTTTATGTTCTATTTGTTTCCTGTTAAAGTTTATAACATTCACCAAGATCCCGGTCTCGACAAATCATTACCATAGACTGCTCACATTTAACCCAGGGGCCGCAGTAACTGCCGCCGTGTGTGTATGGAGCAGACAGGTTCAGAGGTGACTGTCTAGTTGATTGCATGCTCATGTCTGGAGCACCCTGGGGTGCAAGGGCACAACATGTCCTGTACCCTAATGATAGATGAACCGCACTCTGACCTACGGCGCCGCGTTCCCAGTTTGTTATGACCTCATGATGTCCCCCCCCACTGGTTCATACAGGCCAAAGATGTCCGCTCATGTCTGGCCTGTCTCCACCGCACCCTGCTTGAGTTTCAACATCGATGGGTGGAGGCTCCTAAATATTGTGACCCATTCGTTCATTCGAGCTGCTCATCATGTTTCCTAACATAGAAATATAGACAATATAAGTTTCTACTTTAAGAAACGTCCTGAAACTATGTGTCACAGTCTGAGTATTTAAGGCCCCTTGAATGGTCTCACTTCCTGTTCAGCCGTTTGGCCCTATGACCAGGGGTCATATAGATGAGTGATTGAAACCAGATGTTTGTGTTTATGACAAAATGTGTAGTTATTTCCTTAATAATGTTAATGATGTGCACCCTGCTGGCTCACCTGGTAGAGGACATATCATGAAGGATTTGTCCTAACTGCAGCTCCCGGGTTTGACTTGTGGCCCTTTGCTGCATGCCCCCCCCCCCCCCCCCGACTTTCCTGTCTCTTTCTCACTGTGACTTCCAAAAAAAGGGGGACAAAAATACTTAAAAACATATTACAATAATAATGTGAAAAATGACATTTCACAATGAAATAAGAATAAATGACTACAGTTAGCAGGTTAGCACGCTTCGCTATACTAATTCTAACATGGCCTCAGGCCTTAAGTTACATTAGGCAAAGGATAGTGGTGTAATGATGGTTAGCTTCACTCTTCATTACCAGCTGGTTGGGATGAATTATAGAACAGCAGGTATATGTATGTATCTCGGTGGTGTAACTCTATGAGACCCCTCACTACTGGTTCAGCTGCTTCAGCTCTGGTTTTCCTTCCCTCTCATCTGACGACAACCAACATGGAGCATTTCATCAGCCTCCTTTGCTGCAGCCCAGCTCTCTACTTTGAGTCGTCTGCACTTCTGTCTGCTCGTTGTCCGCCAACGTCTTACCGAGTTTCTGGGATCAGCGTTTCTGGGCGTTACTCTCCTCTGCCCATTGTGTCCTTAGCAGATCTCAGCAAGTTCGGCCCCAATTAGTGTGTTTGTGGTTTAAAAACCTGATTGTCAGGCAAGAAAGTACGTTTTTAAATCAAATTATAATGTAACCTTAAGTAGCAGTTTCATTAGTTTTAATTGATGCTTTGCATTCATGCTAATGTCAAACCCCCATGCTGAAACTGTTGAAGCTGTGTAATGGCTGCTTCATTAGAAAATGCCAGTTCTGGTCCCACAAAGCCTGAACCAGAGGGGCAGATATTTACATTTGCCACAACTTTGGAAGAGATTGAACCCTTATGTTACACATGCACATGCGGGGACAGAGTTCACACACATACACATGCACACAAACACAGACAGACACACACAGTGTTAGATTTAACAGCTTTAGTCACTATACATCGTTTACTTTATTCTAAAGTGTTGAATCTCATTTCAGTAAACGACTACATTATTATATCTATACCCAGGAAGTGTTACAACTCACCCCAGTAAAGTGGTGGTAGGTTGTAACACTGGAACATTTTGTACTTGTCATTAACTCACATGATCTCTGATTGTGTACTAGACGTCCAAGTGGGTTTTAATTGTACTAGAACAACATGGGTTCTGTGTCTTAAAGTTGGAGAGATCTAGCACAAAGAGCCAATGATTTACTCATGTTCAAACAAAAAGTGTTAATATTCAAATTTTAGTTTAGTTTAAGCCGCTAGACAAAATATACACCTTAAATACACCTTCCTTTTTTTTTTTTTTTTTTTCATATCAACACTTGCACGTCCTCTAATCTTTTGATTTCAATCTGGGGCTCTAATTTATTGCTTGGTGCTTGTAAAACTTGTATTTAATAGCTTTGCGGTGAGGTTTGGATGGGTTTTTGAATCCTGGCTGTAAGCACAGAGAGACTGTGGCTCCGCCTTCCTCCTCCAAAAGCATGTCTGCATACTTCCATTGTGTGGCACGGCTGAACAAGCCTTTAAGCACCAGCACAAGATGGAGTGAGGGATTGCTTCTCTTCCATCGTGCCAGCTGGCGCACCTGTCCTGATCAAGTGAACTGGCTTGGGACGGGTTGGTTGGATTGTGCTCACTCACTCACAGTCTGGGGGGAGTGACAGCGAAGGTGGGAGAGAGACAGTTGTTTCTGGAGTGCAGCCTCTATCTGTCATTGTCGAAACAGTTTGTTTCTTGGGTTGTTCGGCGCATTTTGTCGCTCGTTTCTTTTCATCTACTCCAATCAGTGTAAAACATGTGAGCGACAATAGCAACCAAGATGGGAGACACAAAACGTTCCTGTCTGTCTAGTTTACGTCACTCCCACCTCCAGGCTTGAATCCAAATACAACAGTGGCAACAAAGTTAAGAGACGCAGATCCATGTAGAAGCTTTGCCTTACAGCCTCGACAGCATTAGCAGAGGAGCTGGGTTTGGGCTGAGCCTGTGCTAAAATATCTCTTTAAACTATGTTTCTGACTCTTACAAATCTTTAGGTTTAATTATGCCTCCCACTCACGGCCATGAATGGAGGCATTGCGTTTCTTCTTGCCCTTGCGTCCCACGTCACCTTTTGGTTTGTGAGCTGCCGTTTTAAAGCAGGTGGAGCTGAGGAGGAGTGAGGGCTCTGTACTCTCTCCTGATTGGGCGGTACAGTCTGTCAGTCACAACAGTAGCCACGCCCTAAATGAACATGTTTAATCGAAGAAGACTTGAAACTAGAGACTGAGCACATAAACTCATTAAGAACCTTTACTAATAAATTTTAAAAAAGTGAGAAGTAGGGTCATTTTCCCATAGACTTCAATACAATCTGACTTTGATTTACAACCAGTGGAGTCGCCCCCTGATGGTCATTAGATGGACACTTCAGCACTGGCTTCAGTCTATGTCCACTTAAATATACAGTCAATGACTTTCTTTCATATTGTTGCTTATTTACACACATCTATGTACAAACTCGTATTTGTGAACCTTCTCCATGGAGCTTGATAGATGAATATAGTATAATGCAAAACAGCGAAGGTGGCAATTTGCTGTGCAGTGTGCATGACCACACGTGCATGATAGAAATCTTCACTGTCACAAAACTCAGACGCATTCTAATAATTTCATGAAGTTTGCGTTAATTCCCTGAACACTGAGCGTCCGCCACATGAAACCCAAGCCTCGGGCAGTGAATGTGGGCATAAACCATTACTGCCTGTTGTAAAATGTGAACGCACACACGTGCATGCACAGTGTAGGATAGAGGAAACTGCCAGCTGTGATGAATAGCTTTCAATCAGGCCGCAAAATGGGTTCACACACCTCTTGGAAGGGAGTTTAGTCAGATAATTGCTGTTCTGAAGAAAGGCTATTCGGATTAGTTTGTAGGAAATTCATTACAATCTGATGGAGTTCATCAGTGTTAAACATAAAAAAAAAAAAAAAAAAAAAAAAATTTAACCTTGCGAAAGACGGAAAAATCTTTTTCAACACATTTTTAAGATCAGTGAAAATTAAAGCATAATTTGTTAGAGGTATGAAAGTTGATGAGATTGTTGAGGATAGTGAGAATTTGAATGAATGAGAAACACGAATGCACCATAAATCTGTAGAATTTAATCTATTTGAAGTAAAGCTTTAGTATCATTTATTTTATCTCAACGTTGTAGAGAGTAACATTACCCTTTATTACTCATTACCGCCATTTAACCAGCAAATTTGTGTAACCTTCGAGCAATCTGTCAGAATATACATGTCAGTGTGGTAATAACCCAAATGTGCAGTGACCAACAGCCAGAAGTGTCTTTGCTGAACATTATGATGTCACATCATATGTCATATATACATTATACACACACATACACACATTCTGTAAATGTTTTCCTTGTGGGTTTATGAGCTCAATCTCTATTCTTAAGTCTCAAGTCAGTTCAACATGAAGTTCACTAAGGGCATGGCCATGTGATTGACAGACTGTACCGAGCAGGTCAGCTCCACCCCTCACTCCTCCTCAGCTCCACCTTCTCCTCCAAATATGGTTTCCTCTGGTTTCAGAAAGATGTCTGAGGTGGAGACGTTCGAATGGCTGGAGGCTTCGAAGCGGCAGCTCGCAGACCGATGGGTGAAGTCACAGTGGGTCGATTGCATTGAAATGGTGGGTGGAAGAGATGGAGAGCTGATGAAGTACTAGAGCAGCACAGCCAACGTGGCTAGTGCGCTTCCTGTTGGCATCATTGATTGCACGCACACTTAATTACCTCAGTCATGGGTTTGTATCTGCAGGAAGGACGCAGGATGATGGGGATCCGCGGTGGGAGAAACATGACGGAGGCAGAAACAGTATAGTACTGTATTAACCTACAGTGCGCCATAATTTCCCGATTTCCCCACACATGACTGCTCATGAACCCCAGAGCAAAGGGCAGATGGTGATGGGGATTAATATGAAGGGAACCTTCAAGGGAACGGGGGGGGACAAAGGCTTGACGGATGAAAGGAGGAGGCAGCGGAAGGGGAGCATAGTGAGAAACTAGTGTCCGCTGGGGGCTTAACTGTGTTTTTTTTATTTTCTCTATGCCATAACAAAGACATATTACCATAATCACCTCTTCTCCACTATCATCGAATCGATTCAATTCCCCTCCACTCTTCTCAAAGTCCTCTGGGAGAAACATCAGTATCTTTGTGTTCAAGGTGAACCGTGTGTCCTCTTGTGTGCAGGAGTGCATGTTTGTGAGTGCATATAATGTGTGTGTGAAGGCTGCAGTTCTTTGAACACTGTGTGCGTGTGTGTGTGTGTGAGCATGTAAGTTCCCTGGCAGAGGCAATAAAGTCGGGCAATAATCACCGGTCCAGTGAGAGGGTGTCCTGAGGAAAAATTGGCTCAGCCGGTAACCACAGCCACATTATCTCAACTACACACAGCGGCGGGTTAACAGTGAGAGAATTGAGCTTTTGACCAGAGGGTCGGCAGTTCAGACCAATATGGGAAGTTTAAACAGGAAGGTGTATGTGATATCTGTTTGCCTCTCAAACTGTCGTTACTGTTTGTCCGCCCTTGAGCAAGGAGATGCGACCCCCTTAAGTGCTATAGGGGGAGGGTGGGGACAATTTAGCAGCCAGAGGCACAAAAATAATGCACCGGGGTCAGCTCTTGGAGAGAAAAAAAAAAAAAAAGTATCCAGTTTATCAAAACGGTATCTGACGGCACTGAAAACAGATGTTTGCAGATGTTATTTGGCCGATTATTTACTGCAATTAATGAATTGTACATGTATGTTGAGGAATTTTAGTTGGACCTAGAATACGTTTTTAAAGAACTGTAGATACATAAACCATCTCTTCTGTGGTTTGGTGTCGGCACCACTGAATCAAACCACTCATTCTTGTTTAACGCACCACTTCATATCTACATGTTACACTCTCTTTCACTGTTGAGTAAGGTGTAAAATCCAAAATACATTGCACATGTCCAACATGACAGGTTTAGGCTTATAACATACAGTTAAATCAAACCTGAACTAAATCGGTTGCTACTGAGTCTGAAGGCGCTGAAGCTCCTACAAAGACAGCTCTGTAAATATGTTATATTCATAGTTAAGGGTTAGAACACGGATAGAAAGTAAAATATGAAATGTCACTCCTCCATAGTTTCTATGGAAAAGAAGTGAACTGAATAATGTGTCATATTGAATTTATTTTCTTATTGAACCTCCTTTGTAAGGTACAGGTGCAGCCTCTTTTCAACTCAGTAGTACACAGTGTGCCAGGAGAAGTGAGAGCTATTGCTTCGGGATCTGCCTGTGCACGTCTTCCAACTGTCTGCCATGCCTCTCAGCCTATGTGATGGTTTTTATCACATCACACGGGACCGCTGAAGCATGTGTGGTAGGAGGTGTGCTTGTATTGTTGTTGTTGTCGAGCGTGTCTAGATTTTTTTTTTTTTTTTTCTCAACCTGCAGCTAATCCTTTTTTCTGCTCCTGTCAGGCAGGGATGGCGCTCATATGTCAACACAGCAAAACTGCCTCCTCTGAAAACATGCAAACAGAGTATGAAGACATGAAAGTAAGAGTGAACAAGCAGAGAGAGATACAACCACACGCAGTGGGTGGCTCACGCACGGTTATCGCCTATCGCCTATGAAGGTAGGAGCGACAATGAGGGCAACTGGGGTCAAGGCCAAGGCCCCAGAGGGCCCAGGGCAGTGAGGACACAAGTAATATATCTGGTTTGGCTCTCGATCTCACTTTAGATGAACCTGTCCTCTGGTGCCCGAGTAGTGAGCACTGACATTTCTTTACTCCGATGTTCAGTCTGACGTTTCTCCACCAGCCTCTGGAGCAGCTAACGTTAGCATTTAGCACAGAGAGCAGCCCACAGCGCCTTATAACGACGGCCTGACCCCTTTTTGCGATGCCTGTTCTCTTATTTAGGAGTAAAGGTAATTTTAGCATATTGTTCAAGAATCTTGTTTTTGTGTCTGAATGAACTCTGGTGCTGCTCTTTGGAAATTAGAGCAAGAAATGGAATGAGGAAAATATTCTCTCTTCCTCAGTTTTTAACCTTGTCTGAAATTGTGACAGGTTGTTTTTCTGTTTAAAAAAAAAAAAAAAAAGCCTGTTGACCAAAATCTCACATAATTTTGCCTTTTCTGTTTCCTGTCTCTGGACTCCCTCAGTGGTGGCTCTAAAAAAAAAAAATGTTCTTTGTCATTATTTAGGAGAAAAAGATATTTACTTTTTACTCTGTTTCTATCTTTGTCTTGATTCTTGATGTCCTGTGGCGGCTCACGGGGCATTTGAATGTCGGCACTGTAGCTACAACCATCCAGAAGACGTAAACTCACAACCTGTGCAGTTGAACAAATACTGCGCACAAAATTCACGTGAAAGCAGTTTGGTTACATCCATGAACGACAGCTCATCTTAGTAAAGTTGCTGTTTATCAAGATCCAGCCCATCGCCCCCCCAGAGTCCTGAACCACTTGTACTTGCTCATTTGTGTGTCTTTTGTACCCAGGGGGCCACGATACATCCCAACTATCGCACCACACTGATTGTTGTAAAAGCTACAATAGCTGAAAATCACTGTCTTTGTAATTAAAGCTTCCTCTGTAATTGCACACCAATATACCAGAGCCATCAAGTGCAGGATTAAGGGGGGGGGGTGGATTAAGGGTGGATAGAATAGAGGAGCAGAACAAACAGGACATCACTGCTGTTAAAATGCTCTCACAGCCCCCCCCCCCCCGGAGTTTTCTCCCTTTTCTATCAACACTTGCAACACAGGAGTGAGTGGAATAACGCCGCTTCACAAATTAGCACATTGTAATCTCGTTATAGGAGCCGAGTTTATGGACAGTCTTTGATGTGTGGAGCGTAGCTTTTATTTCACATTTTCCATGTGTTTAATATGACGGCTCTAACGATGTAGAATGTAATGAGAGGTAATTGCCAGCGCTAACTACGCCTCTATCGAAAGCCTTTATTGTTCTTTATTGGACACCATTTACACCCTGATAGCACACTCTGCTAAATTAGGCCTGATGCAAATCTTTGTTAATGAGCGATATGTGAGCACTGTGTGTTTAGGCTCGTTTCAATGCAGCTATTAAACACAATGCTCAGTGGTGTAGCATGAGGGTAACAACTATCCTTAGAGCGTGAATATCTGATTAGTTTATTTAAATCTGTGTCTAGTTTAACAGAGCGATGGCTTCTCTGTTTGCCAGCTGGCCTACATTTCTTTTGCTTTCACAACTGCCCTCCTCCTTCGTGGAAAAAAAAAAAAAAAAGAGGGCACATTTTTACCCAGGATGCCTCGCGATCTGGCCTTTCTATGACCCCCCCTTCGTCCGCCATGTTGTGGAGCGTTGTGGCCGCGGGCGGGGTCACATATCGGTCACCTTCTACCAATCGGCGTCCTGAGCTGCGACTGCTGCGCTGCGATTGGTGCCGAGCCTGCGCCCGGATGACGGGATTGGAGCGAACGCCACAGACAAAACGGCACACAGCGCCGCAAAAAAAAAAAAAAAAAAAAAAAAAAAAAAGCCAGACATAATAAAGCCAGTCTCTTAATCTGAGAAATCGGACAATGTCCCACTTTTCATGATTCATCGTATTTTGCCGCAGAGCGCTTCGGTGTCCCCGCTGCGTTTGCTTTACACTCAAATGCCGCCTTTTTTTTTTTTTTTTTCGTTTTTTTTTTTTTACCCTTCGCCTTTGTCTCGTGACAACTCTGAGCGACTTGTACTGTTAACAGGTCAGTGGCAGTGCAAGGAGGCGAAGCTGAGTTCGTACTGAGTTGACACTTGGTCCCACACAAAAACACCTCAGTGGCCTTCGAACCCACACAGCTGTGAAGCCCCACAAGAATGTTAGCGCATTAGCCAACACCCCCCCGCTGCCTCACCTTTGTCTGCCTGCCACCTGACATTAGACTGCTCCACTTTGGCCTTGTTGGAGGTCCTTAGCGAGGTCAAGGGCTAAGACTGGACACCTGACGCAAATGGCTATACTTTGTGTGTGAACAATAAATTCCTTTGCCCCCTTGATGAGATTTTTATAATCATTTTGGTCCAAGTTTGTATGAAATTATTCCCTTTTCAAAGTTGGAACACAGATCATAATGCGCATATAAAACCGACTTTTTTTTTTTTTTTACCAAGATTTTATTCATCTTCCACCTTGACAGCTGTGTTATCATTTTACTTCGTTTTAACAATATTTTGTGGTTTGTGCAGGGTGATTATTTTCCCCTCCCGCTGGCTGCGTGATGACAGTATTTTCTATTGTTTTAGGCTTCGTATTTCATCCTCTCTGATCGAAACTGTTCAATATTTAACTCACGGGACGCGCGGGAAAGGATCGGTCTGTCATCGACTTCAACATATCTCCACGGGTGGCCAAAGGAAGACGCCCCTGAAATAATCAGTCTCAAAATAAAGCATAACGGGAAATATCATCATCATCTTGGTTTTAATTTACCAGGTAAATAAATGTTTTTTATCTTGTCATTTGGTTTTATTTTGTCATTAGTATTGTTGTTTATTTAAGAGCATCCCCCCTTATATTCGTTTCTCTACGCCCACATCAGTTGTTTCTGTCATTTCTTGTGTCATTGTCTGAATAGAAGAAAATCTTAAAGCCTTATACTGACAATTTATATATATACATGACAAAATGTTGAATTCAAAGATAACACAAATACACTGATGGCTGTGGCAATATTTCCATCTTCATTGCAATTCCTGTGCTCAGGTCATGTGGTGCATATCCGAGATGTGATATATTGACAGTTTTCCCCTTTATTTGTCACCGGCACACCATAACACGCGAAACTGAAGTTGCTAGAGAGGGAAAAACAACTCGTTTGTAATTATTGCCGAGCTCGGGCGCCGGTGCCTTTTATCTTTAGGGCAGAAGCAGCTGAGAACGCGCTGGTCCTCCCAAACTCCCTCAACCGTGCCCGACTGTTTTTTCCCTCTGTAAATCAAGGACGGCGGGGAGGACGAGGTGTGATTGCTTTCACACCCAGGAAGTAATCGCACCGGACCTGCCACCGCTCTGATTAAGACTGATAAATATCGACGGGCAGTTAATGAGATGTCAGGCAGGAACAAGGCCCTTCCCTTCATGCCTACTGATGACACCAATGGAGAGGAAAAATGACCTCGACTTGGCAATGTCATGACAATCTTCCAGAAGCGCAAAGCGCGAGCTATTAATTATCCTTAGTTGGTGAGCAAAATTATGGATGGTGCACCTGGATTATTCACATCAAAGAAATGGTAGCTAGCAGATGCTTGTTGGGATATTATTCTTCATAATTACATCAGCTAAACTGAGAATGATTATTGTTCATTTTCATTCATTATGATGCTTTTTTTTTGGGTAACGGGTTCAGACAGGCGGGTCAGTTAGTTCATTAAAAGACTACCTTAAATGTTCGACCGCACCTCACATACAACTGGATTCCAATTACTTATCCTAAAGCCTAAAACCTATCAATAAAAATCAAATAGGTACAGATTGGCATTTCTGCACAGATGGCGTTTTGTGTTTTTCTTTTTTTTTTTTTACTTTTTTTCCCGTTAATACAATGACACAGCACTGTTTTCCTAACGTAAACACGTCTGGAGCTCTTTGCAAACAGCGCAGTGCATAAAACACCCACAAAGACACAAACACAAGCCTGCTAAGATGTCTGCTGAACTAGGATGAGGACACGAGCACAGCGGGAGGCTGGAACAAAGTAAATTCATTATCTCAGCAGGCATCATGTATGCACCGCTGTATGTGTGAGCTCTATTCCCCTGAGCAGCCACCATGTCAGTGTGGTTTCACACTAGCGTGTGATTTATGTATCATTGTACTGGTACTACGCTCTGTTTACAGTAAATTAAGGCCCTGTCCTGATAACTGCAGCCATGAGGACATCTTATCTTCCCACGGCGGCATTTTGACGTGCCTGTTCAGCAGCCCCCCCCCCCCCCCGTTGCACCTGAAGGCTGCCATACCTCTCACGTGTGACAGATTCCCACCAACCGTCCGGCGCTGACCGTGAACTCCAGGTCACCCCGTGGTCCCCAGGCACAGTCCTGACAAATATTGTTTCCCTGGCAGACATGCTCAACTCATCAGACGGAAAGACCACGCAGCTGCACCCAAACACCCAACAATAGGATGCTTGTTCTGGGGCAGAAAAAGGCCGGGTCCCCTTTTTTTGGGGGGGTAGGGGGTGATGTGAGCGAGTGGTCAAATATTTCAGGGGTTTTGCAATGGGATAATCCCTCTGTGATGTTGCCGTGAATGGAAGCGATCGTCTGCAAATTTCGTCCTTCAACTACAGAAACATTGAGCCATTAAAGTGCTGCACGAACACTTTCCTTATGTATTATTTTATTTTATTTTTTTAATTTCTTTTTAATCTGTTTCTAAAAGGCCAAGATGAGCGAAGAGAGAAATATGCACAAATCAGTGGGGCATAATTAATGTATTGTTAAAGGGAAAAAAAAAAAAAAAAAGGAAACACGAGGACGTAACAATCAGTTCAGTCAGGTCTGTGTGAGTCCATGTGCCGGGGGTGTTGAAGAGTGGTAGGCACAAAAGGAGGGGAAAAACTGGACTGAGCCATGCTAATCAAACAGGAATATAATTAGCATCGTCATGACAGACAGCAAAATAATACAACGCTGGCTTGAAATGTGATGTACGACACACTAAAACTTGTACTTTAGGGATGACAATTGAAAATGCATGTGTCTGGAGATGATTGACACGTTTTCGGGGCTCGCTGATGATCACTCATGTCATGCATATCCCTTTTTTTTTTTTTTTTTTTTTTTTTTTTTGGAGCAATTTTCAAATTAATTTAATTCATTTATTTCGGTTTCACAAAGAAAGAAAGGAAACAGAGGTGCAGACAAGCACACACACATATACAGGCACACACACACTTCTTTGTTGGAAGCATTTGCCAATTAGCAAGTTGTGGAGTTGGAGTGGTAATTAGGCTTTCCAGTCGGCTGGTGTCTGTGCACAGCTTAGCTGAGACAGGTCCGAAGCTAAACGCCTCACTATTTGTCCAGCAATTATGTCAGGTCCCCATGTCACAGTACAGACGTGACCAATTAGCTGTGCCAAGCCTAAGTGAAAGAGAGGGATTATGGCAGAAGAGATGGGGCAGGATGAAAAAGTAGACGGGGAGCGGGTGTGTGAAAGGGGGAGAGTGAGGGATAGTCTGCTGAGAATAACAGAGAATGAAGGGAGACAGAGTCTGGCTTTGGAAATGAGGGGCAGGAGCGGGTGAGGGAGCGGATTTTTCTATGGCGGCGTGATCATGTTTTGCATTGATCCTCGTCCCGACCGACATGTGGCTAAGACGTGCTAATGCACAGCGATATTCATGCTAATGCCGCCTCACTGAACAAGTAGGGATAAGAAATTAATCTTTATTGACGTCTCAATAATTCTCCCTCACATTATATGACATATTTTGATGAAACAAGCCTGCATACAATCAATATTCCCCAGCTTGGAGTAACGTGACACTATGTCAATAGCTGTAGGAAAGTATACGGAGCTCTAGTTCATCTTGGCATTGGTCCATATTCATTTCAACCTGACAGATTATACTACAAATCAAGCAGTGAAGGAGCTCCCACTATCTGAGGGAGTCAAAACAACTCATAAGCTATGATATGGCCCCTCAGTCAGTCTCAGGGTACATGCAGGGTAGTCATGGTTCGTCCCTTTTTCTTCACAGGGGGCTTTTAAGTTTCCTCCGCAAAAGCGCAGAAGCTGGTCACGATACCAAATAACAGGATGGAGAAGAAACTGCAGATCACGTGTCTGATGCTGCTGGACCTTCAATACCGCGTCCATCATCGGATAACAACAGTGGAGAACAAGGGGGGCTGTAAAAGTTTGGGGAGATCAGAGATGAAATTTATTCTGCTTGTGCAACACAAAGAGAACCCACATAATCCTCTGTTGAAACTTCACCGTGCGCATCTTTGAGGGGGGGTGGGTGGAGGGCGTTTCGAAAATATCTGCTCTACCCAGACACCGAGACCGCGCGATCCAAGCCTCCGGATTTAATTGGACAGGGAGAGGGAGAAGAGGGGAGCCATGGGACGAGGCAAGGGGTGGATGAGGTAGAATCTATGATCTGAGCATCTTTTCCCTTTTTTTTTGCTGGAAAACAAGACTGCTGGCTTAGTGCCTGCAGAGATGAGTGGAGCTCATATTAATTAGTGGGCTTAAAAGACAATATGTGGAGCTTTAGTGTTGCAAGTTATTGACACAACTCTACTGTGGATTGCAAACTTTTTTTTGATTTGATTTTGACAACATGTCTTGCAAAGTTGTGAGCCTGAGAGCAAATCGACCCAGTTACCACGGTAACTTTTTTGAAAAACTATATCTGATTTGTAATTACGCCACTGCTTTTTTTTTTTTTTTTTTTTGAAACAGATGTGTAATTTAAGTCAGCTCAATTGGGCAAAGCTACTCTTGGATAGTGGACTTTTAACTCGCAGTAACAAGTTCAATATTGGCAGGGAACTTAGCAACGAAAGGAGCATTAGAAATAGATGAACTCTTGGTAACTTCTCCCGAGGATCAATATCCATTCATCAGGTGCCTGTAGCTATAAAGATGAAATGCAGCATTACAAGAAAAATATTTTTGCAGACAGTGTTACACTAAACGTCCTCAGGCTTTTACAAGGCAAAGGAAATAATGCAGCCTAAATCTGTCTGAAGCAACACAAAAAAAAAAAAAAAAAAAAAAAAAAAAAAAAAATCCACACCAAATCAGAGATTTGGTTGAAAAATGAATCAACGCTTCTCACAGGTACATCCAGCACGTTAACAGAGATGTGCAGAGCCGCATCTTGGAGCACGGTTTGTTTATCTCGAGCTGATATTTATCAGAACTGAGGCTTTTATCAGAAAAAAAAAAAAAAGGTTATTGTGCTCGTTGCTGAAAAACTACACGATGTCCTGGTAATGATTCCAGGAATGAGAGACAGCCATAAAAGATAAGCGGTGAAATTAAATGTTTGTCTTGGGCAGTTACAAGACCGGGCAACATGTGTGTGATTATGAGTTGGCACGGGGCCTCGTGCAAATGGGACAGTTTACTTCAAATCCATATGGATGAAGGATCAATTCGAAATGAAACACAAAGAGAGCGGGTCACGTTTCTTAAATAATTTAATTGCAAAAGGGTCTTTTTTTTTTTTTTTCTTTTTTAAAAATATTTCTACAAGAATGCATCATTTTTTTTTAGTAATTTGTTGTGTAGGTCTGCATCATTAAATACATCTCAATGCTTTTCAAAGAGGAATTAACAATTGCATTTCCCTTCACTTTACCCCCCCCCCCGATCACTTTACACGTACAGTTCTCTCTGAAACATCTCGCTTCCTCGTGTGAAGAGGGAGTTTTCAAATGTGACCAAGACAGATTTGCCGTGAGCTTGTTAGAAGACAAAAGAAAGGACAGAAGAGCGCACATTTATTTAAAACAGACAACTGAAGAAAATAAGAAAGTCAGAAAGTTGCAAGTAAAGGGTGGGTGGGGGGGAGTCAGGGAGGGTGAGAGTGTGTGTGTGTGTGTGTTTGGTTTGGTTTGATGATCTGTCGGGGATGTAAAATAGGGGGAAAGATGGAAGGAATGTTGGGATAGCTTGAATTCTATTGGCACACAAAAAGATAACCACATCTGACAAAGCCTAGTCTCTGCTGATCAAAAAATGTTTCTGTATAAAATGTCGATCCTTTTCTTCTGTGCGCGCGCACACACACACACACACTCACACACACATACACACACATACAAACATAACAGTCCATCTTAATATCAGCAGCTCACAGTCAGGGAAGCTGGGGGGGAAAAAAAAAACACATGGGAGCCAGTTCTCTTTTCCTCGGTGTGTATGTAAAATATTAAACACTCCCAAGAATGTGTGAAAAATCCACTTAATGATTAATTGTTTGCAGTTGATGTGGTGGCAGTTTAATCATTTTAAGATGTGCGACAGTGCCAGTTGAGCTCATCTCTCACGGCTGGTTGACTTCAGTGAACACAACTCCAGATCCCAGCGCGCCATGTGCACCTCATCAATACTTCATGCAAACTCCAAAGCGCTGCCATTTTTCATGAGTGGGTATGTCTGCCATCTGATTGTGTTTAGCCCTGGTGAGCCCCCCCCCCCGCCCCATCCACTGTGTTTTGTTTGGTGCCACATGCCATTTTTGCAACAGTGGGTCTTCTGCTGATTGAATGATTGAGCTGAGAGGAGGATGAGGGAGTAAATGTTGTATATTCCTGAGAGACTTGGGAGTGAAAGTGAGCTTCTTGATTGCATTAATTCTGCTCCTCTGCAAACGTCTCCTAACGCGTCTACTCCGTCGCTCTTCTTCAATCAAAATGCTGTTTTGCTTTGGAGGGGGAAGAAAAAAAAAAAAAATAAATAAATTCTTCAGAGACGATAGAAAAAGAAAAAGAAAAAGTTTGCTCACCTAACAGGCACTTTGCGCACATTGTCACACATCATGTCGGAGCTGCAGCCTGAGCCGCCGAAATCAGACACTTTGATGAAAACAGTTGAAATTTTTGAGACTTATTTCCTGTATATTGTACACAACTGTTAAAATTAGTACTCGACTGTGTACTACAACTGTTACTGGCTAATGAACCTTTTAAAGGTTTGTAGTAAAAACATCTGCGTGTGGAATAAGATGAAACAACAGAAAACAGGGAACACGTTGCTGCTCTGCATAATATTCTGGCATGGCTTTTCGAAGGGTCTCAAGCGTCGCTGAAAAAAAGTTATATGGCGAGACACGCTGCAACATCACACTATCATTGCACACCTAACTAATAATGGTCACATATTGCATTGATCAGAACCCACCCAAACAACATGACTGGGAGATCGCACCAGTGATGCAGCTCCATCCCTTAATCCACTATCTTCAAGCACCCCTCTGTCAGAAGCTCAAATAGTATAGTCTCCATGATGCAGCTGCTATCATTTAGGATGGAAACTGTGGGGGGGGGGGGGCTGCAGTTTTTGGCTTTCTGCGTGCCAGGGCTGTTGATCCTGCACTGTACTAATCATGCAGCAGCCCGAGACAGGATGATTGCAGGCCAGACAGGAAATGAAGAGAGATAATGATAGGTCAGCTCGCCGTATGTCTGCGTACGCTCGCGAGCGTGCTCGTATCCCCGCAATCCCAGATTGGCTGCTGCATTAATCGACCTGACAGACAGAGACCGATAGGTTTCTCCCCCTTGACGGCTGTGGATTCTCTGATGAGGATCTCGTTGCGGAGGGGTAAACTGCAGGTCTCGTGATGGAGCTCCGCCTCTGAGGACGATTGAGATGATTGGCAGGTAGGCTGCATCGTTAACAGTCCTTCATAAGATGGGTTGGGAGGATCCCATTGTGGGAGTCGATGGTGAACAGGTAAAATGGAAACACGGAGATGCATCTCAATGGTCTGCAGGAGGTTTTCAATTTTAAAAAATGTGCCTGGAAGACAATTAGCAACAGCCCGGCTTCGCAGATGCTCTTTATATTGAGAATGAGGGGATCAGGGTAGCTCAATGTCCAGTTGAACACACCTACCATAGACACTCACACAGCTATGGACGGAGAGGAAGAGGGTTTCTGTTCTGACACATGCCCCCTCCCCTCCCCACCCCACCCCTCCCCCCA
>CM076656.1:23556638-23567217 GCA_038496675.1 Rachycentron canadum | reverse complement strand
CGGGGGTGGGGTGGGGGGTGGGAGGGGGTTTGGCGGGCGAGGTACAAATAAATACATAGGGCAGGATGTCAAGAAATTAAAACAAGATTTTGATTATTTCTAAATCCAGATAATAGTAAGTAGAAAGTAAGGTGTCCGTCATGGTTTCTCTCTGCATTTTTCTGCATGGTGCATATATATATATATAATTTTATATATATATGTGTGTGTATGTCCAAAGTTCATTGTTTTGGATTCAATAAAAAAGAATGTTTAACAGTTGTCCACAGAATATAGCGTAATTTCAGATATATTTGCTCCTTGTCACGGTTCAGTTCATGCGTTAATTCTCCACAGTGGCAAATAGCGGAAGCCATACTGTACAGTATACTTGTGTGCAACCTGACACATCCACACATCCGCACGCACTTAATCACACATACACGCACGCATACAAAAACGCACACAAAAGGCCAAGTGGTCTTTCTATAGTGTCGCCAGAGTCCGTGTCTCCCCTTCATCACATTAAATGTCCAGTTGTGTGGGGGGGGGGGACGTAGAATTGGCCGGCCATTTTTTTTAAACCTCAAATCTCCCAAAAAATGTGTAAGAAAGCCAAAAAAAAAAAAAAAAAAAGGAGGGAAAAAGGAAAAAAAAAAAAAAAAATGTAGCGTGGACAAACAAAAATAACATTTTTATGTGTAAAAACACGCTTGGCGAACAGGTGATCCCAGGTCAAAGTGGAGGGGTCGTCTGGTGACCTCCCGAGGATCCAGCAGCCTAAAACGAGAGTCCGAAAAATGCGGCTGTACCACTTTGACCTTTGCGACCAATGCCGTGCTCTTGACCTTTGACCTCAGCCAGTCATATCCCCTCCTCCACCACCTCACCCTTCTCCAGCAAGTGCCCTTTTTTTTTAGATAACCCACCTTCAATATGAAGATGGAGAACAACACACGTGCAGAACAACTTCTATCAGGGAAAGAATCGTCCTCTATCTCCTGCGGGTCCCGAACACCTCTGATTTTGTTTTTTTTTTAAGCCTGTGAACATTTGTAGTTCACTTTTTTTTCTTTTTTTTTTGATTATTCCAGGGTGTTCTTACTTTGACTATATATTACGTCCATCAGAGCTGGGTGGAGGGGTCAAAGGGAGGGTCTCTTGCGTGAGGATCAGAGCGTGACGTTTCAGTTACAAGGCTAAGGCCAACCTCACTACAACACACATGCATGCAAACGTCAACCCACACCAGAGCTGGTGAGGCACGCATGGGATATGGGGGGGACGGGGGCACGTAATTGTTTTCTCCTCCTTCAAAAACACACAAATTCTGACTGGATGGGAAAAAAACAATGAAGAATAACAAAAATGAAAGAAATGGAAGTGGTAATGAACTAAAGGTAAAAAAAAAAATATATATATTCAGAGGCACCACAAGCCAGTTTCATAGCGTCTAAGTGGCAGAGATGGGTCAGGCAGCTAGGGTTTTCCAATGGCTCTCTCTGGCACAGTTCCTCCCCCCCTTTTTCTTGTCTGGCCGTCCTCGGACTGCATCGGTCCGTGTGTCCCGTCGCTCACACCTGAACAGGAAGTGTTTGGTTCATCTGTAGTCTCATGTCCTGAATGCTCCCGAGAATCTTCTTCTGATGCCCAGCCAGCGTCACCCCTATCCGCAGCAGGTCCCTGTGGAGCGAGACGAAAGGGGAGGGAAAAATAAGAACAGGTGGCTCGGCTATAAAACGCACAAGTAGACAAACATCACATGTCTGAAGTTGAAGTGCAAATTTTACTTTTCACCCACATGTAACCCACCCACACTCTACCAGGTGGGAACAAGCACCTTGGCAATCATTCGGAAAATGGCTTCCTTAGGGTATGTCAACAAAATGCAGACGCTCATCCCGCTGTAGCGAATGTTAGCCTTAACGCAACATGCTTCTGTTGCCCGGCAGGTGGGCGAGCGAGGGGGGAGTCAAAGCCATAATGTGATAGTTAATGATTAAAGAGCAAACTTAACTACTGTTCGACAGCTGGCAGACTTCACAGAGTCCACACCAGCCTTCGCTTTAGAAACAGAAAAGCAGAAGTTTCTTCTTCTTTTTTATTTATTCTTTTTTTTTTTGTTGCAAAATTATTAGACAGATTACTCAGCACCATGTCAGTCATACTTAGAGTAGGTCTGTGTGTCAGCAAATCAGCTTTGAGTTGGCCACTGTTGCGCAACATTCTTCAGTCAGTGCTTTAAAAATATCCAAGAAAAACGGCAGCAAACAGGGCTAGAAAATGTAGATCAGTCTTTTAGCCCAGGACTCACACAAACCGCTAGAAGTGGAAGGTTTGCGAGTGATAAAAAATATTAAAATGTTGACATACAGTCGACATTACCGCTCTCTTAAAGCGGCCGGGGAGGGTGCACCTGCTCTGGCGGTCATTAGTCAAACGGCATAATCTAATCATCATGGTCATGTTGGTTTAACACTGCACAATAATATCACGAGAACCTCTCTTTTCCGCTCGCTTGTTTGATTTCCCTGGTCGATGGCTGAGGAGGGAGTGGACGGCGTCTGGGGCGGCGATTAGCTGACTGTTGGGGTTGTGCCACAGTCTGCGTCCTCTCCGTTCAGTCTCACACACACACAGGATAATCTAATATTACGCGCAGACACCATACACTCTGCTTGTCTCATTGACTTTGTGGCCCTATCTATTTGAGTACAAAACCGTGCACCTGAACCCGCACACCAACAAACACACAACCGCGCGCGCACGCACGCACGCACACGCACACACACACACACACACGCTCTCTGAAGCCAAATACGGGTGAATCACCGCAATCTCACACAAATAAATGGTATTTTTTGGGTTTTTTTTTCATATTTCACCATCTCCATCAGCACAGCGACGGAGGATGAAATGATAATAAATGGGCACCATTAGAAGAATTACAGGCCATTAAGGGCAACAGAGAGCCACAGTACACCACACCTGTCAGCCTGGGCAAATTGAAACAAATTACCCCCACCTCCATTGCCTATTATGCAGCTAATGAGGATGATTTATTTATCATTAGAATTCTAATTCATTTATTTGATCATCACTGGCCTGCAATTTCCATGACTTCCATTACATCATTTCCTGTTTGTAAACACGCAGAAGGTGGGCGAGTTGTCAAGGCCAACTGGAGATCGTGGAAGTGCGCACTGAAAAGCTGCGCGCACACACACACACACACACACACACACACACACACTGTGCGGTTTGCGTGTTTGATTGTATATCAGATCTGTTTGCCCTTGCAGCAGTGGATTGTCACTAGTTAAACCCCTCCTAATTACATGAGCCCGATTCTGCGGCGGACGCACCCGGATTGGTCAATACGCAGCAAATCACAGGAAAAGCACAGGAGATTTTGTGTTTCCTCGCTTTGTATCCCAACATAACCTCCCTCATTCTGTTGCCAGGAAATCTTGTTCATGCTGAAACTAGTATTCTTGATACGCTATAATAGCTGAAGAATACATTACATTAAAGGCCTGATACTCTGTGTCTGTAAGGCATGATTTATCTCGCACAACAAATTCATTCTGAAAACATCTAATTCTAATGGTAAATGCACCAGTCTGGTAAAATGTGCTTTATTTTCTTCTGCTATATGTCTGAGCCAACTCAGAGCCCACTTTCTTATCATGTTTAATTTAGCCATGAGACTATTTTTATTCCCTCAAGGTCAATCTGTCTAACACTAATTTGACTCTCAAACTCAGCCCAGTCAATCACTTTAGGCCTGATTAGCTGGATCCTCTCTCTCTCTCTCTCTCTCTCTCTCTCTCTCTCTCTCTGCACTCACTCTGCTGTCATCTGGGCCACCAGGTCAAAGGAAGCAAATCCGGCGTTGACGAAGTTGTCACGGTAGCGGCTCATCTTGATGGCGTCCAGCCAGTCCCCCACAGTGGTGAAAGTGGTATAGTCTGGCACACAGCGGTCAAGCAAGGGCTGGGAGACCCTACATGAGGAGAGGGAGGGAGGAGAAGGAGGAGGGAGAAAGAGAAACAGAGCGAGAGAGAGGGTTAAGGTCGTCACTCTGGCTGCCTCTACCGGCCAACCTCACCCCCAAAAACGCCCCCCGCTGAGCGCCACCTCTCCATTTCTCCACCTCTCCTCCTCTCCTTTCCCCTCTCCTCTCCTCTCCTCCACATGTAAGGAGCTGTGTGTACATGTAAGGAGCTGGGTGGGGGTGGGGGAGTGGGTATTTTATGACTGTGGAGAGACTGGCTGGAGGCTTGGGTGGATGCTGGCGCTGCAGCTGGTGAGGCGGGCTGGTGTGTGTTCATAGAACAAATGTCAAATCTGGTCTTGAACGATGAAAACCCACAGCAGATTCACGTTAAGAAAACTATAATCATTTGCTATTATTACAACAACAGTTGTCATAGAAACCATTTTAAGTCACGAAAACATCTGTGTGGCTGTGCAAAAATGTGCCTCATGAAACCCTGGAAAAGTCTGGGTTGCTCTCTTCCTGTTTGTCGGCTGGTGTTTTTCTTTTTGCTTTGAGAAGTCACCATGTTTCATGGGGGCTGACAAGACAAGAAAAAATAAACCTGAAATCCAATCTGAGCGGTTGCACTTTCAAAACCACCTACAACTGTGGTTTAAATCCGATCTGGGGAGATTGGATTCCATGCGGTTTAGCCGGTCAGCTCAAATCAGATTACAGCTTAGGCTACAAGATATATACGCTGCAAAGTGCATAATTATTGTATTTGAAGTCGATTCCCCCAAGGCGCGTTTGAACATATACAGTGTGCGTATGTTATTTCTGACCAGGCAAGACAAAGGGATGCGTGCAAGATGATCCCAACAGAGGTGGAAAGACGTTTTGGGAAAATGGTTCATTACAAGGAAGAAATATCTGTGGAATGTAAACACAGATGTCGCTCGCATGTGTGTGTGGTTGCACTGGGACTGACTCATGAACCTGTGGATGCTGACAATACACGGAAGGAGTGACTCACAAACCTGCATGCATGTCTGACTGCGCATATTTGTGTATATGAAAGTGTTTAGCTGTGATCACTTCTTTGGAAGAAAGTGTGTGTGTGTGTGTTTTGAACGTTCTCGCACACCTGTTGACAATCTGAAAAAGGCCTGTCTAAAAAAAAAAAAAAAAAAGAAAAAGAAAAGGCTAACCCACTGTGCTGATCAATGCCGCAGATAGAGGCCACCTTGGGAGTTTTAATAAAACTTGTGCTGCTACGACTCAGAGCAAAGTGGAGCAGATGAACAAGAGAGGGGTGTGGAGATGGAGGAGGAGGGTGGAGAGGGGGGGGTGAAGGAGGAGAAACAGAGCGAAGGACCGGGCGAAGAGAATGAGCACCACTGTCTCCCCTCCTCTCTGCTCTGTTGATCCCTGTCATCCTTTTTGATGGCATTAGATTCATTAACAATTAAAAGAGGAATGGGGAGATAAAGAGTGAGCAGAGAGAAAAGCATGGAGGGGGAGTTAATAACAGTGATACAGAGGCTCCATTGAGTGGTGTAGATGGAGTGATTTTTAATAAGGCCTGTGCTTCGGAGCCCAAGGCCTCAGGCCGTCGTTAACGCCAGACTCTGGCTCTTCTCTTAATGGAGTATTGTTAGTCCTCCTTCTAAAGCTGGCTTCAAAAGGGTCCAGACCGTTCCCAGCCACATGTTAGCCACAAGCAGAAACACAGCAGGAAAGCTGGGTAATATAGTACGCTGGCTATTGAGAGGGTTACAAAGCCAAGGCTAAATTCATGCCCGATTGCTGGGGCTGTCGCGGGGTCAGAGCGGAAAGATAAACACAGAAATGACTTCTGATGTCACAAAAGCGCTCACTTATTGCTTATTTCTCTTTGTTATGCTGCCAAACACGCACACACAGTGAAACACAAGCAAAGGACTAATGTCAGACCGTGCTAGCTAACCTCCAGCCACCCTTCAATGCCGACCAGGACGACAGTATCATCTCTCACTCCTCCCTTGTTGGGTTTGTCGGCAGGAGGCCACCTCTCCGCTGGCCCGTTTAAAATCTCGTTAGTGGCTAATTAAAAGGCACTTCCATCTCTTTTTTGCATCGCCTTAATCGAGCTAATTAACCGCAAGCTTAATCTTCTAAGAACGTCACTCCGGTGGCCAACCGAGACCCTGGTTTCCCCCATGAGCCCATACCAAGGATTGTCTGCGGTCCTCCCTCAAGACAGAAAGACCCTGATGCAGGGATAGATAGGTAGGTCACCCCCCCACCCCCACCCCCTCTCCTTCCTCTGCGCTCCAACTCTGCCACCTTCTCTCCTCCAAATTCTTTCCAGGAAACAGGTTGCAAGAGGAAGTTGGTGCAGCTAAATGTAGATGTGACATCACTGATTGAGCTCCCAGTCGGCAGGGGAGTCGCTTTAAGGGCCCGTATTGAGCGATGGTAATTTGGATTTACATAATGGCTCCGGCTGCATTTGTGAGAACCAAGGAGTTGTATGGGAACAAATCTGCTCTTTATGGGAGTTAAGAGATTGTTACAGCTGAGTCAGAGTGACTCACACACACTGTATCAACTTGGATAAAGAATATTTGCACAGTGGAAATCATTATCACAGTTGCTCTGGCTCAGGTGCAAATGAAACGGCTTGGCATAGCGCTCTCACGGCTAAAAAGTCAAGTGACTTCATTCAATAAACTAATGACCTTTCACTGTAATCTATCATGAGTCCAGCTGGTCCCCTTCAAAATATGACCAGAGAAGATTTGTAGAATGCAGTCAGCACTAATATCCATTATGAAATGATCATAATCAGGCATTACTGCCCTTTATGAAAATTACTAATCCACCAAATAAAACTCAACAAGGACCTCGGGGGACACCAAGAAAAACAGAATCACAAGTTAAAGATTGTTTCTGTAATTCCCACTTCCACAGAATCTGCAAAGGATTTGCTTTTAAGCTTTGCTCGGCACGGCCTTCATACTGATTCTGAACTTAACACAAGCAACATGCTCTGACTTACCCAGTGGACTGCGTGCTGTTGGTGACCACCTTGAGGCTGGCGGCATTGCGGATAAGCTTATCCAGCGTGGCCACAATCTGGGTGAACTTGGGCCGCAGGTTCCTCTCTTTCACCCAGCAGTCCAACATGAGCTGGTGCAGCGCCGTGGGGCAGTCCATGGGTGGGGGCAGTCGATAGTCCTGCTCCACAGCATTTATCACCTGGGGAAGGACGAGAGAGAAATCACAATTGCTTCTAATCACCAGGCGTGGCGTAGAGGGAGGATGGAAAACACAAGGAGAGAGACGGGTCGATGAAAAGAACAAGTGAGGGAGGACAGAAGGGGATGAATGAGGGGAATGATAGAGGAGTGAGAGATAAACAGAAAAAAAATGCCTTAGGTGATACAAAGAAATGAGGGCCAGAGAGAAATCAGCTGTGAGGCACAGTTGTAGGTGCATATGTAGAGAGAGAATGGCTTTTGGAAAACGAGACAGACATTGTTAAAAAGGTCTACACTTAAATCTGTGACATCATCGTATCTGTGACATCACTGTAATGCACTTTTCAGGTGTCGGCGATTGGTCTTCGCCTGCTTTCATTGGCTCCCAGTTAGATACTGGATTTTAAATCCACTGGTCCTTTAAATCTCTCTTAAAATACATTTCTAACTTTTAGCCTTTGGTAACGTCTTATACACATTTTAATTACGTTTGAATCGTTTTCTTAACTCGTTTTACGTACTCAGGTAGCTTGGACTTCATTTTTATCTGCTTTTAGTGTTTCTTGTACATCATTTTGTTAAGAAAAAGTGACATAAATACAGTTATTCTTATCACGATCACACTATTGCTTACATCTTGATTGCTCATGTCCCAGTACGGCCGCTCGCCGTACGACATCACCTCCCACATGACAATGCCGTAGCTCCACACGTCGCTGGCCGAGGTGAACTTCCTGTAAGCGATCGCCTCGGGAGCCGTCCAGCGAATGGGGATCTTCCCTCCCTGTGGATATGCGAATGAGTAGGTGAGCATGAAATACTGGAGGGATGGAGCACAAACACAGAGTCACACACATACAAGAGGGAGAGAGAGGGTGAGATAAAAAAACACATAGTCCGAGGGAAACATTGATACACAACACACGGGCGCATGCTGCAGGACCCCAAACACCACAAACACACGAGGTTAGTAGCACAGTTGAGAGAAAATGACATGTACGAACATGGGAAGCTGCAAGAATATTTAATGTGCTGTATTTTTAACATCAGTATATCGCCATGATTTTAGACTCCTTTCTTGTTGATTAGTACACAAACTGACATTGTCTGCGATGACTGGTAGCTCATGTGTCTCAATTAACACCATTGCTTCCCGAGACTTTTCACCCCAACTCTTACTGACATTGCTCTGGGTGTTTTTGCTTTTTTTGTGCGTTGATAAAAAGAATCTATGCGCTGGAAGTGACTTTTCAAACAGCCTAAATCACCTGTTTGCTGATCTGTCAGTGAAATATATTCAGAAGGTTTTAGCTGAGCTTCACAGGAATAAAAGGGCCCCTTTTCTTGTTGGGAGGACACAAATTAAACTTCTGTATGGAGGCTGCCTGTCTTTATGCCAAAACTCACACTTGTTTATGACAACTATGCTGAATCTCAAACGCCCTGATGTGTTTTGCCACTTTTACACATTGTGTTATGTCAAAATAGGAGCTAAAATCAATATTTCATATCAGACATTCCAGTAATTTGTCAGCCAACTTTCGTGTAAACCTTTTGGAAGTGGAGGCACGCAGCAGCACGTCTGGGTAGAAAATGACCCTGAAGTGGCCATAATTTGTCCCCGTGAAAAACACTTTTGTTCATTCAACAATAAACAGTCATTCAGCTGCAAAATAATTGTTTTAATCCACTGTTTTAGCTGATCTTATTTTTGTCCCCTGCTCCTACCGTCCTGAGTGAGAAAAAAAAACCCTCCCTCCGCTCAGAATGGTCATGTCATGTGGGAACAGGCTTGACACAGATCTATTTTTTGAATGCACTCGCACTTTCCGGTGTTGCGGATTCATTTGTGAAAGGGGTCAAAATTGAACCAACGGCGACGTACTGATGTTAAAGCTTAACACGGAGCACCTTTAAACACTGATTTCGAGCATGAACACACATACACATACACAAACACGGGTTTGCTCCAACTCACCAGTGAGCTGGTGTAGGTGGGGTCTGTCGGGTCATCCTCCAGGAAACGAGACAGGCCGAAGTCGGACACCTTACACACCAGATTACTGTTGACCAGGATATTGCGGGCGGCCAAGTCTCTGTGCACGTAGTTCATGTCTGACAGGTACTTCATGCCTGCTGCGATGCCGCGCAGCATGCCAACCAGCTGGATCACTGTGAACTGCCCGTCATTGAGCTGGCAAAGGAAGAGAGAGAGTGACAAGGATAAATTGGATTGTAGATCAAGGTTGCATCTTCAAAGGAATATATGTTTTTCTCTCTTTTAGTTTTATTTGTCCTGCGTGTCTGTTACTTTCTTTGCATATGTCCCTTTACCTGCATAATTCATCTCCCATCACTTCACACTATGACATCTTTCTTTTCTACCTACCCATCCTCCTTTTCTCTCCTCTACATATTCTTTCACATTACTCCCCTTTCTCTGGCAGATAATGTATAATGTGACTTTGAGGCAGAGATTCATTGGAGACTGAGCTCTTTGTAAATGTCACCAATTGCCTGAATGCAGCATTTGTTAGATACCCATCGTGGCCACTGCAGCAGAGCTTAAGAAGACCTTTTATGGCTCCAAAGCAAGATCAAGGAGATTTGGATGGGCTTATTTGCTGGATATGGTTGCATTATATCCAGCAAATAAGGCCCATGTTTTATAAGGGGTGACTCATATTAGAGCTCCTCTTTTGTGCAATGTTTGTGTGTGTCTGTTTTTCTCACCCTTAGGAAAGAGTCCAGCGCCCCGTTCTCCATGAACTCGGTCACGATCATGACTGGCCGACTCTTGGTGACTACACCTTCCAGACGGATAATGTTGGGGTGGTCGAACTGGCCCATGATGGAAGCCTCGGACAGGAAGTCTCGCCTCTGGCGGTCGGTGTAGCCCACCTTGAGGGTCTTGATGGCCACGATGATTTCCCGGCGCCCAGGCAGCTTGAGTCGACCGCGGCACACTTCCCCAAACTCTCCTGCGCAAGTCCAGGCGAGACGGCCAAAGAGGAAGAGGAGAGATGGAAGGAGAGAGAGAGAGAAAGAGGGAGGGGAGAGAGGCATGACGGAAGAGTGGAGGAGAGTGGGGGGAAAGAGGGGAGAGGGGACAGTTAACTGGTTAGAACCAAGGAGCCAGGGAAGGGTAGCGGGAGGGGTGGGGCAGGGGAAACTGCAAGAGAAGCCAGGACTCTAGGCCAGTGTCAATGGATGGAGCATACAGTGACTTAATGCAGTTAAACTACGGATTAAAAGAAACAGCATGAGTGTGAGGCATGATGATGGAATGTGAGAAGATGTAGAGTTGATTAAAAAAACATGGGTAAAATAGGGTGGCAGGGTGAAAGGAGCTGGGGGGCTGTCTCTTATACAC
>CM076656.1:23538656-23556259 GCA_038496675.1 Rachycentron canadum | reverse complement strand
ACATGGGTGCAAAGGTATCAGAGTGGGGGAAGTCAGGGGGAGAAAGGGCAGGGGATGGAGGGATGGAGGAATGGATTGTGGAAGGGGTAGAGGAAAGTAGGGGGACAGGGAAGACAGGGGATGAGGGTTTGTCACTTTAAGGCGAATGCTGGGAAGCGACGGGTTTCAAGTAGTAGCCTCAGCAGTAGAAGAGTTGTCGTAGTAGTAGTAGTAGCAGTAGTAATGGTAGTAGCAGAAGCAGCAGTAGGGGAGTCCCATCTCTGCCATCACAAGGTCCTCCATTTTGGCTCACATACAATGCTAAGAAAACTCAAACGCACTTCGCACAGTCCTGCAGCTTTTGAGCAGAGATATTACTAACAAATATATCAAATGCAACAAACATTTTACTATCTACGACATCAAATATAAGGGAGGGGACACAACCACATAGTGGAGGAGGTGTAGGTGTCAGGAACAGGAGTCAAATACAGTGATCTAGTGGAAGCCCCCTTTACTAAAGAGGTTCCCAAGACACTAAAATGTGGGCAGGATCAGAGACGGCCAATCCTGGACGAGAAATATTTTAATATCGGACGCCCCATCTGGACAGGATTAATACTTCAGAGGGATACAGGAAATAAATATCAGCCACACTCTTGGGTAACATGCTTTGGACAACCCAAGACTTCAATAACAACTGCATGTCAGTAACCAAATAATATGCTTTTATTAAATGCTTTCATTGCAAAGACTCAAATGTGGGCGACTGCTGGAGTTTAAAATTTGGAAATGAGAAACTTTGTTCAGACTTCTATCTGACATCACTGAGCGTCTATCTGTAACAGAGTTTTGAAAAATGGACGGCCAACAAGTGCGCCAAATAACAAAAGGCTATAATTAATACTGAATGAGATAAGAGGGGAATTACATACATGCGCTCGGACAGGATTACATTTTTCCTCTAGAGAAATAAATCCTGTCTGTATGGGGCTGAAGCATTGTCCATAAACTGCTTCCAGCAGTTTCAAAAATATTCTCAAATCATTTTGAATTTGATGCTGTGTCATAACTATTTGAATCAAATCAATTTCCTTGCACAGCGTCTCTCTCGTTCCAGGATTGGACTCCATTTTTGGGTCACAGGTGAAATGATGATTCACCAAACAAAAAGGTATTGCAGCTAGTCAAATGTACACAGCATGGTAACTAAGATAAGGGTGCTAGAACTGTGAGTCTTGCTAACTTAAAGAGATGAAGACACACTGAGGCTAGTAAGTGCTGGAGATATCTGTAAGACTGGAAAGGGGGGTTCCTAAGAGGTGACGAGTGTGGTAGGGGAGGGAGCAAGGAGAGGGCTAGCGATGAATTGAGTGAAAGTACCGCTTGGTGTGAAGTCCTCTAACGGTATGGCCTGGAGGTGACTAGCAGTCTTCCCCCTGTAGCTCAGGAGCTTTGGTGGGTTACCTGCGCCGATGACCTCCTCGATCTTCACGCAGGAAACATCAATCTCCTTGGCAAACTCTCGCACTGCTTCGTTGGGGTCCTCGTAGGTGAAGGGGTCAATGTAGACCTTCATTCCCGGCGTTACTATTGGGGATTCAGTGGCAAGAACAGGAAAGTGAATCTATGTTGCCAAAAAAAAAAATCTCAACAATGAAACACTGTGTAATGGTGAGGAAAAAATACTGTTTATCATGAGGGTGAGTAGGGGTTTCTCACTCAATGCTAAGTTGGAGTATAGAGGTACTGCTGTTGGAAAGTGGAGTAACGTAAGAAGGGTCATCTCGGCAAAGAGACTTACTGTACTGCTGCAGTTTCTCTGTGTACTCCGACTCTGAACCATTTCTCTGCTTTCTGTTGAGACACGAAAACACAAACTGAGTCACGTGGACTCTGCACGGCGTGGTGCAAATACTGGAAAGGAACAAAGGCATGAGGAGAAAACAGATCCCTGACGATGTCTGCAGAGACGTAGCCACACTACGAGGCTTGGTGAAGATGTTTAGTCTTTCCGCACTGGAAGCAAGGGATATACTGTAGATAAAGATTGTATCAATGCCTGGTGGTAAAATGATTCACACTTTGGGACTGTAACTGGAGTCTAAACAAAGGATATCATACCATTGTCTTATGCAGCAAGTAAAAGCTGCTCACTCTCGGTACTCTCAAAATGAGCAGCATGAGACAAAAGCAGACTTCAACAGCAAGCTCAGCCGTCTTGCCTTTCTCACCCTACAGACATCACAGACTTCGTTTCAATTCTGTCTGCCTCCTATTTTCTCCTCACGCGCTCTCGCTCTCTTCTCGTCATTGTCTCTCTCCTTTTTTTTTTTTTTTTTTTAATCCATTTGTCTTCCCTGTTTTTCTCTTTTACTCATGTCTCAGTTTCTGTATAAACATCCTCCTGCATGTGTCCCTTCTGCACTTGGTGGTGGTGGTGGTGATGGTGGTGGTGGTGGTGGTGGTGGTGGGGGGGGACAGTGACAGAGTGAGGGGGCTGGGTTGCTGAAATTACATGTTAATGTGCTTCCTTTGTTGTCTAACCAGTAACCAGGGCAATAATACCCGATGGTGATTTGCATCTTATTTCAAATTCTAATTTGGTTCCGGAATATGCCGAAGCTCTGTGTTTTGTATTATTACTATTTTCTCCTTCTTCTGTGGCAGTACAGAGCAGGAGCTAAGCCAAGACCCTGAGAGAGACACAATGTAGTGGTGTGAAAATAGAAGAGAGCAAAGAGGCAGGAGGGAGAAGGAGAGGAGGGGGAGCCAGGGAGATTATTATTCAGTCTAGCGTGACCGATGCCCACGCTTGTCAGACGTTGCCTGAACTGGCTTTCGGAGGGAACCCAGTCAGCGCCAGTCAGCGGTCGGTGCCAACCTTTCACACACACACACACACACACACACATATATATATATATATATTTATACAGACACACAAACACACACACACACTGAATTTGCAGCTTGACAAATAAGCGGTATAAGGATAAACAAGTGTGGTTAGACCCAGCTGACGCAGAGTCAGACTTTTTGAAAGGTGTGAGCAGCCGCTTGCGTCTTCCCAGTCAATTGGGCCCAGCAGACAGGGGCGCATCTGGGGCCTTTGTGGTCGGGCACCAGCACAGTTAACTCTGAGTGCTGGGCCATGAGGGCAGGCCTATCAGGCCCGACAGCTGCTCCACCATGCTGTGTCCAGTGAGCAAAGTAGCATTTTGGCCAAAGCTGTTTACTATTCACAGATTCAGAAGGCTAATCTGGCATTCAGTGGTCTCACAAGGTGGCACAGAAATCTGCTGAGACTGTACTGACTTCTGGAGGACATGCAAACAAAGTTGACATTTGAAGCTATCTCAGCTTTTTTTTTCAGCTTGAAAGAAAAATCTTTCCACAAATGTTTCTTTAAGTCCTTGTTGTTTGTTGAACACACTCTGCAGGCTAGATAAAAGTAAATGAGTCAGTGTGGAAGTGCTCTGCCAGACTGGGCTCTGGTGTTGCTGCCCAAGTAGCTCAAGCATATTTTAGCTCATGGTGTGACTTTTTGACATGTTGTTGAAGGAGTTATGCTCTGACCTGAGGCAGACGATTGCGATGACCACAACTGCAATAATGAAGACCAAGGTGGCGGTGGCTGATCCCACGATGAGTGGCAGCTGCTCCTGCCATGACTTTGGAGGGTCAGCTTTAGGAGTCAAAGAGAGAGAGAGAGTGATTACTATCCTCACACTAAGTGTGATCCAGTTGAGTAGCCAAACTCTGCCACTACATAAGTCTGACTGCAGGCCTCTCACGCCTACTTAAGATCTGGGTGCTTATGAAAGTAAAACCATGACCCTGTGCTCATCAGACTGCATTTAGCAGACAGGAGAGCTAACAAATACACTTACGGGGACAGCAAGACATACTAATCAGTGCTTCTACTTTCTGTGCAAGAAGTGAAGTTGATACCTTGACTGATTGCTAGGAAAGGGTGGCTCTTTACCAACTCGTGAGTCAGTTTCTCCAAAAGGATTTCAGTTATTTTTGCATGAAAAATAGGCATAGTGGCTTCTAGCTCTATGAGCTTTTGAGCCTCCATTATGTTCGCAGGCTTACGCATGGCACTATTATAGAGGTATTGCTTCTAAGCCACAAATATCCCAATATATCCCTGGGTAATGAAGTGGGCTTTGGGAATCACATACTTTGCAGGTTGGTGCTGAAGTCGGCCGGGCTGCTGTAACGGCCGTAACCGGCCACCGTTCGGGCACGGACCTGCACCACATAAGGCGTTCCAGCCTTGAGACCTTCGATGCGCGCGTTGCTCCGCTGGGCAGTCATGGTATGGGCGATGGCCTCACCCTGATCCTGCGGAGACAAAGACAGCCAGTGGTGACAACCACACCAAACAGCAGCCTGAGTGCTGCCTCATTCATCATCAACCCCCATCTGATGCTCCACCCGACCCCTAACCAGGCAGGCGGGGGAAAGAAATATGGAGATGAGAGAGAAATGGAGATGGACCATCATAGTCAGCGTGTTAATCGAATGGAAGAAGGACAAGACAACAAACAGCAGATAGACACTGAGTGCCCTTGTTCTCCTCTCACAACTCTCTGGGCCCCTGGGAAACAGAGAAACTTTCTAATGCATGTATTGAGAGAGGACGGGGGGTAAGAGGGAGGGCAAGAGGGAGAGATGGAATTAGGGGTACAGAAAAGGGCAGAGCATAATGGAAATATGTGAAAGGATTGGGAAGAGAGAAAAAGGAAGGAGGGATAGAGGGGTGGAAAGAGGGGAATAAGTAGGCGAGGATGATCACGCAAGCTATGATTGGAAATGGTGACTTGCTTCACTGCAGCCATGTGTTTATCAGCAGAGGCATTGTTTTCCACATTAACAGAGACACAGACGAAACAGAGACCATGCGACTCATTGAAATTGGATTGAATTAGAGGCGTTGACTTACATTGCCGCTTACCTTCTCATGGTACTTAATCTCATAATCCAGAATGATTCCGTTGGGTTTCTCCGGAGGCACCCAGGACAGGCTCATGGTGCTCGCCGTGGCCGCCATCAGGTGAACTGTGGGCACTGCAGACGGAGCTACACGGGGCAAAGCAAATAGAGGAAAATCCGTTTTATTTATCGTTTTCTGTGTTATGTCTTTTCAAGTCCAATGCCCTTTTGTGTGTTCACATAAGCCCAAACACAAAGTCTTGGGCTGTGGGCTTTGTGAAAAGCTTTGGCCAATAGTTAGTATGCAGAACCATTCCCCACTAATGCTCGAATTCTCCCTCCCAGAGTCCTTGGGGAGGGAGAGGGGATGTCTAACTCTCCTGTGACAAGAGAATCAAACTGCAAAAGTGATGGATAAGTCTCACACAGTACATGCGGTTCTCTCTGCCATGCATCAACTGTGGGCAAGCATTGGAGCCGGCACACACATTCAGATGTAGACATTTCACACATTTAACAGAATTTCTTGTTGAACTTCTGCTGCACTTTTGCTCCGTTGTGCTGAAGAAGAGTTGGTTAGTTATAAGAAATCGTATGTATTAGTGTAGTGCACATACACGCTGTTACGACACCTGAAATGAGCACACGCTGCATTTATTTTTTTACTGTGCACAGAAAGACACAAATAAACTTAGCGATGCATTGCTTTATGGACATACACACACTCACAGAGAGCCATAAAACACACTGGCGCTCCACCCACCTGAGCTTTTCAAGCTTTGTTCACATGTGCCTATTAATGGCCGAGTGCTGTCTGCCTCCCTGTCTTTCTTTTCCTCTTTCCTAAGTTCAGGCTTGTTCTGTAGCCGTGACTCACTCCCTCCTCTCAGTCTACTCAACTGCTTTTGTTTCGTAACTTTAACTGTCTATCTCCAGTGGCACCTTCTCTTCAAAACTTAAGTTCCTCATTTTTTTCCCGACCATCACCTTGTTAACTTTTCTCTATTTCACTGTCCTCTTCAGCTCTTCACTTTTCATTTCCCTCTCACCAATGCACGCACAAACAAACACTCTCTCTCCTCATTTTTCTTAAAAGGTTTTTAATCCCCGGTTTTTAGCTCTTTGATCCACCCCCCTTGTATTTCCTTTCTCCCCTTGCTGCCTGTGTTTGTCGCCAGACATCCTTCTGTTTCTTTCTCTCTCTCTCTCTCTCGCTCCGAACCTTCCCTCCACTGCCAGCCCCATCCGCCTAGGCCCTCCACATCTCTCTTTCTCCCCCGATGACAATACTTCCTAGGCAGATCCCCTGGTTACTCTAGCCAGGGGATTAGGGGCCCTCCTCCGGGAGAAGACGTCGCAGTAACCATGGAGGTGGCCTCTGGGGCTTATCGCCGCCCTACTATTTATTTTGGTTCTTAAAAGGTGAATGCACATGCAGGGATGGTCTTGGGTCTGCACCGGGGGATAATCTGATCACAGTTGATGCTCTCTTGCCCTCCTTTCCCTTCACCTTTCTCTTTCTTTGCACCCAGCTGACCCCGAGCACCCAAGGAGAGACAGTTGGTTCCTGTCAGCCCAGGTCCGGACCCCTTGTGAAAATAATGAGACCCTCTTATGGGGGCCCATGTGGGCCTTTGGGTCCTAGACTCACAAACGGGAGACATTTGCAATGCATTTTTAGGAGCAGGAGTAGGAGGTTAGAGGTGATGAGGACAAGGCCTTGGAGAGAAGAGCGAGAGATGATGGGTGATGGGCAAAGGGGTAATCCCTGGTGTTGTCTGAGACTGCAGAAAGAGCAAATTTAACATAGCGACTAAAATCCAAGGCACAACTTAAGAGCCCTGGGAGAACCTGAACAAAGAGACCAAGTCGCAAGAACAAAAGGGTAGCGTGAGCTCAACAGCGCTGAAATTCACAGAGGTTGTTTAAGGTGAACTGAACCAAGTAAAATGATCAAATTTTAAAGTTTAAGTTTTAACGTTTAGGTTATTATAAAAAATAATCTAGCTTCCTACATGACTGTCCACAGGCCTACCTATCCACCCATTTACCAATTTAGCTATTTTAATTAAAAACCAGTGACCCAATTTACAACCTAATTTACATTGGAAATCTCAGTGTTATAAGGAACATGTACTACAGCTCACGATGACTACCCTATGTTATTGTGTATATACATTAGCTGGGGTTAATTCTCAGTTTCATTCAGCACTGATTGCTACATTGGCCTAGTTACCGTTGTTGCTGTGGGCTGGTGGAGCGGTGGGTTGGAAGCAGTGGGCAGCGAGAATACCGAAGGTTCGCTTTGAATACACACTGCCTCGCTATTGCTATTTGCAGCAGTGTTAGTGCAGAGCATTCTGTGGGCGTGTGAAAAAGGTCCCCTTCTAAGCTCATTCAGAAGAATGTCTTCCTTCTCAATCCCTGTTCAAAGGGAAAATATGTAACATACTCCTACATGCATACAAGATATTGATCTCTCCATCTTAAGCGCAGAACATATTCTTTGACATTCTTTTGTATCTTTTTTTCTAGCCTTTGAAAGTTGGCCGTGCCTGCAAGTCCAATATTGATCTCTGACAAGCAGCCACGAGGCTGTAGCTTTACCTACCGGCCTGATTTGTGGTGATGTTCACCGCTGAAAACTGAGGCGTGTAAGGGCTCTTGTTGGAAACGCCATTGACCGCCTGGATCTCGAAGCTGTACTGCGTGTGGGCTTGCAGGTTACGGACGGCCACGCGGCGCTGATTCAGGCCCAGGTGGCGCGGCGAGATGTCGACGTTGTCGTCGCACCGCGAGCACATTCCCCGCTCAGGCAGGCACTTTTTACAGATAACGTTGTAGAAGATGTCGTCGCGGCCACCCAAGTCACGTGGCTCACTCCACTCTAGCACGAGTGAGGTTTCATTCACGATAGAGATGACGCTGCGTGGCGCCGAGGGAACGGCTGCAAAAGGGAGGTAAAGCTCAAATCAGATGAGGAAAACCAATTTAATCTCCATGCACAATAGGTGTAAAGAAATTTGTCTTGGTGACAGCACAGAGACATACTGACAATAGCCAAAGACTCATATTGAAAAATACAGTTTACATATCATTATACACACATACATTCATTATTCCATAGTTGCTATCAACACAATTCATGGCCCATAATTTCCTTTTGCGGTGGTATTAGCACATCTTTCATGCATTAAGTAGAACACTTTTTTTCTTCCACATAACAAGAGGCTGTTCCAGCAGGGTTGCAGAAAAAAAGAGGACAGGAGTTCAAATTTGAATTGCATGCTCATTTCTAGTGTGGGTGTGTATGTGTGTGTATGTGTGTGTGTGTGTGTGTGTGTGTGTGTGTGTGTGTGTGTGAGTGTGTGTGTGTGTGTGTGGGGGGGTAGACGAGCGAGACAAACTATTGGCAGAGCCTTGGCAATTCTTATCCAATTACCAGAGCCTTATCTCTCACTGCACTGTGAAAGAATCAGCCTCCCACCCCAGCAACAGAAAAAAGGATCCTCTGCTCTCTCCAGCAGTGAATGAATTAGCTCCTACGTGTGCGTATTTGCTCTTAACGAAGGCACCGCTACTAGAGAAATTCCTCTCCTCCGTCTGTAAAGGGGTGGTGGCACCATTGGGAACATAGGCTTCAGGAGAAGGCGGGGAAGGGGAGGGGTTGGATGATAAAGTTTTGGATAACGCTGGGAAAGCAAGCAGGCTTGTTTGCTGTCCGCGTGGTGGGAACGTACTCCAGAGAGCTTTTATCAGCCATTGAGGACACAGTTCAGAGCAGGAAGTCTGGGGGAACATTTACCACACGACCAGTTTCTACCAGTGCATTTCGTTACTGTCTGAGTGAATCATATATATGGTTTTCAGATCACAATAACAGCAATTAACATGGGTTTTTTTTTTTTTTTTTTAACACAATACAGTCAATTTAGAGCAGTGCTCACTTACTGGTGCAGGGGGAGTCAGGAGAGTCGGTGTCTGAGCGGTAGTAACCGTTACGACAGGAGCAAACGCTGGCTGCTCCTGAGCTGGCACGGCTGTTGGCAGGACAGGGCAAGCAGAAGCTGTCTCCCTGTTTGGACTTGAAGGTGCCAGGGCTGCAAGCTGATGGCAGAGAGAGACAGAGAAATAGAGAAATAGAGAATGAAAAGTGTAAATATCCCAAAAAAAAAAAAAAAAAATCACTGGTTTAGCGAGTAAGAATTTGTGAGTCTTATTTTTCAAATGGTGCAGGAAGCAAATCTCATTGTGGTATGAAATTACTAGATTATACCCTCTAATTGAGTCTTAGCTTTAGCATCGAATCATTAGCAAAATGATGTAACGTCTTAACTGCACTGGATAATGCCGCAACATTTGAAACGCTGCTCCACGTCTGACACGTCATATTTGATGTGTTTAGCATGCGTTCCTTCGTCGACGTATGTGTGCATGCGCGTGATTTGTTTCCGTCCCCTCGGCCCACGCGTCCCCGCTTCCCTTTATCACGGAGGGCGCATCTTCAGCAAAGAGGGGCTTCTGAGCAGCATGTAGCCGTTTGCACAAACCCATGCTCACAGGAAGAGATTGTCAACCCAAATTACACACACGACCTTCAGATCCAAAAACGCTGGCGCGGCGCCTTCATCTGAATTCACTCTTGTATGAAATACATATAAACATACGCAGAGAGTCAGAGAGGCGCACACACACACACACACACACACCACATGCCGATGTGTACACAAACATAGGTCTGTGCAAAGATATGTGTCTGTGCACAAACGCAGCCACTCAGACTTCACTTCAGTGGTATTTACAGTGTGATTCCTTCTGCCTTTGAAATCTCTTACTCAAACGTGAGGTATGGTTTAAACATACCTGAACCTAACTACCTTAAAGGTAGTTTTACCTAACCCGGTTCTTGATTAGCCGAAGTCTAGTTACTCAGATGAAACAATGATGGCCTTTGTAATTGCCCTGGCTCCATTTATAGCAGCTGTTTGGAAGTTTATAACTCAAGTGATAAGTTGCAGACGCGCCAGGAAACACAGACAGCGGCACTGTGATCCAGGACACTTTGGCAGGCTCCATATCTTTGATAAACTGTCTCGTTAAAAGATGAATGAGTTTGCGGCGGTGCTTAATAAAAAAAAAAAATAGACAAGAGCAGGTGAGACAGGCGGAGTTTACAGGGGCCAGTTGATTAGCTGACCCACTAGTGCGTTTGTTAGCTTGTCAATGTCAAGGACACACTGCTCTGTTTGTCCCCCCCTTCACCCAGTGAATGATAATTATCAACATAGCTTCTGGGTTTGATTTTTGCTCCCTTTTGAAAACCACAGAGGTTGGAGATCAGAGCCTCAGCTGATCACTTCTTGTTCCTGCTGTTTTTCAAGTTCAATATTAGCACAAAACCACCAGTTGCCTGCGCCGTGTACATTAGCACTGAGTGTATTTGTTCTTCCGCCATTAATCATAGTTATCACACCACTGGCTAACAGGAAGCACTGTTTGATAAACAGATAAGAAGTGACCTCGAGTTTTGCCAGGTGGGAGAACTGCCTCTCCAATTTGGCTTCGTGGTCCAACTAGATTTTTAAACATGCTACCCCAACAAAAGTTGTTCAGGGTGAATCCCCATTAGGAGAGGCATTTTTTTTTTTTTTTTTTTTTTTTTACCAGGGAAGGGATGAGCATGTGAATGACTTCCAAAGGGGAAGTAAAGGGGTCATCCTCTTCCTTTCATGCGAGAGGGAGAGAGAGAGAGACGAGTGGGTAGAGAAAAAGAATGCAAGAGGTGGAAGACGTGGAGGCATAGAAAATGCTAATCCTGCCCCCCCCCCCCCTCTCTCTCCCTCTTCCCCACTCCCCTGTGTCTTATCCTCTCATGCAGAACATAGAGCTTAAGGAACTGATTAGAATGAATGCTGAAATTGGAAAGTGTGGAGCATGAAAAAAAAAAAAGAAAAAGTAAAGAATATTGGGGGGTGAAAAATGTGCAGCAAACGAGTGGGCAAAAAAAAAAAGAAAAAAAAGAAAGAGCTCATTGATTAATATTAATGCGGGCATCCTTACTGTAACTCTGCCGGTGTATTAACAAGACCAATGGCCTTCAGATTAGGAAGGAGTGGGAGAGGTAAAGACGAGTGGAGAGTAAGGGAGAGCGCAACAATGGCGGAGCTGGAGGACACGCATTGCATGTTGGAACAAGGACAGAAATAAAGCAGAGAAAGGAAGAGTCACGGCCAAAGGCTGATGAGAAATGAGTATGAAGTAAAATAGTGGGAGAGGAGCAAGAAGAAGAGAGGTGATGTGAGAGGAGAGAGAGAGAGGGAGGGAGGGAGATTTATCCCTCGCGGTTTCGAGTGAAGCTTGATTAGAGAACGTTTTATCAGGGACCAGTCGCCAGGGCTTTAACCTTGAACTGCCAGGAACAAACAAATGAGTTGGCCACATACACTATGCTTTAGATTCACTCCTTCTCTCTCTCATATACACGGATCCACATTAAAACAGCTAACTGGTTTTAATGGCGTGGCCGATCTAAAGGTGAGGATGTATCCAGGGTCTGACAGGAGCTGCCAGAGTAAAGTATCCGCCCACTCGCCGCCTGATCACCAGGTACTGAACAAAAGGTCCTCTCTCTCTCTGCTCTAAGGAGAAATGAACCCAAGAAGGGATGACGTGCAAATGATATGCAAAATGCACAGACACCACACTTTCAATCCCGGCTGATCAATAACCCTGCCAGCCCTCCTTCCCTCTCTCTCTCTTCATTCTGCTGTCTCCATTTGACCTACGTACCCTAAGCTTAATTTTACACCCCCCCCCCCCCAACACACAGACTCTTTCCATTTATCCTTCCCTCTCCGACTGCTGTCACCTGCACTCCATTTCAGATGAGACCTGGTGTTTAAATTCACCTTGCTCTCCACCTCTGTGAACCCGTTATGTTTTCCATCAGACCTGAAAGCATCACAGGGCCTCCCAGCTCTCATAAACAGACAGCCTCCCCTGCATTTCCATTTATTTAGCAGCCAGCTGCCAGGCAAAACTGGGGGTCAGAGGCGTGAACAGCCGCCTGCTGACAGTGTCATCTAGTGTGTATTATTCTACCTTGTTGTCATTGGATTAATGTGTCAAAGTATACAAGGCAAATAAATGGCTCATAATAATGTGGCAGCTGGGCAATCTAGTGATAGAGACTGGAACCTGTGGCCAAAACAATACAGAGTCAATCTCTCCAACAGTCAGTGTGTGTCCACAACTGTTGTGCGTCCAGAGGAAGCGTCCTTCAGCGAGACTTTGACCTCTTAGTACTCGCTCATTGTAATTCGGTCTGCATACAGGCATCGGATACTCTGTGCCTAAAATGCAAATGTAACTCTTCTCTGTAGTAATAATACATGATATTGATACATTATTGATCACCATTGGGACACACCAACCCCACCATCATCCCATCATCCTCCAGGAATGTAAGACTGTGGGATAAGATACAAAATATTACATGGAATACGCATGGTTCACTGACCTACTCTGGGCCAGTTCGGCAGCAGACCTGAGTCTCGTATCCCGTAATGAAGTCTGTCTCTCTAAAGCCCAAGACCAATTTACTTTTGCAACCAATGAATGGTGAAATGTTGGACCGTTCTGAAAAGACTCACCTTGACATTGGGTTTCCTTCATTGCCGGTTCAAAACCAGCCGAGCAGGTGCAGGCTCCTACCGGAACCATCCACTCCCCATCTCCGTTGCAATAAAGCTTCAGTGGCACGGACACCTCCAGGGCATTGGGGACGCAAGTTCCCGGTGCAATGACCAAGGACGTTGCCTCGGCACCAGTTGCTGTCTCCGGGAAAATGGCAAAGTTGGCGATTGTGGTGGAGCACTTCTTATAAAACACCCTCACAGAGATGAGTGACATGCAAGCGCCAAGGTCCTGGAAGGCCAAGTAGAACCCGGCTTTGGACAATGGCCCGAAACTTCGGACTTTAGTGTTTACCCGTCCAGACTCGAGCATGGAGAAGCTCTCATCTGGGGCAATAGTGTCCACTTTCACATAAGGGTTCTCCATCCAGAAAGGGCTGGTGGCTGTGGCTGAGTCTGAGTCAGACTCGTAGTAGAAGAGGTTGAAGGTCTCTTTGCAGGAACCCGGGATGTTGGGAATGCTGTTGCAGTCACGCACTGTGAATTTCATCTCCACATAGACACGCAGCACATCCTTCCGTGGGATGAAGTCACTACGCAGCCAGTTATTCTGGTTGAGCTCGCGTACATTGCAGACTTGGTACGTCCGGATTGGGTTCATAGCGTCATCGTAGCCACTAACTTCCTCCCACTGCAAAGAAAGTAGAACAGGAACATGAACCAGCGCTGCATTCAGTTATGTTGCATGGTAGAAAGGTTTCAAAAAGGAAATTAAAAATAAGACGTAGGATTGGACGAGGACAGAAAGATGAATTTTATTTTCACTTTTTGGTTATTGTCAATTACTTCCCCTTGCTTTTTGCCATGCAACACATTTCATCGCTGGTTAGTGTAGCGAAGAGCCAGGGACAAGGACTGCAAATTCATCACAATTACAGCAACCTGTCACCGCCTCACCACAAAGCCACCACAGCATGTTTACCTCATATCTGTTTGGAAGTAGCAGCCACACTGCTTCACAACCAATTACGCTTCAATTACAGAGCAATGATCGCAACGTCCTCTAATAAAGATGGGGAAAAGGCGCCGGTTAACCTTCATGCTTTTCTGTTTTTACACTCCTCTACGTCTTTCAATGCTACTACAGCACCCAGGGGGTGAATTACTCAGGATAAAATGGGATTAAATTTTCTAAACTTTGATTACCAGCTTCATTAAACGAGCGCAAGCAAACTAGACTGCAAAAGCTTTGCTGTGAGACGCTGTGATCTAATGCATTTTTCAAACTCAAATGAGGACACCACGATTAAATCATTTCACTCCAAATAGCGATCCCTGTGTGTATAATACATCTGTGTGCGTGTGCATGTGTGCTGAGGGATCTGCCCTCCTCTCCTACCAGACAAACAGTGCATTAATTTTTTTTTTTTTTTTTTATAGCTAAGACAAAGTCTGGCAAGCTAATTTGCATAGCACCTTTCAAATACAAAGGCACCTCAAAGTGTTTTGCATATGGCATGGTAATGCATTAAAGCATTTAAAAGACAATGCCGAGGAAAATTAAACGGAACAGAATGAAGCTAGGTGAAGGATTAAAAGTTTGGGTTTTAGCGAAAACTCATGCACATTGAGCCATGAGGGTGAATTTGTGACCTCCTGATTACAGGGCATCACTCAGAACCTCTGCTCCCCTGAAAGACTAACGTAGTTAAGTCTCAAACACCAAGACGAGTCTATAACAAAATTGAGCGTCTGTGGTTGCACTCGTGGGACCAAAGTTTGTTTCGGAAGATTTGACTGTCTCGAAAACTCTGGCGTTAAGGCACCAATTTGTTCTCCAGAGCCAGTTGTTTCCATCTGAGCTCAGAGCATCTTAATTAAGGCTGTGATATGGATGTGGTGGAGACAAGGCTATTAATCCAAGACCCTGGGGGCCATGAGGGAGAGAGGGAGAAGGGGCGTAGCTCGGCCGTGGCATTAAAACGGCGGCCCCGACGAGACTGAGAGAGAAGGAGGAAGCGACCAGAGGGAATCGATAATCACTAGCCAGGTCAATGGGATGGCTGAAAGCATGAAGTGTCAATGGGTATTTAGTTCAGTGTAATAAATCACCCTCTGCAAAAGAGATACAGCCAAGTGTTTGTGGGTGTATGTATGAGGTTGCATGTGTTTGTTTAAATGTGCTTGTGTGAGTCTGTCTGCACCAGCGTGTACTTGCTGGGCTTGTTGCTTCTGTATGTGTGTGTGTCATCCCCACAAGACACACACACACACACACACCAGTGACCAAACACTGCTTACCAAGCCTGAATGAATTAAATAGGTCATGTGAAAAAGGGTCATGTTTCTTGGCACTAGCTTCCAACAAGATGAATCGTTACGCAAGATTTGTGATCCAGTCCATTTTCTTTGTCCTTTCCAATCAAAGCTTTACATTTTAATTTCAGCTGACAATGAACAATGCCTCTGTGACGTACTGTCTCTCCCCTCGAAGGTCCAAAGCTCCGATTGGAAAACATATTTCCCAATATTTTGGCAGGACAATACGTGGCTGCTTGGAACAATCTCGGGTTACAAATATGATACTCTGGTTTGTGCTCCAGGGGTTCGTTTTCATACCTTTTATTTTATTCTTAGAAGAATTCAACTGTTAGCAAACCTTGATGGCATATAAACTAGCATTATTAGCTTTAGGCATTAGCTGAAATACTGTATCTCCAACAAGCAATTAGTGTGTTTTTATTTTCGGCTTGTTTTTAGCACGGATGAGCTCTGTGGGGCTGATTCTAAGGACATTTTAGCTCGTTCATTACATGTTTTAGCATGCCAGGGGTCTGTAAGGCAGACGGCGATACACTAACAATAGTCATTATCTCCACCAGCTAACTAATTTGGAACAGTATATTGTTATCAGTGTGTGGTTATGGAAAACCCTGTAGGGTGTCATTCCAGGCCTGAGGAGAGCCCTGCCATAAAGTGGAATTCCCCCTTAATGTCCCATCTGTTTTATAAGACAAATGATACTGTATATGGACACACACACAAGACAGGGAAACACACAACACAAGACTAGCATGAGATAGGTGTCCACACACACACACACACACACACACACAAAGACAAGCATGATGCACAGATGCCACAGGCTACACAGACATATGCAGAGAAAGTCACATACCTAAGCGCAGACAGAGGCGAATGAATACGTACAACATGTACACACACGCGAGGACACAAGGAGGTGGTGATGGGGCGCATGAAGACTTAAATATGCATTTATTCGCACACAAATGGCTTTAGCTCCGGGTTCTTACACCAAGTGTGGTGTTAAAAACAGTAACGCATATGTGGCGTTCGCTGTCTCTGGTTCACTGTCAAAAATAAACATCTTCTGTTCCCTCTGCGTTGATTTATGTCGGCTGCTGAATCTGTACGTGTTGTGCAACACTGTGAGACAAGACAGAGATGCAGTGACTCAGACTTGGCTGGACAGCATCCCTGGGAGAGTGTGAGTCTGTTGGGGGGTGGGGTGGGGGGGCTCTATTTTCTAAGATTTTCTTTTCAGAAATTGATTTTTTTTATCCTTCATATGCTGTCTCCCTCTCTCAGTGTGGATATTTCTCTGGATTTTAATCTCAGTCTCTCTGTTCCCCTCCACCCTCCACCCTCCAGCCTAGCTCGCTCTGTATGTTACTTTGTTTGTCCTCTCTGCCACTGTACCGGCTCCTCTTAAACACTTGTCACCCGTAACGAAAACAAGCCGCAACGTTCCCGTTGCAAGGCGGCGAAAGCGTACAAATAAAACGCGCGTACGACGCGCCGTGCGGAAAGTCAGAAAGAGGAGAGATAACACAGGGACACGCACCGTCTGTGGCACGTCCTGCTGCAAAGCAACGAAAAGACGAGTGCAAAAGGCTCTCCACTGTATGCACGTCCCTTGAAAAGGAGCATCTGTCGTGGGTTCGGTTGGAAAACGAAACGGGGTGGAGTTTTTTCTATGCCATTCTGCGTGGGACCAGCGGGAGCATTGCTACTGCAATGTAGCTTAACAAGGGGGAGGGGGCAGAGGAAGATGGGTAGATAAGAGGAGGGAAAGGGAAAGAGGGCACAACAGGCTGTGGGGGGGGGGGGTTGTCCTGCTGATTGTTGCAGCTGATGAGGCCTGTGTGTCTGGCTTCATTAGTGCTTAGTTACTTGGAAGTAAAGGAAGGGGAGAATAAAGAGGGCGGGTGACTTCGAACAGCTGGGGTTGAATCTCCCTGCAAATGCGTTGGGGTAAAAAACAAAATATAAAATAAATGGGGGCCCACCTTTCAAAACACAAGGGCCAAGTCAGGGGGGGGCCACACAAAGGCGAGGGGAGGAGTGCTGGCGGTCTTTGAAGTATAGCTGAGAAGGGGTCAAGACTCTTTTTGCCCCTCTTTAGGCCTTTGTGGAGACCACATGGGAAAGTAAGATGAGGCTGTCACCAGCACTTTGTGTGTGGTAGATTTGGATGCCTGGATGTGCAACGGGTCAACGGCAAGAAATATTTCTGCCTTTGAAAGGCTACTTCATGAGGAAGACGGAGGCTTTTCACATGTTTTAAGTGCACTGAGGCAAAAGGAGAGGAACATCTGTGACTGTGCGGGTCAGTGAAATGAGATTGCTGTGTGTATCTCTTTTTCACTCACTAAAAAGCGCATCCTGTTGAATGTTAAAACACACCCTGTCGAGTGATTTGCTGAGGAAGATGTGCAGCACCATTCAGCTGGAGTCAAGACTAGAGTCACACCCGCTGTCCATATAAGAATATGCGCGTGTATAATACGCTTCCTCTTTTTCACCATCTTTGTCTCCATCTTTCACACACACACACACACACACACACACACACACACGCAGCTTGTGTTATGAACTCACCCCGGTCTCAGGGTGTGCAGTCCAGGCTAATTCTGTCGTAGCCCACTTCGTGTCCATCAGCGTCTCTGTAAACAGAAGCAGAAAGACGACCAGGTCAGACAAAAAGGAACAGGGCCAATGGTGTGGGTGGGGGTGGGGGTGAGG
>CM076656.1:23513424-23538256 GCA_038496675.1 Rachycentron canadum | reverse complement strand
GGGGGGTGGGGGTGAGGTGGAGGGGGGGGGGGGGGTTACAATAATGTCATAAAAGGTGTGAATCGGTCCGAGGAACAGATAAGAGGTTCTGACGAAAGTTGTTCTCAGATAAACGAGTGACAGGAAGCACAGGCTTGGAGCAACGCTAGACAAAGAAGCGGTTTGTGCGTGCGTGCGTGCGTGTGTGTGTGTGTGTGCGTGCGTCTGACACAGATCTAGGTGGGTAATCTGTGAGGTATCGTGTGACATTTTATTGCGGCTCCTTGTCTGGATAATTAGTCTCTATTAGACGTTTGCTTTTATACAGCGAAGGAAAAGGAAACAACAGCACGTCTCACTGAGAAGCAGTTCCGCTTCCCACAGGGCACAGTGACACACACACACACACACACACACACACACACACACACACGCATACACGCATACAGTGAGTAACAGGTTGTAAAACTCCAAAAGATATATAACCCAACAGAAGGCTTTAATGGAGAAGGGGGGTAATAAAGTTAGGTGTCACAAAAGAGGCGCTCTTGAGCGGAACAGGGGTCAATACACTTGAATCGGATTCACTTTGTGTCAATACTTGATTACATACACCCTTTACGCTTATTTGTACACCTGCGCATGTCTTGGCGCACACACCTCACATACACAATACACACAAAATGGAGGACAGGGATCTCTCCCGTAAATCCCTTTTCTCCTATCCACTTTCCACTTTCCCGTCTCTCTACTGGCAAAGACGGCGGCTTTGTGAGAGCAGAGAGGGAAGACTGTAAATGTTGAGTCTTTTACTACCTGGCGCTCAAGGCGCAGTGTGCAGCCACCGTTATTATCTCAACCGCTGTGCTGTTCTACAAGATAGTAAAAGATGATGAAACGGCGCTGGCAGAAAGGGAGCTTACGGTGGCCCTGGTCATGGAGGGAAGTGTGAGATCTTCCACTTTGGCTGCCTCAGTTGCAGGGGATGAACCTGAAGAAGTCTTTCAGCCCACTTTACTATTCTACCAGCCATCTCTCAGTTTCTCTCTGCCTCTATGTCTCCCTCTTTCATCTTCCTGTTTTTTTTTTTCTTCTTCTTCTTCTTTTCACTGGGTAAGCTGACAGGAAATGGCACTCGGGAACAAAATAAAAGAGTATAACCCCAGGATTTCAGCGTCCCTTCTCCGAATGCCTGCTGCCACCACTGCTGCATTCAGGAGCACCGGCGGTGACAAACGCAAACACCCTCAAACGCAAAGGCTCGGCAGAGACGACATGCTCCTTCGACTGGGAATTCCCACTGAATTCCACCCCCGTATGCTTTGAATGACAGTGTCTCTGACGTGTGTAAGTGCCTATTACACTGCTAAAAACACATGGCCTCCAATAGCACTGCAGCCAAAAGGGGGGTATCTTCCCTTACATGGGGAAAAAAAATTACCCATACAGTCAGATTTCATACGTAGCTTGGGCTTGTTCCCTGCAGGCAAAATGGTCTGGAAGCTTCACTACGAGCCGGTTCCCACAAAGAGATCTGTCACTCTGGGAGTGGCTCTGGGAACTGAAGTGAATATCATGCACTCACAGGACAAGGTCAAATCTGGCTCTCAACCTTTGTCACAAATGATCTTCTCTCTCTCTCCCTCTGTCTGTCTGTCTTTCCAGACAGTCTCATATATTCCCTCTGTGCTAATAGTGGAAATGCCTCCCACAGCAATTCATGGACGCGGCCTGTTTTTGCCGAGAGCATATGCAACGAGCTGCGTTTGTCACCTGAGCAAATAGGGGTCTTACTAGTGTTTTCATCTTAGACACGGTGTCAGTGCGCATTAGCTGCAGAATTTCCCCTGACTCACACAGTGACAGTGTGTGATCTGGGACCTGTTACTGTCAGCCGCGCAGGTAGCTAAGCCGGTGTTGGTGGAAATGATACACCTCTGCTGTCTGGTGTTTATTATTATGACTGGGCCTTTGTGCGCGGTGTGCTGGCTTGTCATTAGCGCTGACCTTGCTGAAAATGGCGACATGGTGAAGCACAATGACAAAACAGGAGGGAGTCAAAAAGGGAGGGGGGCGGGTGGTTTGGAGAGACACAGATGAGAGAGAGAAAGAACCAGAGTTGGAGAACAGATAGGAGGGAGATATGCAAAACACACAAATGCGCACACCTGTGCAATCTGACTTCAGTGGTCTGGACCGCGGATCATTCGGGAGTGCGTGTGCAGCAGTAACCCTTCCCGCCCCGGTGCATTTGCATTGTTTAACCTTGCCAGGTCTGTGCTTGTGTGTGTTTGAATGTGTGTGTGTGTGTGTGTGTGTGTGTCTAAGTGTCAGAGTGTGTATGCGCGCGTGTTTGTGTATTTGGTGCAAAGCCCTGTATTGTTCCCAAAGTGGAGCACCAATCCTGAGTCAATGGGCCACAGCAAAAGCACTGAATGACCCCAACCTTATATGGTTGGCTCTGTCAGTGTGTGTGTGTGTGTGTGTGTGTGTGTGTGTGTGGCTGTGTTGTATGCGCGTCTCTGCACAGTGTGTTTGTGAGTGCGAGTGATACATCAGGCAATGGAAGCGCGCTGCGATATTCACGACTGTACAATAAATTCTGACACCTGCCCAGTCGCAGAAAACACACACAGACAATAACAAACCAGGGGGATAAAGTGCTTTAAACCAACACACAAACCAACATACTGGTGCTGCATGAATGGTAAAGACAGAGTGAGACAAATTAGAGGCAGAAACAACCTCTCAGTGTCTCAGACCAACCAGACCTGGTTCAGAGAAAGAAAAATAGACGAAGAGAAAACCAGACGGACGGGTTGAGGGAGAGACAACCAGTGTGTAAACTACACAGGACACAGAAACTCTTGTTTGCCTTTTACCCTGGAAGTCTCCCTTCGCGTTTTTCTCTTTTTAAATCCTGGAAGTGAGATAAAATGAGAAAATGAGAAAAGTTGTAGGTTCGAGGTGGGAGAAACGAGAACAACCAGCAAACTGATTAAATCAGGCAAATTAACATGCAAATTTACGCCCGTGCAAAACACACACCCATCGAGAAAGAGTGAAGCGCACGGGTGTGGGAGGTACAGACGCACAAAGCTGTTTAATCCATCTTCCTCGCGTGCACTCTCACTTTTTTTTTTTTTTTCCTCATTCATTTTCAATCTCTTTCTCATCATTCCTGTGAAATGACGGATCTAATTCCCTGCTGTTCCTTTTTCTCCCGCTCTCATTTTTTATCCCACACTTTCTCTTGACTACCTCACTCCACTAGGAGGTGATAGGCCTGACCTCTTTCCATTCGTCTTTCGCTTCCTTTTCTTGCCAATCTCTATATCTGTGCTTGTGTTTTCATGCTGTGCTGTGATGGATGTGACGTGCGGTGTACAGGGGAATGTTTTTCAACCTCCTACTGCTTATGAAGACTTAGAATTAGCGAGTCACTGTTTGAATAACCTGGGGACTGCTTTAGTAAAGTGTTATTTATGATGGAGGTCAAATGCACCTGGGATTAGTGAAGCAAACATGGAGGGGGGGGGAAACGGCGGCCACATTTGTTTTCTCTGCATGCCCTGATTGTGTGAGAAAAATTGCAGAAATACAAACAGGCTTGGAGAGATCATATGTAGACAAACACACACGTACGCACACACGCATGCACACACACACACACACACACACACAAATGCAGAGCCTTCCCCAACACTCTAATCCTGTAATGACAGGGCAGGCCTAATAACAGGGGAGGGCACTGAAGCATTCGTCCCCATGGCCGCATCCAATACACACTCTCACACACACACACTCGCATGCACGCACACGCACACAAACACAAACACACACACACACACACAGAGTTACAAGCCTCAAAATATTTCTTTGTTCAAACAAGCAGACTTCTTAAAAGAGAGAAAAAAGAGGCAGAAGAAAGGCTATAGTTGTTTCACAGGCCTAAGTCCCCGGGTCGCGGGGAGCAGACAGGTGAGGGATTTACCTTGGATCTCGCCTCGACTTCTTTGAGCTTTTTAGCGTTCTCGTCTTTGTTAGCGTGACCCCGTCAGATGACAACTGAAAGATAGCTGAACCAAAACCCCCCGGGGGAGGTGGTGGTGGGGCTGAAAGATATGTCTCGACAACCTTGGAGAAACGAGTGTCACAGACACAAGACGCACAACAAATGTCTGCTTTTTTTTTTTTTTTTTTTGACGTAATCTTCACTTCCCGTGTCGGCGTGACTTCCTGCTATAAGTGCAAAGCGCGAAATGGCTGCGGTATTAATGAAACATGATGACAGCAGGATTTTTGTATTCATCCCAGAAAAAGTAATGAGGAAAAAAAAAAAAAAAAAGTCAACCCCCCCCCCCCCCCTCTCCAAATGACTCCTTCCCTGAAAATCCTTCCCTTTGGGCTTCTCCGCTAGTTAATTATCTTCTCCCCACCTCTTCTCTGAGAAGCTTTTGTTGTGTTCTCCTGCAGTCAAACAGACCAGGCACATGGCAACCTGGCATGGGGTAGCCACTCCATTAAAATACTATGCCGTCCGGTTGCCAAACACTTGAGCCTCTGTTCAGCCACAGAAACAGTGAAATGTGTCAACATTGAGAGCGAGGACCCCACGCTCAAGTTATTAGCGCTATTAGCCTGATTGCTTTGTGCGCTATCTTTGTTGGCCCGGCTTTTGTCATCCAATGCGAAGCTGGGCCAGAGAGAGGAAGAGAGATGCAGGGAGAGCTGGAGGAGAGGTGCTATTCAAATTCAAATTGTCCGAGCAGCCTTTTTGCCTTTGTGCGATGGGCCAGAGTGCGATTATTAGGAGAAGCCCCCTCCATTTTATGGGCGAGACCTCCCCTCCAGCACCCACACACAAACACTCACAGTCACGGTAATTGGTTGCCGCGACATGGACAGGGCCAAGGAGGTGATTCCTCTGTGGAATTCCTGAGCGTGCCCCCCCCAAACGCCCCAACCTTTCCCCATCAACACACACACATACTTCACCCTGCTAACACTCACTGTCAGTCATCTCACAATGGCTGTCGCACAAGAGGTTTGTCCTGTGTGTGTGCTAAGGGGGTTACGATGTCGATACCTAGCAAATAAGTCTACCTTTCTCTCTCTCCTTGTCTCTAATTTTCTTCCCTCTCACTCGGTCTGACTCCTATATCATCTCTCCCTCTGGGGGGGAGTCTAATGAACCCAAGTCTTTGCCCTCTGCATTTGTCACCGGGCCCCTGCCCTCAATTATTTTCCCCTCGTCAAAAGATACCTTGGGGCCTGGTACTATTTGGGTTGTTACAGCGTGCCATTTTTTTTCTTTTTGTGTCCGTCTACTTGGCCCGCTGTGTCTGCAGAGGCAATTTCTGACAAGCAGCTCTTACCCAATGATGCTGGGACTTTGTGATAAATAAACAAAAACAACAATGTTCTTTTCTGTCAGAGGCTTTGAGGGAGCAGAGCAGAGCAGTTGAAATGGAAAAAGAAGGAGCTTTGATCGCGGTAAGGCATTGTGAGCTAGTGCAGCTGCTTTTTTTCCCCCCCGATATATGTGAGTGTGCACGTGTGCAAGTGTGCGATTGTGTGTGTGTGTGTGTGTGTGTGTGTGTGTGTCTCTGTTTCAACCAAGGCAAGGAGGGTACCAGCTTTCTCAAGGGCTCATGAAGTCTAGTCTAGTTCCTGTGCTGCCTGATGGAACGGGCCTCTTTGTCTTTACCCCCCTCCCCTCTTTTCTTTCTTTCTCCCTCACTCATTCCCCCCCTTCTCTCTCTCATCCCCATCCCTCTCTCTCTCTCTCTCTCTCTCTCTACCCCTCCCTTTCCCCTTCTCTCACTAACCCTCCTAATTACAAAGCACGGAGGATCTGACGAACAGGTAGCCCAGAGGGCAGCTGTCTACAAAACCAGGTGTGCTTCTATGTGTGCCCGAGTACATCTGTGTCAGCATGTGTGTGCGTGCATGTGTTAATGTTCGGTCTTCAGAAACCGGCGCCTTGCTTTAAAAAACTGAGTCACAGCACATGTGTCTGTTTGATATGTGAGTGGATGGTTGAAGTTGAAGCTTGGTTTACTGCAGCGTCACTGTGGCCTTTAACATTGCGCCTGTTCGGGTTCATTAGTGTGATGTCAGCCTCTCGAAGCACCGACGTTTCTTTTATTTTTCCCACCTCTTGCGAGTGGCTGCGGATGAAATGTAACTGACTCTGCGTTAAATGCAAAAAGATGAACAATACGCTCCTTTTCCCCGCTTCGCCGTCTTGTCTATTCTCGCTTTTTCCCTTCAGCCTCAGCTCTCCGGTGAACCACCCAACCCCTCACCCGGCTCAGGACCAGCCATTCACAGCTGTGTGCATTGTCCCATGGGTTCATTGAACGGCTCTGTGTTCGGTTGCTATTGAATAAGTCACAGCCCCTCCATCAACAGTACTGACACATAACACATACACACCCAAACACACACATTCACGGTTGGGGGTGAGCCGTTTAGCACTTGTTTTTATTGGCTACAAGCGCCCTAGCTTGCCTTCAAAAATCCAGTCCCGGGTTGGTTCGATGGGCTTCCTCCGGTGTGAGGGTGCCATCTTTGCTCCTGTCACTGTTCCTAACTAGTCATAAATGAAAATGCCAGGTTAACAACAGCACAGCAGCTTGTAATTCAACGTACAGCTGACTGATGTTTAGTTTCCAGCTAAATACTTGAGCCAGCTTTGAACCTGCAGCCTTTTAGTTACCACTTCAAAACATCCCAAACTGTGAAGGCTACACTTAACACTTTGCTCTCAGAGGAGGAATGTGAAAGCTTTTGTTCGCCATCCGCGACATTCCACATTTATCTGTACGTCTCCGCCTGCCCCTTTACCCAACATGCGCATCGTTATCTTTGTCTGGGAGGAGCGAAACGCCTTGTTTTTTTCTTTCCTTTCTGCCATGCTTTCCTTCGTGACGTGAAGTTCACTGGGTTTCGTTCCCCACTAAAACATTTCTATCAAAGAGTCATGCGAGCACATGCTGGTTTACAACACTGAGATGTTTGGCCTTGTCATATGAAATCGAATTAGAGCCATAACTCACCTCTCAACTCTAATGACTTGAAAAAGGGCCCTAAAATAAATCAGTCTGGAGTAATAATCTACCACTGCAGCAGTGATTTTTTTTTTTTTTTCTAAGGCCTGGTGTCACGTTTACCACTTACATCTCATTTCAGATAGGTATGTTCTTCATTTGCGAATGATTACGTTCAGGGCATCAGGCCTCTCTGTGTTTAACCACGGCCAGGAAATGGGCACAGCACCAGATTTCTGTAGGGACACGGAGTGTTTACATCACCTAACATGGAAACTATTGCCTCAAGTTTTACCATAAACGAAGCCATTTCTCACTTACAACCTTTCCTGGAAATGCTCCACACCTCTCTCTCTCTCTGTGTTTTACAACATTTCATAATTCAGTCTGGGTTTAGTGGGGTTTTTTTTTTTTTTTGTGTGTCCCTCCAGTGAAATTCAACATCAAACGCTGACAGTAAACACTGTTTAAGCGCAGCGCTCCAGTCACTGCTGAATCCGAGCGCGCGGCGACTTGTGCAGCGCGTGCCTTTGCGTGAGACGCCTTGGTGCCATCATCTGATTTCCTGGCGAATGACTCAGCCAAGTGCGACTGAGAAATGCAAACAAGCGAGCGAGGAGCAGGTTCGCCTTCACCCTGAGGATCTGCATATGGAAATACACATCTCCTCGTCGGATTTTGTGGGTATTTGTGTGTGCGCGTGTGTCTGTATTAGCCAAGAGTGAGAAAGGAAGCGAGACAGAGTAATTTGGTCTGTTTGTGTGCGTATGATAAAGTGTGCGTGTGTGTCACTACAGCTGTTGATTTCATTGCTCATGCTCCCTGGGGACCGGAGATACCTCGAGTACGACTCACATTAAAAAACACAATTTAGTGTAACTGCAACTTCATCGAGCTCTGATTGATTCAGGATCTGCCACGCGGATGAAAGGCTAACAAATGTAGCTGATACGCCGAATACACACGGAGGCGCACATTTCAAACTTCTATAAAAAGACGTCTTTGACAGATACCAAAATAACAAGCAGGCAACATCAGCTCCACTGTTTCCTCCCTTTCAACCTCACCTATTTATAACATATACAGTAAAAACTGCACCCTTGCTCTTTTATTCAATTTTCCCCCAAAGCTTTCTTTTGCTACACAGGGGTTCAAAGCCTTGCTCAAGGGCGCATCAGGAGAAAGAAGTGAGGAGATGCAGACTGTTGTGTTGTGCAGACGGTCTAAACTATAGGAAAAAAACAAAAACTACAGAGGAGAGGACGTTGTTTAAAGCTAAGAAGCAATTCTGCTGACATGGCAAAAAAATTTCTTTTAAAAAAAAAAAAAAAAAAAAAAAAGAACGTGTTGCTCTATCTGTTCATCTCATCCATGTACTTTGGCATTTATTTAAAGCTTCTTACTCATGTTCAACAATTGCCTCATTATATGTTCCTCTACAAAGTGCGAGACATAAAAGGGAGGCGGCGGAGTAATTTACTCGATGAGATAAAGCAGCGGCGATATTCTTTGATTTACTGCTTTGTCTGGTCAAAACCTGCAGACTCCTCTGATGACTCCACAGCGGATGCGGCTGATGAACAAGCAGCGCTCCGTAGCCCTGATAAGAATCATGTGAGGTAGCGCAGATGCTTAATAAACATGAAGTGTCCTCAAAGGTCAAACGAGAAGAGGCAAAGATAGATAACGATTTAATTAATCTTGAAATAATCCTCGTTTTTTTTTTTTTTTTTTTCTCTCAACAGCCTCATTTAAATGTTTAAAAAAAAAAATCTACTTCAATTGAATCGAGGGGAGGCAGGCAGGGAGGGAGGGGTAGAAAACCAGATAGACATTATTTAACTAACTACATCTGTCTTTCTTCAAGAAAGAAACATGAGGTGAGTCTGAGCCGGTGTCTCTGCTCTGCGAGCAGAAACTCACCTGGCGCCGCCGCCTCTCTGAGGGATTTCGGGTATTAGCGGTGCAGGCTAACATTGTGACAGGTGAGTGTCAGGACTCGCTAACACGTTTAGCGCGTCTGCCCTCATCATTTACCTTCATCGACCACCTGACACACTTCGACAGATTCTGTCCTTTTGGCGGAAGCAAGGACTTCTTGGCCTTGTAGTCACACTGGAGCTGTAACATCACAGGTTTGATCTCCAAGGTCAGCGTGTTCTTAGAGTTTATTGCAGTGATGGAACAAAGACAGAGAGACATGGGCAATAAGATATTTCGAGCATTAGAGGCTTTGGAGCTGATTTTTCATCATTACTGCTCCAAAGAATGAGCAGAACTCAGATCAGATAAAGCGAGAAACTTCAGATCGGCTCTAAGAACAACACAAACACACGTGTGTAACTTTCTGTGTTGAAGTTTTCTTTGGTTATTCTGGTTTACAGTGTTTTTATCTAGAAGATAAGGAAAAAAAACAGTTTTTTCTTGTTTTCTAAGCTACTTTCCCCTATTATAGTGAACAGACTTTAATGAGTCACATATATAATTAGCTGAGGTTTGAGCTGATTCTGAATCTGTAAAACTTTCTAAGGAAAAACACAAAGGTATGAAAAAACACAAAAGCCTTAATGTGGCTCTAAAAGGGTTAAAGGCTGGAACATGCACACGAGATGCAAAAGGCAGCGAATGAGGAATAAACCGTTTTCAAACAATAACAGAATATGTGCCAACAGCCTCCTGCATTTTCAGTGCATCACTCCTCGGCCTGATACAACCACGGTACAAAGGAAACAACCATTGAATACGGGTTTATTTGCCGAGATAAGCGAAAGGAGAGGCAAGGAGTGAGAGGGAGAGAGAGAGGGAGAGGAAGAATGATTCCCAACTTTGGGTGTGGCAGTCATTTATACCAACGCTGCTTGTTAAGTCGCCACAGATTTCAGTGAAAGTGGAAAAAGAGAGAGAGAGAGGGGAAAAAGGGGAAGAGAAAGAGTCATGGAAAAAAATGGAGGGGGGGGGCAAGAGATGGGAGTCCAGAAGAAAAGAAGAGATATTCAAAGTAGAGACAAAGAGAGGGGGGGGAGCAAACAAAGCAGAGAAAGAGATGGGAATGAAAGGCAGAGGGGGCCAGTAAGGTAACAAAGGGGGGAGCAGGAGGGAGGAGAGAACACAGTGGAGAGAAAAGGAGGGAGAGGATGGGATGAAGAGCCGGTCGACGCTCTCTTGCATTCCCCACAGCCCCTGCACTTCTTTCATTGCCACTGTGTTTTTGGCATGCTGACACACAGCGGCCCTCAGAGAGAGTGTGTGTCTGCGTGCAGACGTCTACAATATCCTGTGTATGTTTGTGCGTCCGCCTGAAGTGTCAGTGTTTGACACGCAGCCTGATGGGAACTGTTCGTGCTCATCGCCTTAGTGCGGGCCAGGGAGCCATCGTCTACTTCACTGCTGTCCTTTTTCTCCGTCCTCTCGTCCTTTTCTTCCTCCTCTCCTCTCCTCCATTGCCCCTGTGCCAACCAGGGCTTCCATTCATAACAGCCCGATAGCTGTGGCAACAGACTGAGTGGAAGATAGCACCGGGCCAAATATATGAAAATGTGATAGCAGCAACTGTCCTTGGGGAGCTACATGTGAATATCAATGGACACATTTCACTGGTGCCCTGAAAAGTGGTGTTTTTTTGTGCGCGCATGGACACACTCACCTGTGTGAATGAATGAGTATTTGCTTGTAAGGATGGAAGCCTGCGATTATCTGAGTGTCTCAGAGGCACTGGAAGCGTAAATATGCACAAATACACGCATACACACACACACACACACACACACACACAGATACACACACACACGTACACACTTCTGTTCAATGGGAGGTGGGCTATTGTGCTGCCTGTGCAGCCGTGAGCAGTTACTTCACAGCTCTAATAGCAGGTTTCAGACGATTTTGTGTGTCAGCAGTGGCTGACTCAACAAACAGAACTCAATTACATGGGAACACAAACCCATACTGTACACTTACATAATACCAATGCACACACATTACGCATAATACATTATTTAAACAATAATAACACCAACACGTAGACAAATAGAAAATGAGACATGTCATTAAGACTGGTATACGCACACACACACACACACAAGTCCTGTTTGTTCACTGGGGGTGCAGCCTAGAAAGAGCTGGAACTGGGCATTGAATAAAAGCCGTGGCTTTTTGAATGGCTGCGCTCCACAAGAAAAGTGCTTAGCACCCAGCTTTGCCATTCTGTTTCAATAGCCACCGAGTCTCTCTCACAAACACACACTCTCTCTCCCTGCCTCCCTCTCTCTCTCTCTGCCATTGTTTCTCTTCTACTCTCTCCTAATACAGTCATCTGCCAACATATCGGATCGCCTCACAATGCTCTTGCAGCGCAGCATGTAATGATGGCGTTGAATCTAATTAAAGATGTCTACTTCCTGTTACACCCGGAACAGCTGCCTGTGTGTCTGCAGCGAGGGGCAAAGCCCCAACGCGCTCCGCATTTTCCGCATGCCAGTGGCTTCCAATTACTTTAAAACAGTTTAAAAGATACCGCAGTGGTAGAGACCAAAAGTCTTTGAGGTTAGCTTGTTTCTTTTCTGCTTCTCCTCGGAAACTTGCGCAGACAGAATAAACAAAAAAAAAAAAAAAAAAAAAACTGGAGCAGAGCAGGCGCTGGGGACTATCCTATTAGCGTGGACGGCAGCTAGACAAACCAAAGGCAAAAATCTTTTGGCTCATCGAGCAACCGCTGATGATTTATGAAGATGTTGCGGGTAATTATCAAGTCAATTATCACCGCCAGTCATGTTAATTTCCCAGGTATGGCCTCGTTTACCTGTGAGGAAAAGAGAAAAAAAAAAAAGGGTGGGAAAAAAAAAAAAAAAAATGGCAGATGGGGAATTTTAGGAGATGAGTAATTACACTACACCCCCCCCCCCCCCCATCACCACCACACAGACACCTCCACTCCCTTGTCCTCTCTTTTGTAAAGGAAGGATAAGGAGGAGCAGGTGAGGTGGAAACCCCGCGGGCAGGCTGGTGCCGCTCACATCAGCTCATTAAACAGACAGAGGGCTCGTTACAGTTTACCTGCCTGCCCAGTCATTAGCCATTCAGGTCAAAGACGCTGGGAACAATGACGGAGGTTGGGGCAGTTTAAGTTAGGAATGCAGCTCTCCAGGTCAGGGCTCTACGGGCTTGTATGACTAAGACGATCTCTTCTCACACGCGCTCATACACACACACACACACACACACACACACCTTTTCTCTAACAGCGACGCAAATCCACACACACACAGATCACATAAAAACACAGACTCGAGCTCGGCCTCTGCACGATCACATACAAAGAAGTTGGGGAGTGGCGCCTTATGTAAAACAATTAAAATCCTAATGTGGTGCGAGTCGTTACAAACACAAACAGGAACAGCAACAGCGGCTCAGACACCATATGCTGTTTATACTAAACACCGGGCAAGGTAAACTGGGCAGGTCATCTAGTTCGGTCCTTTCTTTCTCTCACAAATCCTTCCTTCCTTTTCTTTGTCTCTTCCTTTTTTTTACGGTCCCTCCTTCACACATATGGCTACCGCTCCCTTTCCTCTCGCTCTTTTACTCCTGCTTAGGTGCGCGCGTTGGCGCCTTCAACGAACTAACCAGCTTCGAGGCGCCAAGGGGAAGTGGTTCAGATTTTCATCCTGCAAAGACCCCGGCAGCGTCGCTCCTCCCTTGCATGAGACAGCTGGGAACAACCTCATTTCTGTCTGCCTTCTTTCATTCTTTGCACCGTGAACAACCGTTAATGATCTATGATGACAAACAGCTGCCGATTGATTACTGAAAAGGCTTTATGCATTTATTTTGGGGCCCAGGCTTTCATTTCATCTCTGAAGTGGGTGGTGGTAGACAAATGTGTTTATTTGTTATTTGGCATCATTAATTTGGAGTAAGAGGTGCAGTAAGGGGGGGGGTCATTATAATTTATGGCTATTTTGTTCTCCGATGTCACATACCCACAAATGGCTGCATGAGATTAATTGCGTTGATCTGTTTTGGAGTGGAACCTCTCTCTCTCTCTCTCTCTCTCTCTCTCTCTCTCACACATATCTGCATGTTGCTCTCTCTCCACTCCCAACCCTCACTTCCACAGAGATTCTTGTCAGAGCGGCATTCTTAATTGCCACTGAGTTAATTAATCTCACACTTGGCTGCTGTAATAACTTGACTTGTTAGACCTCCTCTGCGCAAATGGACTTCACCTCTTTAGCGACTAAAAGCGCTTCAGTAATGAACCAGCCGGGAGACGGGCGTGCGGAGAGGAACATCAGGAGCATCCATAAGAAAAAAAAAAAACGCTTAAAACATCGCCGCGGCAATGCTAATATCTGCTTGACCTTACACGCACGTTGCATTTCCGTATTAGCCACATAGCTCGTATTTCCTGCGAGGTGGCCTCCTGTATGTTTAGTGCGACGCTGCTGCAGAATAAGCTTCATTTCCTGGACTGCCAACGTCGCAAGATGTTTTGAGAAAATGCAAACTTCAGCTGCAACATTCTGACAACAGATGCAACCAAAAAAAAAAAAAAAAAAAAAACTTTATGTGACTCCGGAGGGATGACGCAATGTCAAGGAAGTAAATAAGAGCTTAGACTTTCTGGCTGTTAAAGGTACTAGTTGTTATACTGCCTCAATAAATTATTACCACATTTCTTTTAGGATAATTGGCGTAATAAACAAAATAACTGCAGTGTTGATTGGCGAACTCTAACCTCCAAAATATTCGATATACCACACAGATTCCATGAACCTGGACTAATAACTTTACAGTGCACAGGGAGAGACTTTATGACACAAAACAATGGCTACATTTGTACCGTTACCAATAAAAACCTGCTCTGTTTCTATCAACGCACTGAAAGGTTGTTCTCTAGTTTGTTGGTTTGTGTTTTTTGTGTGCGTCTTATTTTCTCTTAAAGTTATAGTTAAAGTAACAAGAAAGGGGCGTACCTGCACCTAGAGAACCTGGGAAAATTGGTAGCAGCTTTGAGAAGCATGTGACAATGACAGGATGAGGAAACGTTACAGCCAAATTAGAGCCGTTAGCATCCACACTCCACCTGTGTTCAGCCCAGCTCAGCATTATCTGGTCAATCTCACGGTCAGGGATTGGCCAGGTCCCAAACCTTATTACATATTAATGTATTTAACCTATGGAGAAGCCACTCGATAGATAGTCGTGGCACAGAATCCGAGCTCTGGGCAATTAAAAGAAATTGACGGATGGACAGACAGGCGATCCAAGGCTGCTGGGGTCCATATGGCAGGGGGCTTTCAGAGGCCCGCTTCAATTACATAAAGACCTCTGCGCATTGGCATGACACACAGAGGGCCCCAGACAGCAACACCAGAGAAAGAAGGAATAAATCATACAGCGGTTAGTAACACACACACACACACACACATACATGGACACAGATGTATGCACAGAAACCGAAAGACTAGCAAGGATACAAGTCCCTAAATGCAGACAATCCACACACACACACACACACACACACACACACACACACACACACACACACACACAGTGTTTTATCTCTCACTAACACACATACACAAACAGAAACTCATCCTGTCATTGTCCAAGTAAGATGGATGTTGAAATAATCGCACCATGATTACAGAGCCACTTGCATCACTGGTCCATGCTCAAGGACCCTCACACACTTCAGCAAGTCAGCTAAAGCCAAGCCAGCTGACTGGCCTAGAGTTTATGCCTCGACTCCTCCTTCATCTGAAGGTGCTGTGCTGTCCTTAAAGCTCCAAACAGCAGCATAAATCTAACGACAGAAGCCGGTTGTGCATTAGGGCAAGGAAGGAGGGGCACTATCTAAACAGGAAGTGAGGTAGGTTGGAGTTTGATGGTTCGGCTGAGTGATGGGGATGACGCTCTGGGGTAAGTGTCTGTTTCTCATCTAGCTTGTATATTTTTCACTGTAGAAGATATATGGTGTAGATAATTTTCATTTTGTCATCTGTCTACTTCTCCATCCCTCTCTTTCTCATGGGATATGCAGGAGGAATGTGGGCTATCCTGGCTAATGTATTATTCACCATTCATTGATGTGTAACTAAAGCTGGCAGTGTGGAAGGAGCACTGTGTCACCAATTACCCCCATACAACCACCACTACCTACATATACACACACACACACACACACACACACACACAGTAGCTCTAGCCACAAGGCCACCAGGCATCCATTGATTTATGTGCTGACACAGGGTGCGTGTTTGTGCACGTACATGTGCACACACGTTTTCTTGGATCTAAAACATGGATTTCCATTCGGAACGGCTCTGCACTTGTGTGCGTGTCTGTGTGTGTGTGTGTGTGTGTGTGTGGTCACAGAAAGTCTTCTGGGAATTTCAACAGGACCACACAAGTATTTTAAAGGTGCCACACTCTCACAGGAAAAGGGCAAGCAGATCAAAAGGACACGGATTTTGCGCGTCTGCAGAGGTCACTGGTTAAAAAAGGTCAAGTTGACAAATAATACTTATACTATACTAGTTTATACATTAACCCTTGTTGTTTGAACTGCCCATTACATCCTGAAATAACATTATCTGGATATACTGAGTCCTGCAGAGGCTGAAGTGGAGGTGAAGCTACTCAGCTTAGCAACAGATTTTTCTCTCTCAGTTTCTCTCTTTGCCTTTTCAGACAACATGTACATTGAAGCAAACACAAATGAAGGGAAGCTTGTTTTGCACAAGGTTTCTCCAAGAAACATGACAGCTTACTTTTTCATACCAAGCCCAGAAGTTCCCCCTACCTACCCCTACCCACCTGCCTCTCTGCGATACTTAGAACGCAGCCTTTGGCAAACTTACCCTAGTTAAAAAATAACAATCCCTGTGTTTATGCCTAAACTCACCCATTAGCACATGTGTTCAGTTGGGTTCAGTTCTGTTGTGGCCTGTGGTGATAGAGTCTGAAGGGAATAAACAACGACGAGGTGCCAGTTTGTTTTTCTCCCCCCCAGACTGGAGACATGGGAAATGAGATGCACCAAAAATATCAGTATGTTTCCATCCAACTCATCTGTGTTCCATCTACCTTCAACACACGCACAAATACACAAGCCAGGCCTCTTGGTGGTCCAAGTCCAGCTTAGGTGGGGTTGGTTATGCTCCAACCGCAGGGTGTGGATCAGCAGTGACCTGATTAGTCATCGGCCCTGACCCTGAAACAGCCAAAGTGGGTAGAATACAAATGAATCCCTAAGGCTGCTGGCCAGTAAATCTGACTCTGGACCAGTGTTTATGGGATTCAAACCACACCACACAAGGCCACAGCGGATGGGCTTACTGACCCTGAACAGTGACTTCATTGAAAGGAAGGGAAAAAGGCTTTTGGGCTGAGTGTTTGCAGGACTGATTGGTAGTTACAGTAATTACAAGATTGGGGATTTAGGAATGATGTCATGCTACTGGCATACTTCATTCAACAAAGGTGTTACGAAATCAACATGTGTTGCATTTCCATGCTGGCAACAAGCCATTGTGTTAAGGTACACATATCAATAAATCATGAGTTAAATCTGAAAAGCCCTCTCAAGCTCTGGGTAAGTGTTAATATTTCACCAAGTTTCTGTTCCTTCAGGTTCTCTTACATATCAAATGACGGTGGAGGTGCAACACATCCGGCCCGCGCTATTCTTGGTTTAATGAACAGGTGAGGAATTACTTAGACAGACGGAGATGGAAATTGATTTTTTTAAGTGTTGCCTCATTATCCCATGTGGGGCACTTTATCCAGTACTACAGAAACACAACACCAGACAACGTGGGCCGTGTAATGTCAAGGTCATATAGGCGTTATGGTTGCATGTGTGTGTGTGCATAGACAGAATGGGGGTCGGCGGTCTGGATTGCGATTGTATGGATTGTCTGAAAGCAGGGCCATTAGTGAAGGACTAATTATGGGACTAATAAGTGGTCTTCAGTACCGGTCGAAGCCAAGATTCATAAATAAGTAAGTGTGGGGGCAGCTTGGTCGCTTAATTAACAAAGCGTGAAAAAAGGGCGTGAATCCCAAGTGGCACAAAACCCAATCTGGTTGCATGGATGGGCTATCGGCAACAATCCTGTCTGTCTTGGTGGCATTGATTGATGGCAAGCCAAATTGAATCTCTAATCATCACCACCCTTTTAGTTCCTGCACCCCTGGGGATTTACGGGGGCCAAAAGTGGCACGGGGGGTAATGCCTTTGTATCCCTTTCCTGACACTGGTGGCACAAACATTGCAACCCCCCTCCCCTCCCCATTGCTCACTTGACCATCCCCATCTGGCCAGCGGTTATCTGACCCCTCTGCTTGTTCTCGCTCACACTTTCATGTCCCTGCCGATTGTTTTCACACTAAACCATTTGACTGAGGTATTTAAAACCCAGGCACCTCACACGACTCAGTCTTAGACACCCTCTGCCAGCTAGAGCAACATATTGCCTTACAGCCTACTGAGGCACTCTTGCCTTTCTTTTATGTAGCCGTTCCCTCTGCTCTAATCTTTTTATTGTACAAGCTGACGGGCGAGGAACATGTTTTGTGAAAAAAAAAAAAAAAAAAAAGCTGGGCGACAATGACACGTTGAAAGGAAGGTGCATGTCAGACCTGTCACTTAGGTGTCAGTCTTTGAACCAGATTTTTTTTTTGTTGTTGTTGTTTTTTTCTGTTCTGTGTACGGAACAAACCATTTGGCCTTCGTGAGATACAGAAAACAACTCAGCGGTCAGCGGAATGAGCGGAGATGACGCGCACCGCTGTGTCTTTTCAACTGAAGACTTTCCTCTCTCCACACACAATAGGGGAAGTCATCACGACCGCCAAGACGTTATCAAGTAGTAGGCAACAACAAAGGGTCTCTGAGTAGTAAATGGCATCTGTCTCCCAGCTGTTTACTGCCGCTGTTGGGATTTTCAATACCACAAGGGCATGAGATAACAGGGAAAGGGGAAAATAATACCGCAATTAGGACCTACTGTAACTGTGATAAGCTGCAGCCACAGAGAGGGACCCGAACTGGGGCAGAGGGCAGAACCACGGACAAAAAGGATGAGATGAAAGAACAAAGGGCTAGAATGACAGTTACAGAGAAGGGACGGAGAGATCATAGGCTAAGAGCAAGTCTGGGAAAGGGACAAGGCCAAGAAGAGTGGCAGGGCGGTAGGAAAAAAAAAAAGAAGGGGGGAGGTAAACACAACATAAAAGAAAGCTTTGTCTGCACAGGATTTTTTGCTTAATGCCCACCTTTTTTTTTGTTGGAAAGCCTTGAACCTTTCAGTTCTTCCTCTTTGGCAGGCCAGAGCACCAAGATGTCTGGCACAATACACTCTGGGAACTTGAAGTTGGTAGTACCTGGTTAACTTTTCCTAAACCACTGCAGTTATACAACTTCAGGTTTCCTCTAATCAAATGTCAATGAAATATTTTTGGTTCTTCTAAATCAGTGACAAGAAACCAAATGTGGAAAATTGATACCTTGCTTTCTTCCCACTGACATTTAACTGTGACCAGATAATGAAACCACAATGCTCCACTACTGGTGCGCTTGCAATCTCAACTCATTAGAGATTCGTGTTGACTCACTCGCTCCCTCTGCCTTTTGCTGAACTATAATTATTTCATTTCGTCTGCCGTTGACTCACCTACTCTGACATTATCAGAGATTACATCTTGAAACTGTTGCATGATGGTTCAATTGATTGGCACTTGCTTTTCTTGTCAGATTCATTAAAAAAAAAAAAAAAAAAACCTGCCCGCAGATTCATCAAAGCCTGGACGTTTCATTCGGGACCAATACTTGTGAATGCATGTGTGCGCAAGAGCCTAAGACTGTGGGTAAAAGATAGCCAAAGGTACTGGAGGAAAGGTAAAGCTCCCTCCCCAAGCACAATCCCCCATCAGGAAGAAAGCGGCATCAAATCGGTGGAAGGTGTGAAAGTGGAGACTTGGACGATAGATTGGTGGCAAATTTCCAAATCAGGAGATTACAGTTTCTCCGCTCAGAAGGATCTCGCCATCTCTGAACCTGCTGCTGCTCTGTTGCTCTGCTCCTCACACTCCTTCTCCTCCTTTTCTCTCCTCTAACCTCAACTCAATTTGACCTTGGCTCTTTGCAACCTCTCTGCAACCTCTGGCCTGCAAAGTTGCTTCTCTCAACACCTTTTGAAATGAATTGGCTTCCCAATAAACAGTGGCTTTTTCAAAATGAGCACCCTCTCTTCTTGCCTTTCTATCTCACTGCATGGCCTCACACAAACACACACACACACACACACACACACACACACACACGCTCGGCTCCAACTTTGAGGTGCTTTAATAACTGATAACCTTTCTGACTTTGACTCGGTGGGTGGGGGAATGGAGCGTGGCGAGAGTTGGACCCACCATACACATGGCTCACCCAGCCAAGCTAGAGGCTCAAACGCCAGGGCGGGGCAGTTTATGCATCATACCCAAGCAGGGGCATCTATGGAAATGGATGAGCTCGCACCTGGCTGAAATCCGCCACCTGCTAACTCTGGCCTTCCTGTGATGTTGGAATCCACAGCGCGAACACGCTAGCCTCGCAAAGGTAAAAGGAAGGTCAGACACCGCACATAAAACTCTAGGAGAAGACGTCTTGCCTTTCCTCATCTTCTTTTTAATCCCTTCTCTCTCTTTCATTTCACACACATGCATTCACACTGCTACACACCATCAAAACGCCATATTTCTGGGGAAGCGAAGCGGATAGGAAATTAAGAGTCTTTGAACTGTCTAGATGTTTCAAGCTCCTTCTCCTCCTCTCGATCTCTGAGCTCCCCTGCTGCTCTGTGGGGACGGGCAGAAAAGGGGGCTGATCGATGGGGTCTGACAGGGATGAAATGAATGGAACCAGCTGATTGATTCATTAGCAGAGGAGCGGAGTAGATGTGGGCTCTGACCCTAAGAAGCGGGTGGGTGCGTGGGTGAAGGGGGGGGGGGGCTTGTGTGCATGTGTATTGGGCAGAGGTAATGTGTGCATGGCTGTGTGTGATTAAGCAACTGTCACCATTCATGTGTGTTCAGTGTGTGTGTGCTGAGAGGTCAGAAGGGATTTCCATAGGGTGTGAGAGGGGAAAAGGAAGCTGTTTATGGCCTGACTTGGCACAGAGGGAGGGGGTCAGTCTATATTGTCCGGGGCTTTCATCTGGCTCATTGCAATTAGTCTTTCACAGCACTTATTCAAATCCCTGTTAAAATCACAGCTAACAACCACCACGTCACACTGGCCCACACATATAGAAATATACATGTTTGAGATCATATAATATATAGGAGTTTGTTTTTGTTCTCGGTTTATTTTGCAGTGAAGTAAAGTTGCAGGAAGAACAGACATTGTTTAGTCAAAAGGAAGAAGGTCTGCCGCAGAACAGACTCTTTTAAAAGTAGAACAGCTCTGTGAACTGACTGAAGCTGATGGCAAACCCACAGGGTGGCCTCCCTTCCCATCCTCCGTCTGCTGCTGAGAACACACATCAAGAGTGTATCTGTGTCAGACACACACACACACACACACACACAATTTATAGCTAACTGTCATCTACGTCTCTACCAAATGGACAAGCGTCAGGACCACCTGAAAAACCAACACCTCCACATCTGCTCGACTGCCCCCAGGAGATACTTGGCCTCGGTAAAGGCTTTTTAACCTACCTGCCATTGTCCTCTAAATATTAGATTCACTTAAACATTAAAGTCACTATGTCGCTGAGACTCCATTTTAACTTGAGCTGAGGTTAAATAAATGCTCCTCACAGCTGGCAGTGCCTCCAGGAGACTGCAGCGTGGAACCACGGGGATTATGTAAATACCTTGACAAAAGGTCACGTGTGATGGGCGCCGTTGCCACCGATTCGACCTGTGCGAGCTGCACGCGCAGGAGCGGACGTCTTTAAGATTGAATTTGGTGCACTGTTGATAAGAGAGCAGCGGTCTGGTTAAGCCTGCTGCTGTTCTCCAGAAGACAAAAACAGAAAGGGAGAAATATTTAATGGAAGTGGGGAGCCCTCCTCTCGCCTGCGGGCCTTTTGAAGTGTAGATGAAGTGCAGGTGGCGAGTGTTTTTGACACCAAGGATGAGAAGTGGGGCAGGATAAGGTGTAATAGTAGCCTGCTGCGACGCTGCACTCCATGTGAACAGACCCCTTACCAACTAAAATATACACCTTTCAAACACTCTCGTTCTCACACATACATTATGGTTAATTAGCGTGGACATTTGAGCCCATCGCATCAGTCCTGACTCCGGCGTTTCCCTTGAAGCCGTTCCTATCATCACACGTACGTTTACTCAGGATGGCTGTTTGAAAATTAGCAAAAGCTGTTTTCCTGCTCTTGAAGTGAAAAAGGCCTGGGGCTAGGTCCTCTACCTCCAAAAGTCCCACCATCAACCACCCAGCTATGGTTAAACTCAACAAAGAAATTTCCCTCCCCGTTACCCCCCCCCCCCGTCTCCCTTTTCTTCTTATATTTAACAAGGCTGGCAAAGGCTGAAACCAGGTGATGTGGCCGTTCTTCCCCCTCAAGGCTGAACGTTTTACAGCAGCGTTCGCTCTCCAGACAGATGTAACTGGCCATTTTTTAAAGTCAAATATCAAAGATCTTTTTCTGCTCCATCGGCAAAATTTCTTACAAGAGTCTGAAACTCGTAAAGAGATGGTGGGAGGAGGCCCTGGAGGTGGATCAGACTGCAGCTATGGAGAAGTCAGCCCCCCCCTACTTCAAACTCCACCCATCAAACCTCCAGTGGCTGCCATTTCTGTGCTTGCCAACAGATGAGCAACCATAATGGCCATTGCATGTCTGCGTGCAGGCTCTTAGTCATCTTTCATAAGTGCTCCGCGACCAACATGCAAATAGCACAACTGCCCTGATCTGCAGACCGTCCACGACGACAAAAGAAGCCAAGCGCACATGGCTCCAACCGTGCGTTTGACCTGGTCAGTTTGTGTGTGTGTGTGTGTGTGTGTGTTCGTCAACGAGCCGTGGACAGTTGCGCAGTTGTGGGTCTCTCTAAATATACTCATCCTCTTTCAGAGTATTTTTATTCGCCACTGGAAAAGGATAAACCCCTGGGAGCTTGACTCTGTTAGGACGGCTAATGTTGTGACAACTAGCCCACCCCACACGACCACAAAATCATCCATACAGACCCCCATGTGACCTCCGGGTAGGGGTCACAGGACATGGATTGAGCGTGGGTCCTAACTCGCTTATAATCTGTCACACGCTCACATTTGGGCTGCTCTTCACTAACATCCAGTTCAGACGGAGCCAACTCTGATGATTGTGACTGATTGATTAATTAATGACGTCAAACATTTAACTGTATTTTTGAACTGTAACTCTGTAAGGACCACAGAGGAAGAAGATCCCTCGGTGAGTGAGCGTCGAAGTGGTCCCTCCGCACACACTTTCCCACGACAGCACGGGGACAAGTTTGCCAATGTGTTTCAACAGAAACAGCAGGAAATGATTCACATGAGTTAAAATTAGGAAAAAGACATCAGCGCTATTAAGGTTCAAGATGAACCTTAGTTCTTATTAAAGACTTAAACAGCAGATGGCATCTCTCTGCTGCCACTGCATTACATTACATTCTTCGAGGGAGGCAGCACTTTGACTTTCTTGCTCTCCCTGTTGTAGCTCAAATTCTCCCTCTCTTCCCCTTTCGTTCACTCCCTGTATCTGCATGTGTGTGTGTGTGTGTGTGTGTGTGTGTGTGTGTGTGTGTGTGTGTGTGTGTCTCTCTTGTTCTGCACGGCTGACTGCAGACAGCAGCAGTGTGTCTGTGCGCCAGGCAGGCCCAGACACATTCGCCCTCTCCTGCTTGCTCTCGACGGTTGGGTGTCAAAGACCTGCCATCCCACAAGGCCCCTCTGTCGGATGCCGGGATGGACGCAGCGCGCGCACACGCACACACACACACACACACGAATGCCACCATACAAAACAACGCAGCCGTACGCACAAGCCACACAACTCACACAGGCCTACAGCTTTTGGTAATGGTCCAGAAAACATCCTCAGAAGGTCACGCTGCTCACTACCACTAGTTTCATGACCACAAATGTATAATCTTAAAGTAATTATAACAACATTGTGAGAAAGGAAGGGCCAATTTTAACACCCAACACGTGTACATCAGTGTGATTATGTTTGTGAGAGCGAATCTTAAATGTGGTAAAATACAGTAAGTGCTCATTTGACTTGGAGTAACAGAAACCGGTTATAGCTTGAGTTAATCACATTTCTCTACATTACTTATGTCACAGTTAATGTATGTCACATTCACTAGATTGGTGTCACTTTATAGCGTCACGTAAATGGCTGAGATGAACCGTTCTGAGAATTAGCACGAGCTCTTCAGGTTTGTGCACATTTAACCACAACCACTGACGCCGCATGAGTCGAAGTACGTGGATTTAAGTGCATGTGGAAGTCACTGGAAACTAACGTCCACAATCTACAAAGTGACCTGCATTCGTCTTCCGTGATGACATTATTCTTACTCTCATTTTTCTAATACTGGTTTTGTATTCCACCCGGTCTGATCCTGTTTTCTCCAAAAGCCAAGCCAGGGAGCGCCTTTATGATGCAAAGCCCTAAACAAACACAGCGAAACGGATTTGACTTGACAACATCCCGGGTGTCATATTTTCTCATCTTCAATAGAGACTCCACAGTACAGTTCCACAGAGTCAAATCCGAATGGACAGCATCCACATTTTCATTCCTGCAGCCATTATTTTCATTGGTCATCCCACTTCCTGGTGTGTGAAGGGCCCCCGGCCCGGCCTGACACAGTTGCTGCTTGCCTACATGTGAAAAATTCCGGCTGGGTGAATCTTTCCGCGCCGCCATTTGAGCTATGACCCATCGGCCCGGTGCACATGAGCAGCCCCGCAGGCCCGCTGCATCTGTAAAGTCTGTCAGCTCTGCTGCTCTCTCGGTCCCTGATCCAAATCCGCCCCATATCCCAGCCACCACCACCGCGTAGACCCCCCCCCCCCCTCACAATACCATCCCACCCAACATATCGTCATCCACTCCCCCTTCGTCCTGAGCGCCTTACGCCAATCTGAACCTAAGTCACTGTACATCTGTTCAACATGGCTGCTGCCTAGCATATGACCTAGTGAGTGGCTGGGATCCCTGTGGAGGTCAAGATACCAGGATACTGGGGAGGGTGATGGACTGGAACTGCTGCTGTCCCTCATGGCTTTATGGCTTCTTTTGATCGTTTATTCTTCTAAACACGATCCGCGAATGTCGAGAAGGGTTTGCATTGTTGTTCATCTCAAGCTAGTCTGAGAAATTTAAAGGCACCAATGAAAATGTGATGAATGAAGCCAGAAATAACTTTAATAGGTATAATAACTTTAAACTGCATTTAAACTGTACATAAACTTTATGCTGAGAGGCAAATTGAGTTCACCAAAATAAATAAATACACTAAAACAATAAATTAAATATAAATATAAAATATATATATATAGTAATAATAACAATAATAATAGTACGGTTAAGCATTTTATAATGGTAAAATCAAAACATTTCATATTTAAAATTGTTTTTTTTAATTGTAATGTTATGTTATGTAATGTTAACAACATATTTTCGAAATAAAAGTAGTTATATATGGAATTTATTAAATATATATAATTATATATCACATATATAAATATATAATAAAATATAAATCTATAAAATACACGTGTGATAAATTGGTTTATA
>CM076656.1:23467993-23508456 GCA_038496675.1 Rachycentron canadum | reverse complement strand
CCCCCCCCCCACAGAGGGAGCAGTGGTGGGGAAAGCAATTTGGGTGTTTTCAACCTTTAAAAAAAAAAAAAAAGAGAGAGAGAGAGAGAGATAGAGAGAGAGCAGGAAGCAGCGTGGTCTCCAGCTCTCGGCTCCTCTGCTCAGACCGAAACAGGCCCACGGATGTTTCCTCTCACATCGGGGTCAGGGCACCGGAGAGTGGGACTCGAGTCGAACGCCCCTGCACCAAGCTGCAGAAACCTCACCTCGACCTCAGCTGACTGCATTTCGCAGAGGCGTGTTTATTAACTATCACTATCATATTTCTGTCATTCCCACAAGGGGCCGATTCGCCGGTGCTTCTGCTTCAGGGGGAGAAAATGTCCATAATTCAACTTTTATTTACAAAGGTGGTGGGTTTGGTGGGGGGGGGGCCACATAGGACACACTACGGACAGGTCGAGAAACGAGCAGAGAGAGAGGGGGGGGCATCTGCTGAGCCAGTGGCCCACTGTCCTACTTTTCCCTGCTGGCGTCACGGGCCAACCGGGAGCCTCACCCGGGCTCCAGCGTTCACAGTTCGAGCTCGAGGCCCCTTTCAACCTTATTTCCACTGCTCCCGATTCTCCTCCACCCAAAAGAGAGCAAAGGGAGACACTGGAAAACCGAGGCGAGAAATAAGGCAGGAGTGGGACTCTTCAAAAAAAAAAAAAAAAAACAAAAAACAAAAAAAATACAGAAAAAACAGAAAAGAAAAAAAAACGGGTAGAATTTCTCATCCATTTTACGCACGAGACGAACGTCGAGCCTCAGCTGAACACGGAGAAAACGACAGTAAATAAACTACTCATGCCACTAGAAGAAAGGAATCATTAACACAACTAAAAAAAGAAAGAAAGAAAGAAAAGAAATTAAGACTCACATGAATAATCGGTTCATTTCAATCCATTTCCTAAATTATATTTTGAGACAGAAAACGATTTTGTTTTTTGTTTTTTTTTAAATCATTTTAATCTAAATCTAAATTTGCCCAAATGAGTGTGAAATAGATCCCGTGGGTTTTTTTTGTTTTTTTTTAAGAGTTTACTTTAGTCTTTAACTGATAGTCCACATGTCAAGAGGCCACACGCTCACACAGCCCTAAAATACACGCAGCCGACCTGGGGGGGGGGGAAGCGTCCAGGAGCGAGATGGGGAAGGGAAGGGGGTGGGGGTCTTTGGTCCGCGACTCCCCGATGAGATACAGTGTGGAGCTAATTTCCTTAAAGTGTCGGAGAAAGCGGCAGCAGCCGGTGAAAGCTGACGGCACAACAACAACAACAACAACAACACAAAAAAGAGAGAGAATACACAACCACCATTGAAATGGATGAGCTCTCGTCGACGCGCACAACAATAGTGCATTGAAACCTGCGCCGGCCGCTGCGTAAAGACAGTAATTCCATTAGTGATTCCTGAAAAACGGACCAGATGGCCACTTTGAAAATGAAACGTTTGTGTCACAGAGGAGGGAGATTTTTTTTTTTTTTTTTTTTTTTGGGGGGGGGGGGGAGAGGATCTGTCGCCCGCTGCGGCGCCCAGCCCCTGGGAAGGGTATGGGTGCTGGCTCGCTTGGTATGGAGGAATAATGCGCGTTCGGCATCCTGCGATGCAACACAGCGGCTGTGATGAAGATGAGGGTTTCTTACCTTCAACGGCGGACGCCACGGGCAGCAAGAGGCTGCATAAAAGCAGAAAGTAATCCATTGTCATAAAGCAGTCAGGCCGGACATGTACATAGACCCACGAGAGAGACAGAAGAGAGTGGGGAGGGAATACAATCCTGGGTGATCCGACGCTCCACGCACCCAGTCCCAGTCCCGGTCCCAGTCCCAGCTGCGTCAAGCCCCCAGGACCAGAGTTACCCCCATTCACCAGAAAAAACAAAAAAAACAACAACAAAAAAAAAAAACACGTACAGGTGAGAGTTGGGAGGAAACGGCAGCCTTTGGTTTTAAAAAAAAAAAAAAACCCAAGAAGCTTGGCTCTGGCAGCCCGCCTCTCCTTTCAGTGATCGGTGGGCTCCAACGCGCCTGATCAGACCGGAGAGAAGGTGTCGGGCGCAGGTCTTCCACTCCCTTCTTCCCCTCTCACTGAGCGGACCAGCTGAAAGCAGGTAGTCCAGCCCGAGGTCACCATCCGGGAGGATATTTCCAGCAATGAGAGTCAATGAGGACAAAAAGAAAGAAAGAAAGATAGAAAGATAGAGCAGCCTCCTCGGTGAGATCCAGAGACTTTTTCTCTTGAAATGTTCTGCGGTCAGAGGAGCGGAGGCAGAGAGAGCCGCACTTGCGTCGGAACCATGGCGAATCCGCGCGCCGCGCGTTTGTCCCCCCGTACGGCGGAGGCGGCCGGCGCGGTTCCGTCGGACCCTTTTTTTTTATTCCCTGAGCGAAACTGATCGAGCTCTTCTTCTGCTGCGCGGAGCCGTCTGCGCCGCTCGCTCGGCTTGTGCACCGGAATGAAGCTCAGGGGCTGTGGAGGAATAAGGAGGGAGGGAGAGAGAGAGAGGGAGAGAGGGAGAGAGGGAGGGAGGGAGGGAGGGGGGGGGGGCAGGAGGAGGGGTTACGCCTGAAGCAGCTGCACTGAAAAAAAAAAAAAAAAAAAATGTCTCGTACCTTGACAGTCATTTAGTCTCTCAGTTATTCTCAAAACCAAATCAGTGTTTTGTTTTGTTTTTTTTAAAAAACGAGGCTCCATCCACATCTTTACAGTCTTTGTTTCCTCCATCTGCACCAGCCCCCCCCCCCACACACCTCTCCCTCCCTCCTCCTCTCAGACTCTTCATTTTTTTTTTTTTTTTTTTTTTTTTTTAAAAACGTGTCTTTGACAACAATTTTCACTTCATCCCCATTTCCCCCCCCTTATCATTTTCCAAAGGATCCCGGACCTTAGACGAACATCTGAGTTATGGAGCCCAGCCTCGTCCCCGTGTTCCCGCAGCGTGGCCCTCCGCCCTGCCTTCCCCGGGACTCCCGGCTCGTGCACAGCCGTGGACGCACAGCGCCCCCCCGCGGGTCGAGCTGCTCTGATGTGTGCGTGTAAAAGGAGGGAGGAAAAAGTTTCTGCTGACTTTTTTTTTTTTTCTTTTTTTTCCCTCTCCCACTTCTACTCCGATTAAAACATTTTCCTCTTCTCGTGCATTCCTGCAAAGCACCGACTTACTGCGGACAGGGCTCAGGTGTGGACCCCCCCCCCCCCTCCAACCTTTAAAGAAAAGACCCCTCGATCGCTCAAGATGAGACTTTCTGTGAGTATGAAAAGTGACATCATCGCTTTAAATCTTTGATTTTTCTCAGTAAAAATGTTTTTCTTTCTTTTTTTTTTTTTGGAGAAAATGTAATTTTTAAGATACTGAATGATGAAAAATATCAATCGTCCTTCACTTTTCTGCCAAAGGAAAAGTGAAGTCATGGGAAAGCTTCGGAACCGCAGCGGAACATTGAGCTGATTTTATTCTGATTCTAATAATATTAATAATTACAACAGACGCAGGGAGGCCGTGCGTTTTTGTTTTATTCTGCAGAACTAAAGAGGTGCAATTTACTTTTGCTCTTCCTTGGATAAAGTTGAAGTTTGGGGGTTTAAGGGGGGGGGCATCGGTCACGACCAAACACCCCCCCCCCCCCCCGGTTTCTCTGCCTTTACAGTCGTTTTATTGTGTCAAAAACAATGCACTTCATCACAAACCGCAACACTTCGTGTTGTTGTTTTTTTTTTTGTTTTTTTGTTGTTTTTTCTTGATTATTATTTACAGGAGAAAAACAGGCTCTGGCTCCGGGCACATTTCTCATGTTTACGGGGCCATTGTTGTTCTGTAAATGAACGGAAACAACCGTTTGGTCTCCTGTGTAAAATCCTGTGATCTGCGCGCAGGAGGGGGGGGGGGGGGGGGGGTCAACGCGAGCTGATGTGCAGGGAATAATTCAACAATGTTGACACCTACTGACTTACTTTAATGCTGAGCAATGTTTTGTCCGTTTATTTTAATTTAGCTGCAGTCAAGTGATGCGTTTAATGAAGTCAGAAATACACAACAGAGCCAGAGATGTTAGATGTGAAGGGCTGAAGTTGGCACAGTCAGCATTAAGAGCCTCCTCGGCTTCCAAACAGCAGAAGTCCACTACATTATTAATCATGTTGAATATTGATGTGCTCTCTGCTGTATTTGGAGAGAAGAGAAAAAAAAAAAAAAAAGTGGAGAGCTGAACACTGCTCTTCAAATAAAGTTATTGTTATCAAAGTTAATGTAAGGGCTTTTCTGTAACTTCATTGTATGGAAAGAACAGCGCTCATGTATGGGGTCTGCAGCCCGCTCTGGAGGTGGGCCACGCAGAGAAATGTTTCAAGTGAGTTGTGAGGAAATGAGACCTGTGAAATGTCCGAGCGAAGACAAATGACTGGTCTGTTAGTGTGAAGTTTGAAAGGCGATTGGATGCCATTTCCTGAGAAGTGAAGCCGAGAGATGTAACCGTGAGCTCTGTTGTGTCTCATACTGTGATTCAGTGTTGCTACTGTCACAGAGGGAGCCAGGAAAAACACTGGTAATTTAAATAGCAAATTTAAGTCGCGTCAGTGTGAGTTGTACTGTGATCGAAGAAACAGTCGCTTAAAATTATTTAAAAATCCCCTCTTTTCTGCCTCTAAGTCCTAAATTACTTTTTGTTGCCCCTTGAAATTTGATCACAAAGTTAGTTTGGATGTGGAAGGGTTGAAATGTGTATTAAATATAAATACATTTTAAAAAAGGACAAAAACATTGTACACCAGAGCATTAAAGTTTCCCAGATAATTTAGGTTCTTAAAAGTGAGGTTGTAAAGTTTGAATTCATAATAGTTGTAATATTGTAATTTAAGTAAAATGGGACTTTTAGCTTTGGAAACATTCTTGACATTTAATTGTGTTAATTCAGCTTTCAGCATTTTTTTTTTTGTGTGTAATTGACATTTCTTAGTAAAAAGACCCTAAATTCCCGATTTGCCCTCTCGTCCAGGAACGTGGAGCTGCTGCTGTCTGACTGATACCAGAGGAAAAAACGTGGAGGAGACACGGAACTGGACGGAGGTTTTTTTCCAACAGGGCAACTTGTCAAAGGCATATTTTTAAAAGTTGACATAATATAATAAACTTCAGCGTTTACGGTTCTTATTGTGCACAGAGATCAGCTATACCGGATTAAACCACGATACGAAATGAAAATGAATATAAAGAAACAAGACATAACATAATAATGTTTGTTAATGGAAGACTTTAAACAATGCATATATAATATTTCTTGAAAACGTATCTTATTTGACCCCCGTGATTATTATGACCATTTTTCTTTGGTTTATGTGGCGAAATGTCATATCCACAGCAAGTTAAACAACTATTATACTTTTGTTGAACGTGATGGAGAAAATAAAAGTTTTATACAAACTTTCACTGTCAGCATTTTGTTTTCTTAAAAAAAAAAAAAAAAAAAAAAAAAAATCAGACGAGGCTTCACTGCAAAATTCAAGTATTTTGTCTTTTTCAGAGAGAAATTCTATGCAAATGATATATTTTTACATTTTCGGTCATTATTAACGTTCATGTTTTGTTCCTGATGCGTTAAAATACGTTGAAACTAGGAAAAAGAGGAAAAAGGCGTTAAATGTGGATCCAGACTTCTCAAGATTTGAGCGAGGGTGGGAGGTGGGGGGGGGGGTTTATCTCACTGACACCAAATTTATCACATATGAATTCCTGTGTACCTCACAACGACATAGTCAGTTTGAAAGGAAAATCATTTAATAAGTGAAGCAACGTGGGTAGAAGGATCTGTGGCCGGCTTCAAAGGAGACTGTCTCATTTGTTGCCAAAACCACCGAAGGGCCCCGGGCTCTCCTGCCTGGTCGCCATTAAAGGGTGAGTTCGCGACTAACACTTCTGTTCCTTCTACACGCTTCCGAGCTCTTAAAAAGGAAACGAGGTAGAAAGACTCATGTGAAACTTTGCTAAGAAAACAAAACAGAATGATAACTTTAAAGTTTGAGTTTTCATTTGGAGTTTGACAGATTTTTTTTAAGGTTTTTTTTTTTTTTTTCCCCCCCTGAGGATCAAAGAGCAAGGATCTTGGTCTATAATAAACAAAAGATTACCAGGGGTAAGTCTCAGAGAATTACTGCCCCCCACCCCCCCACACCTCTCTGTATGCCAATGTAAAAAATAAGTGTGTCAAACCATAAATGTGGGCTTGAAATAAACCGACACACTGGGGGGGACGGGACGTTTTCCAAAGACTGGAGCATCAACATTAATAAAATCGGTAAAAACGCTTGTTTTTTTTTTTACAGCTGTGGTTGCGCTTTTATAAAACTCACGGAGCAGGTTTACTTTTCTACACTTCATCATGTCTATCATTTGGGTCCCATCTATGAATGGCTACAGTAAAACTGTTACACAGCCCTGTTGTTATTTGACGATTTAAACCCTCTTAGACCCACATCAAGGCTTTTCCTTTGTGTGGTATACCTTTGTGTTTTTCATTTTCAAAAATGTCTCCACATCTTCAGAATCAGCTCAACCTCAGCTAATTATATATGTTACTAAATAAAGACTCTGTTCACTGTAATACGGGATAGTGGCTCAGAGAACAAGAGAAAACTAAAAACACACACTGAATTTCTCCTTATTTTCTGGATTAAAACACTGGAAACTAATAACCAAATAAAACATCACAGAAAGTTACACTCATGTGTTTGTGTTGTTCTGGAGCTGATTTGAAGTTTCTCTCTTTATCTGATCTGAGTTCTGCTCATTCTTTGGAGCAGTAATGATGAAAAATCAGCTCCAAAGCCTCTAATGCTCTAAATATCTTATTGTCCATGTCTCTCTGTCTTTATTCTGTCACTACAATAAACTCAGAGCAACTTCTCCTCACTCTGAGATCAGAAAAATACAGGATTGATCCCATTGACTTTGGCTACAAGCAGCTGACAGCTAGGCCTCTGAAGGAGACACTCTGATTGGCTGTGACATCACCCACTGGAGCCAATAGGAGTGTCCCATGTTGAGACGTGACTCTCGATGTCACTATCAAAGATGGAGGATGAGAATGGATGGATAAACACACAGAAGTAAAGCAGCAATGCTCCAGTCAAAGGCTCAGACTGATCCAGATCTGAACTAACTTCTTTCACGACTGAAGTAAGTGTCAAACACAGACAATTCGGGCTTGTTAGAATGAGCTGATTTTCGAATTAAAGGAGAAGAAGAAAAAAACAAACAAACAAACAATCTCTTGCTCAAACCGTCACGGATCAGTAATGTTCTGACGACGTGATTTTTGGAAGCGTGTGCTTCTTTGGCCGGTCAAGAGTAGAGCTGAAAACTCCCCCTGATGCAGAGACAGTTTATTCCTGGAGACGTTAGATTGACATTTTTTTTCCCCTGTAGGTTTACCCTAACCATTACCCATAACCAAAAAATGCTTGACCCTAACCATTAGTCTTACCTTCACCCTATAATATAATCTCAGCGAGGACAAGACATTTTGAATCCAACTTCTCTGAAACCAAATCGAGGAGGATGCCAATTTCGCCCTGGAGCAGTGTCTGATCTGGTTTTGAAGTCCACAATTTGTTCCAAATGCGACCTGAAACGAATGCATATAAACACATACTGTACACAGACTCGGAGGAGGGGTCGACTAAGAGCCTCCTGAGAAGCACCTGGCACACATTAGGAACTCAATAAGTAAAGTGGCAGACATTTTACTGCCATATGGAAATTTCTCAAGCTTACACCTACTGCGCCCTCGCCAGACCCTCGCTAACCTCATCCATCCGTCCTCCCACTCATCTCGTGCCAGGATATCAGTGTCTCTACTTTCTCTCTTAAAACACAACACGTGGACACACACACACACACACACACACACACACGTATGGATCCACGACACTTTCAGATACACACCGAAGTTCTCTTTCCCTTCCTCCCTCACAAATCACATGCCCGGACACAAACACATACACACACATTTCACCCCCTCTAGCATGCATAAAACTCTTGCAGACTTCAAACACACACACACGCACACACACAAACACACACACACACTCCCTGTAGCTCTTATGTCTGGGTCTGGTCTAATAGCAGCACTAATGTGATGTGAGTGTGAGAGGATCGCTTTACTCTGGCAATATTGAGGGAATGGTGAGCTGCTGGTTATGTTAGAGTGTCTTTTGACGTGTGTGTGTGTGTGTGTGTGTGTGTGTGTGTGTGTGTGTGTGTGTGTAAACAGGCAAAGAGCACTGGTTGTACTGGTGGAGGAGGAGCTGGTGGTGGGTGGCTCTGGAGAATCTCACAAGGGCTCAAAGCTGGAATCCAGGCAGAAAGGAGGTGTGTGTGTGTGCGTGTGTGTGTGTGTGTGTGTGTTTGTGTGTGTGCGTGTGTGTGTGTGTGTGTGTTTGTGTGCGTGGGAGAGAGGGGGTCTGTTCAGAAGAGTTTTGGGGGTGGAGAGGTGTGGGGGTCTAATCCTCCAGGCCTTCGCCACTGACCGAGCACTTAACACAGGATCACAAATGCAGCCCTGACTGAACCCCCTGAAGACCACCATCACACACACACACACACACACACACACACACACACACACACACACACACACACACACACACACACACACACACATCCACCGTCTGGGCCTCCAGCTCCAGTCCTGCCGCTGTAAATCAGCACCTTCTTGCCCCCCCCCCCCCCCCCCCCAATCTCCTCTTACCTTACCACCACCAACTTCTGCCACCACCAGCTACTGTGTGTCTCTGCTGAGCATCCATCACCTTTCAGCACCTTCTCCACCCAACAGAGAAGAGACACCCGTCACTGTCTCAGCTGACTGCAGATTTATGACTCAACCCCCCCGTCGCCCCGACCCCGCTGCCTTTGTGGCGACAGACAGACGGACAGGCCGTCATAGATAGACGCCGTCATACACGGGGATGATGAGGATCGCGGCGCTGTGCGGGCGCACGCGCTCACGCACGCACAGCCGACAAACAGCCCGAGCGAGCAAATCAGACACTGTGTGGACAAAGAGCGAGAGAAGTAACTTTTCACCACTGTGTCAGGATTACGTACAGAAACAGGAAGTAGCGTGACAGGACACGCTATGTGGTGGGAAATTAGGGTACTGAGGTTAAGTGGTGGTGGATTTGTGATCACAAATCTGGCAACTGAGGTTCAATTCCTCGCTTTATACGAGTCTGTAAAGGGAGGTTTTTCAGCCAAGGTTTCAGCTGCCCAGCCTTGACTGTAATTGCTGAACTTGATTAAACTCAAACCCACTGATTAATACTTTCATGTGATCTGAAATCAACTTGTCCGATTTGTGACATGTTGCTGCCACAGTGTCTCAGCTATCAACCACTTTGTCCTAACACAACTTCCTCTTCCAAAAATCCAAACTGTTGTATCCCTGGTAGGAACCAGGGATACAACAGTTGGATTTCAGGCTGAATCAGTTGTTACGGTGTGAGACAGCGAGTAGGAAAAAGAAAAACGCAACAAAAGGTCAACTTCTTTCCCAAATCAATATGGTCTAAGTTCAGAAAAACAGCTGCCTAAAGTCATCCACCCACCCATTATCCAGTCGTACCCCCTGGGCAGGTCACCAGTCATGTTGCAGGGACGACATATAGATACAAACAACCAACAACCTACAGCAACGGTCACCGATTAACCTCACGTCCAAAAACACAAATGTAACACATGGACATATTAACAAATTTCCATGTATGACCCATATGCACATTTTAATAACATTTCATAAATTTGAACAACTTCACATATTGACATATCCCATTCAAATGTATATGTTTACTCATGTATGCACATAGATACATATTATATTCAAATATATGTCCATCCCGAAGACTGTGACTATATGTTGATGTTATATAAACAAGGGTCCAAAGGTCTGAGACCACTTTCCCAAATTGGGAAGGCAGACATATTTAAAATGAATAATAAAAGTATTTAATAAAAAAAAGTATATAGACATTGTATGTTTGTTGAGTACCCAGAGGGAACCCAGAGGGAACCCAGAGGGCTGCGTGACAAAGGGAGAACATGCAACCTCCACACAGAAAGGCCCCAGGCCCAGGGTTCAAACCCAGAACCTGAGCTCCTTGATGTGAGGCCACAGCGCTAACCATTGCATCACCGTGCCACCCTGCCTAAAGTCATATACAAGTTTAAAAATACCTGAGCCCGCACAATCTCCCACTTGTCCCCAAACATATTCTTCTCTTCTTCTTCTTCTTCTTCTGTCTTTCGCAGAGTTCGGTTTGGCCCGAGCGGTGGAGCAGGTCAGAGACACTGCTGCGCTTCAGAGCTTTTCCCACCAACACACTAGAAAAAATCCCATGTGCCCTGTTGTTACAAACATTTCCATTGCAAACGCGTGGCTTTCCCAATATACGGCCTGCTCCGTCTCTGCTGCTGAGGTACAGCCAGTCTGGATAGTACAGATTTATATGCTGTCTTCTTACATCCATAACCGAGCTTGAAATATCTGGAGTCTAACTCCTGCCAACACAATTGCTTCAGATTCATAAATATTCTGGACGCTTCCATCTCAGTAGTGGATTACATTCATGTTGGACTGAGAAAGGAACACTCAATTTACTTCAAACTAAATGTTTTGAAGAAAATACAGCCGTGACAAAATCCCGCGGATGAAGTGAGGCTCCCTGCAGGAGCCGTTTGATGTCCGCCGATATCAAAGGTCCAGGATGAATAATCACCGGCGCTGGTCCAATAACAGAATGATTGATTGGCCCAGAGCCCCACACTGTCTGAGATAACATTGTTTAAAGCGTCCAAACACAATGTCAACACGCTGTCTCCCTCGTGGGCCCCTGTTCTTCCTCCATAACCAGAAACTCTCCGTTGACCCTTGACCTTTCAGCATGTCCAAGCTGCAAAATGCAATCTCCCGTGCAGCTTGTGACCCCGAGGGTGGGCAACAGTGGCAAATGGTGGCAGATGCGTTCTACTGTAGGTTATTGGAGGTCGCTATCAACATCCCTCAAAAAAGCAAGCCAGGAAATGAACTTATTAAACAGGCCTGGGGGGGATGTTCTGCCATTTGAAAGCACATCAAAGTCTGTAATGATGTAGTTACTGCTGCACTCATATCTCATACAGAAGACTTACTTGAGGCCATTGACTGAAGCAGAAGGTCAATAGCTGTGGTTTCTTCTTTTCTGAGCATCAAATCGCAACAAATCGGCCCTGTCTCGTTACTGTCAGTCAGGTGAAAAGGGATCCCCCCCCCCCCACCACCCCAGTGTCCCGCTGTACTGCGGCTCTCCCAGAGGTAGTTAGTCATGACAAAGTTTCTAACCACAAAAGCACATGGTTTCAGTTTAGCCCTCGCTACCATTCAACATGGCTCTCATCCGGTCGCTCTCTCTCTCTCTCTCTCTCTCCCTCAGCATGATCGCACCACTCATATACGGCATACCATGACCCAAAAGCTGTGTAATGGGAAGCAGAGAACCTTAACCACCGCCACCACCCAAAATCTGGGCACCCGAAAGGAAATGTCGGCCACATCCCCGGGTAAATGCTTGTAATATTTCTAACGATTCTTCCTGTAAGAGCTCTGCTGAAAGATCCAAAGGCTGATTCAGATCAAATTGTTTTGCAGAGGTGGCAGGAGTCAGCTGGCTCACTGGTTAGCTGGTCGTTTGCTGGCTGTTGGGCATGTGGTGAGAGAGCACAGGCACCTGGCAAGATGGCGCAAGGCTGTAGTTATTCAGTGTGTGAGCGTGTATTTATGTGTAAGCCGAGCCCTTATGACCTCAGTGTGGGTGGGTGTAAGGTGGTCTTGTGTGTGTGTGCGTGTTAAGTCTTTATTACCTTAGTGTATGTGTAATGTAACCATGGTGATTATTACCCTGGGATGGCATCATTTGTGTGCGTGTTAGCTTCTCCCTCCTGCACCAGACCAGATGATGCACCCTGAGCACCAGGTAGCAAGAAAGTCCAGGCTGTCTTGTCATTAGTAACAGTCCTGAAGCCAACAAACTCAAGACCTGACTTTTAATCCATCACGTCACAGTTTGATCAAACTAAGAGATGGTTTCTCTCGCTGTGGTTTCTGCTGTTTTATGACTTTATTTGTCTCCAACCTGGAGATGGGTAAGATTTATTTTGTGGTTTCATAGCTGAAATTAAAAAAAAAAAAAAAAAAAAAAAAATCACTTTTAGATTTCAGATTCAACAGCAGGTTGTCTTTCCTCTCATTTACTGCGTGTGAGCCACAGACTTCACTGAAAGCAGTTTTCAGAGGAACTGCTTTCTGCCCAAGAAGAAGAATAGCCTCTTTGAAAACTGTTGAAAGCACATTTTGTGGATTATCCAGAGTAACCCGGTAGGAAAAAGGGTGCTGTGATACAACTTTAAACTGTAATCTTTTTATACTGTGAGCCCCACAAACATACTTCTGTTAATCCACACACAAAGTGAGGAACTAATTAGAGAAACTTACTCATAGCTAAATAACACTAGAAGTATGTGAAGCCTTTTTTTCCACTGGTCAAAAAACCTGCTAACATCTGGCTACAATCTGCATTCAGATCCAGGTTAAATGACTCTGCAGTAGACACAGGTATTTATTGGTTCCAGCCTCTTCTCCTGCTGTAACGTCTCTCAGAGCACAGACACTGTAAAAGGACCTGTTACCTGTCCAGGTGCTGTTACACCAGAAACACTGCGGCGACGCTGACACGCAATCACTGACGAGAGTGTCTCACGTGAAGGAGTCGTGTGCATCCTCGGTCCGAACAGAAAGACAAACTCGACTGGCGGTGGAAAAGGTGTTTTATTAGGTTTATTAGCATGTTTTGCCCACATTTAAACACCTGGGTAAGCCCCTTTTCCACTGGTCAAAAAAGCACTAAGACCTGCTAACGCTGGGCTTCAGGCGGCAACAGGAAAGGCTACGACCTGCACTCAGACCTGGGTCACATGACCCTGCAGAAGACGCAGGTATTTATCGGCTCCGATCAGCGTTGATGTAAACACAACAGCTGGGTCAACCCGTGGATTTTCACCCTCTTCCCCTGCTGTCGCGTGTCAGACCTGTCACCAGTCCAGCTCGGCGCCGTTCAACCAGAAACACAGCGGCTACACCTTCCTCTGAGAGTGAGCTAAAAACACCAACCCCGGAGGTGAGATGTGACAGAGCTGTAATATCAGTGTGCACGACGGCGAGCAGCTCACCGTCTCTCCCCTGCATCTGTGTGTGTGTGTGTGTGTGCTCTGTAAGTACACAACAGAAAGGCAAACTCAACTGGCAATGGACAAAGGGTCAATCGGCTTTACCTGAGTTTAAAAAAACTAAAAATGCTGTACCTGCTAAGTTTAGTGCAAAAGGGTAGAATTTTTTGTTGAAAACAGGTAGAAAATACAATATTTTTTGTAATTAAGATGTTTATTCTAAATGGCAAATGGACACCACTTATATAACCAAAGCCACGTTCACCTGTTGACACACACATTCATACAGTGCCTTCTATCTATATTTCTATCAAATCGCACTTCTACCAAACATACCCACACTCATTCAGTGATGGAACAACCATCAGAGGCAATTTGGGGTTCGGGATCTTGCCCAAGGATAAACTCGACACGCAGACTGAAGAAAGCCAGTCAAACCACCAGAAAAGCAGTATAACACAGTAATTAAGCCTATTGTGAGACAATGTAAATACTAGTAAGTACAGAAAAAGAGAGAGTTGGCTGAACCGAATGAAAATACAGAGGGTGCTTTTTTTATTTCGGGCAGTTGGAAACAGCTGCAGTAGTTAAAATTCCATCTTTCATGTCTGTGCAAAAGCAGCAGAGTACATGTTCATATGTAACTGCCTTTACTGCATTTTTTTTTTTTTTTTTTTTGCTTTTGAGTAAAAATATTGCCCTGGATGAGCAGCACAGAGCATAAAAGTCTAGCCAGAGATGAAACAAACGCTCACAGTCACCCTGCAGTTTCACACTGGTCTCGGCCTCCATTAGACTTCAGGCAGAATGAAGCACAGCGACGTTACTTTCTCCGACTTGTCCGTGCACTTACTGATGATTACATCATCAACAAGTGCAACTCATGCTGCTAGACTGCAACTCATGATGTCTCACCTATTTATGAGTCACAACAAGTTATGCAGCGTTAGATACAGGTGGGTTGTTTTACACATGATTACTGTTGTATTTTGTCTGGTATCGGAGGAGGCGGGCACTGTAACCAATAATGATAGACCGAGTGCTGATGACTTCCAGCAAGCTTGTGTTGTTGCCAAGCGTCAGCCCTCTGTGACGTCAACCGCTGGTTCGGGAGCTGCTGTTTTGAAGCCTCGAGTTTGTAAAATGGCCGCCGCCATGTTGGTTTTTTGAAACCACGGTGGATCTGACCGGCTCTGTACTCGATCCCGATTGTCAAGCAGGTCACTGTGCGTGCTTTTCTATCATCATTTAAAAAAAAAAAAATGAACATCATGTTGTTATTTTAAGACTTGAATCTAGAGACTGAGACCGTCAACTCATTAGGAAAATGTTTACTGAGCTAATAAATCAAGGGAGAAGTAGGGACATTTTCCCATAGACTTCAATACAAACTGACTTCTTTAACAACCAGTGGAGTCGCCCCCTGATGGTCATTAGAGAGAATGAAGGTTTAAGGCTCTTCAGCACTGGCTTTACGTTCTCTTTCACATACAATCTATGGTTGTCACTGATGTGGACTCGAGTTTTGTTGGACTTGGGACTAAAAATGATTATTTTTAAAAGGTGGATCTCAGACCTGCTGTGCACTTTGTTTAGACTAGGTTCTTTTTTTTGTTTAAATCACACATATCTTATCCTATCAAGTCTAAATGCAACACCAAGTCAAAGCTAGTGGCTCAATGTGGCTTTAAATATGAAGTATTTAAATAAAACTTTAACATGTTGCTCTCAGTTTCTCCGCTCACGCACGCTCTGACAACTGCCTGGCAGACCAGGAGAAAGGCGAGATCCCTTCCAGGGAAGGTAGTTTGGTAAAGCGGATATGTAATTCAAGAATGTGCGCCCATGCACAGACAAGCCCGCGCAGCATGCACATGGCAGCAGGGACGAATGCGTGCGGCTGGAGAACGCGCGCGCACGCCGACACAAACGCATGACTGTACCCTGCGAGCATTTGACAGACAGCAACACACCAGTTCAACCACTTTCCAATCCCCGCTGACATTTACATGACACGCAGGCTGACGTTAACCCAAACAAACACACTTTTTTTTTTTTTTAACAATATGATCGTGTAACTCTCCACAAACACATTAAACCAACACGGGCAAGACACAAACGGAAAACATATCATAATCGTTTCGGCGCTATATTTAAACGGGTGCAGTCCCCCCGTATAAAAATATATTCAACGTTGAAATGTTCACCGAGCATGCACGCTTGCACGCACACACACACACACACACACACGCATAGACACAGAGACAAGTTATGAAGACAGTTATGAACCTGCAGACTTTTTTTTTTTTTTTTATTCTCCCCCCATTCTGGAGCTGCCCCACCCATCTTTATGGCACAGATATACACACACACACACACACACACACACACACACAAGGAAACAGTCCCACTGCCAGCACCTACCCACACACCATCCCATAACCACCAGCCAGCCGCCTCATGCATGCAGCTGATACACACAGACAACACGAAACGCGCTGCCAAGAAGCGATCAGTCAGACGGGGTGCCTCGGTGATTTGTTATGAGCAGGTGCTATGAAGAAAATTGACAAGCAATGTTTTATCAAGACAGACTGAATTTATTGCTGGTAAATTGATAGTAGACATAATGAAACAATAAAAACGTCTGCAGCACCAGCAGGGACAGGGTGCTCTGTGGTTGCAGACATACGTGTGTGTGTGTGTGTGTGTGTGTGTATGTGTGTAGATTAGAGGAGATCCATTGCTGCCAATTCACAAAACCCCCACATTGCATACTCCCATTCATGCCCCATTGTTTTCTTAACTGATAAGGAAGCACTTGAGCTGTTTGTAAACCGCGGGCCAACAATGGAAGAGGACAATGGAGGCATTGAAAAGGCAAGAGGGAAGGAGAGCGGGGTTATAAGAGGGAAGGAGAAACAGTGAAAAGAGTGTGTGTGTGTGTGTGTGTGTGTGTGTGTGTGTGTGTGTGTGTAGACAGAAAAGCTCATTTTCAGCATTGTTGCATTATTTCATGTCTCCCTGCTGCAAGTCATCACAGGGTGTTTAGTGACTTTGCCCAGCGCTCTATATTCTCCCTCGACCCCTCCCACCACACAGGTCTGTCACCCATGGCGATGTGAGTGATCTCTGTATGGACGCTGCCGAGCAGCTCAAGGGGGGCATCTGGTCTTTTTCCCCTCTCAGTTGCTGAAATGTAAACACCCCAGTTGCCTGGATTTGCCAAATGAGCACCTGGTATTTCAAAGTGGCCTCCTGGCTGTGACTTTTTTTTTTTTTTTTTTTTTTTAATGCAGTTTGGTAGGTGGGGGGTGGGAAAGGAGGGGGGCTGGTCTGCATTACGGAGGCGTACACACAACCTTGCTCGCATGCACGCTCGGTGTTGTTCGCCACAAATGTACGGAGACGCAGGGTGAGACAGGCCAGCAGGCCCACACACACACAAACACACACACACACACACACACACGCCTACTTTTTGCAAAAATGCACATGCACACTGTGAAGTCACACACACACACACACACTCCGTCATTCTCTCACCTGGCCTTGTGTTTAGTCTATATGCAGTGTAATGGTATACGGTAGGATTACTGTGACCCTCTGAGGTGCTGCAGTCCAGCGGTGTGGTGTTTGTCAAGACTGTCTCTGTCCTGGAGCCCGTGGGCTGCTGCAGCTTGTCATCAGAACAGTTAGCTTCGCGGAGCTAAGGCAGATCCCAAACCTTCACACCGTTAATCCGAGAAGAAATTGGGGTCATCACACTGAATATCCATTGTAAAGCAGCAAGGACAGAAAACTTTAAGGGTTCGCTCAGTTTCATCTTCACAGTTACCCCCCCCCAAAAAAAAAAAAAAAAAAAAAGTTTTCTGTTGCAGAGACAAAGAAAAAGAGACATTTTTCATCCAATTAAGTGAGTTTTTCTCACACAAAATGAAAAATGTAGCCAGAACTTCAAAGCAGACGACTGCACTCTGGAGGATGAGGTATCTGAACATTCACAAAAGTAAAGCGGGGAAGACCAGACTGAATGACAGTCAGTTAGATTCAGAAAAAAAAAAAACAGTATTAAATCAAACTACGTTGCTTGGAAGAAAATGAACCAAAGACATTTTGGCTTCATTTGGAGTGTAGCATCAGAGACTACAGTCGACTACAGTAGACTACAGTAGACTAAATTGGAAATCTGATCAGCTGATAAGCCTGAATGGTTTCGTATGGTAATCACGCCATAGATGATTAAATCTGCAGCACAGTAAAAAGCAGAAAAAGATTTTTTTTAAAAATTGTTTTGTTGACAATTCACTTATTTTCCCAACGGCATTTTGAAAGTCATCGGTTCTTGATAAATGTTATCATTTCTGAGCATTTATCCGTTTGTTGTTTTTTTTTTTTCCCCTTAAGCCACTTCCTTTGCCGTTTCTGATGAAACCGCATCGTGTCTACAGTTTGATGGTCACACCTGTTGTTCTAACATTACTAATAAGACCCCACCTGTTCTCCCTCTGCTTCCTTTTTATACTCACTGTTTGGCAAAGGAAGACCAGATAAGACTTATGCATATGCCGGACGGCACGGTGTGTGCACAGTGTGTGCGCGTTAACCTGCAGGTCTTTGGACTGTGGGGAGAAGCTGGAGCAGGCTCCACACAGAAAGGCCCGGGCCTGGGGGTTCAAACCCAAAACCTACTTGCTGTGAGGTGACAGTGCTAACCACTGTACCACCACCCTGCCAGTTCTCATTCATCTTAAGCTTAACATTTTGGGAGAACATATATATATATTACATATATAATATTATATATGTATATAATATCAATATGAGTAGTATTGACAGGCTTTGGATGGATGGGTGTGCACATAGCTCCACAAATACAATCCTCCAGTGTTTTGTTGTTTATTGTGGCACTAACCCACATCATCTCTTGGCCAGTTGTTATTTAAAAATAAATAGCATATCTGAAATTGTATTATCCTTGTTCTTTTTGCCCAAACACACTGTAAAAAAAATACAAATGAGAGAAGCTATAAACAGCCATAGCCATGTTGTCTAAGAAAACAAGTGTGTAGACATGATTTTACACACCCACAATGCCACAAAAAAATGCAATCATTCTTATGACAAAAAAAAAAAAAAAAGAAATGGATACGCAGACAACATCTCCATTTGGCCCGGGGAGCCTTGCACTCATCGCCTCCTAACCGCTTCCTAAAATGGAAACTGTTGTGTTGTTGATGTGATTTGTGTCTGTTGCTTTTGGGGCTGATTCACATTCATGCGATAACAGATAATCTCATGTCACTGCATGCCTCGGCGCTGACGGGGGAGGGCCAACGCCGCCTGTCTGTCATCGGCACACACTGACACGCCAACCCGGCCCACGCCCACTCATACCTGAATGAGGCATTATGGGTAGTGAGGTGTCTCCCAAACACATTCCAATGGCACTTATTCACCAGAATTACAAGTTTGCAAGACGAGTTGTGTTTATTATTTATGTGTGGACGCACACGTGGTGACAAAGGTTTGCGTTTCCTTAACTGGATAAATGAGTGCAGAATTTGGGGCTTGAGTGAGTGTGTGTGTCTGTTTTGTGTGTGTGTGTGTGTGGGTCTGAACGTATGTGTTAGTGAACAAATCAGGCACATTTCTCCTTTCGTGCTTTCAGGAAAGTTGTCACAGGGGACTGTGATACCCTCCTTTACCCACTCCAGCACAAAAGTGATGTTCTGCCTTTGTAGCAAATCCCCCGTTTCCTCAACTTGGCTGCATCCACTGGGGTAACACAACACATTGTACAGACAAGCACGAGAAACACTCTGACAAAACAGACTACAAACAGCCAGCCCGGGCACAGAAGTGCTGATAACGTCAGTCTCTCTCTCTCTTTTTTTTTTTCTCTCCATCTTTTCCCGTCTCCATCAGGTACGATCTGTCACTGTTTGTCATTTTGTCTTGGGCATTTTCTGCCGTTCTGTGTGAATGTTCACAAAGCTCCCATGGGTGCTGATGAGGGGGGGGGGATCCTGGCAACATTTCATATAGATCCCCCCCCACCGCCCCCCTCCCAAGGTTGCAGGACCTTGAGTCTTTCTCTCCCTAACAACAGCCCACCTTTGCCTTTCATTACCTCTCACTTCTCCTTTTGCCCTTCCTTTTCTTCTTTTTCATCAAAACTTCCACGAAACCAGAGCCCTGTGCTCTCCTCCTTTGCGCTGGGGGCAAAGGTGCTCTAGATTAAAAAGAACCTCGCAAATTGAATTCACACTTGATGAAACAAACAGATTTGCATGTGTCTATTCGCCTGAGACGCGGTGGCCAGCTCCAGGCAAGGAACTGTCCCACCTCTGAACAGTGTAGTGCGCTCAACTAATTAATGGGCTGTTATTGGAGTGAATTGTGTCACCGAGTTTGAGGTGAGGCGATGTAGAGCGGTGCGACCCCGGGCCAATAAAGGTCGAGGTCCTCGCTAATAGGATAGAACCGGGTCAAAGCTAAACCCAATCAAAGTTGCCAACCTAAATTCCGCAAACAGCACTTCAGAGTGTGTTACTTCCTCGTTCCGATCTCCCTCTCTCAACGGCGCACGAGCCAAAGACTGATCCCGGCCCTGCTGGGCCTTCTCGTCACGAGGCTTACACGTCGTCATTTCTTTATATCATGGTGGCAATATGTAAAGTATTCAGGCGGCTTTGAAGCCATATTGTGGTGACAGCTGTGCATTTGTGTTGACAGCTGAGTCCATTATCCCCCTTCATTTTTTTCATCAGAGGATGTGCTTCCTGACATTACATCAACTTACAAATTGCAGTGATAGCGTGTTAGAATTCTTTATGCTGCTTTGGTCCAGAGGCGTTTTTAGGATTGTGAGACATTGGGGGCCTTGACGCGGAGTGGGGGGTGGGTCTGGTGGTCACATGTCTAATTTAGCGTTATCTTTATTACTCCTATAGCATTTTTATTTTATTTATTAAATGTGATATTCAATACCAGTATTGATACACATTATTATCATTATTATTATTGTTGCTGTTGTTAAGGTTAGTTTTTGTTTATTCCTATATAAAGTGTTTTTATTTTATTTATTAAATGGGAAATGCTGTACTAACAGTGTTATTATTAGAATTATTATTAGTGTCATTGTTGTTAAATGCTTATTGCATGCACCCACAAAATAGTTTTACTCAACAAAAAAGGAACTTTAACCTCTAAAATATCATCTGAGTATCTAAATTAAAAGTATTAAAACATTTTTTAAAGTAACACAGACTGAGGCCCCACGAGCATGAAAAGGAACTCTCATCATTTCTACGAGAGCCACAGGACGAGCAGAGACGAGACAAAGAAAAACACTATTGCAAAGTAAAAAACCTTTTCTCCTAAATAATGAGAAAATGCATATTTTTTACAGCGCAACCACTGAAGAAGAAAAGGCAAAATAAAGTGACATTTTGGTCAACATATTTTTTAGATGGAAAAAACAACCTGTCACTCTCACAGTTTGAGACGGACGAGGTTAAAAACTGTTTTCTTCAGTCCTTTTCTCTCCAGAGCGAAATCGTTTCTATAGAGACACGTTCAGAGACTAAATGTTGGTCCAATCTGTCAGAATGAAGAACTTTTCCTCCTCAGTAATGAGAGAAGGTGTTTGACTGACAGGCGTCTTCTGGTTTTGTGCAGCGCGGAGGCTCTGAGGCCGGCGGTGGCGCTCGCAGGCATGAAAAGGACGGTTATCGTTCCAAGCTGATGTTAGATTCAACCATCAGATTAACTCCTCGTTCGCTGGTCTGTCCATGACATCAGCTTTTCTGACGCCTGGCAAAGAAATGTCATCACTCACTCACTCACTCACTCGGTTAATCCGGCCTCGGGCCCTCTTCTTGTACCTGAGCTTGTAGGTGAGTCAGTGTCTCTGACGTCCTGACTCACCTGCTGCTTCAGCCGCAGGTGACTCTTCCTCCTCTTCCTCTGCCCTGGCACCTTGTTGTCTCCTTCATCTCTCTCTCTCTCGTTCTCACACAAAGTGTGCGAGTGCTAAGTATTAGATTTGTTGCCCAAATGACACAGAGGACCCAAAGCCTCCCTCAGTTTTTGATGAACAATATCCTGTTATTAAGCGCTTTCATGCATGACCACAATGACTAACAGACAGAGACAGACTCTGGGCTACTTTTTTGTTTGTTCTTATTCTTGTAAATAAATGAATAAATGAATCTCAGAGCTCCGGGGCTCTGATGGCGCCACAACTGGCGGTGTTGTTTCATGATCGCTATTTCTGTACCAGCTCAGGCCACACACCGCTACAGCAGGACCTCTTCACCTAGAGCGCTCTGTTGGCCTTTGCGTCAGGATCCCCGCTGCCAGCGGAGGTCAGCAGGGAGACCCGTTGGGCATCGGCGACCACGGATAAACCCCCCCACACCCTCGTGTCTGTGTCTTTGCTGGGCATGATGGGAAGGCTTATGGGAAGACCAGTGCAGGCAGACAGGCTGACGCGTTTCCCCCACCCTCCCTGTCCCTTCAGCTATTTATCACACGGAGGTCCCATCCAAGCAGGAATTTCACACCCTATTGAAAATGTGGCTTCTGTCAGCTGCCGCTCCGCCACCCATTAACAGGGGCTCATCCTTCCTTCCGTCTCTTCCTTGTTTCCCCTTCGTCTCTCCAGTCCTTATGTTAATCCTTGAAGGGGGGCGGGTGGGTTTAAAAGGAAAGGCAGGATCCGGACTTTAAAAATCAAGGATTGATGGTTTGTCCAGTTTGTGTGGCTAAGGTGGGGCTTTGTTTTGAAAGGTGCTGTATTGGTTTAGCCGGGGGAGGAGTTTGTTGAGAGTCAAGAGTGTTGAAAACAAACATAATGAGAAGCTGCGTGACCTTACGGAAAAGGAAATAAACTTCTGCATTTTCAGGCATTGAGGTGGTGGGTGTGTGACTAATGTCCTGGAAAACATTTGGACAGCTTGTTTATTGACCGCCCGGGAAACAGGTTTCATTTTTAACACCAACTTTCCAATCCAGGCTGTAGGTTGTAGGTTGTATAGTAAGGTTATTCACAGCTGACCATGAAGGTGTTAACCATCAGCTTCACCTTCCTCTTTTACTGGGGTGTTTGGGCCTTTGAAACTGGGTGAAACGCTCCAACACAGGCGGTTCATGGTGTTGAACGCCCATTTAGGTTTTCTACTTTTTGCCTGAGATATTCAAAACGGCCAATCAGTTCAGTCAAATCCATTGAAGGTCAATGGTAATAACTAAAGAAAACTCTTCAGAGAGGAAAAGCAAGGAGAGAAACGAAAATGTGCCTGTGGAAAGTAACAGGTTGATGATAAACTCTGCTGATAAACCAAGCAACTCTGATATAATATCAGTCCTTTATATCATTCTCCCTCCTGGAAAAGGGCTGGTAGGATAAATGGGTGGGTGGGTGGGCCATCAATAAGGAAACTGTACCCGTGTTGAGTAGCTTAAACCTGCACTCTACAGAGGACACTGTATCTGTCAAAGCAATGTAAGATGCCATACCTACATAATCCCACCCTCCACGGTTGTTATTGTTGATGAGGACAAACTGGGTTCCTCACTAAGACGAAGTCATAAAAACGTCTCTCATCACACATAAGTGTTCCTTCCTGAAAGGGAAAGGTCACATCCTCCTCTGCAGTGACACACGTGCTGCGGCGCAAGGAGCAGCGTTGCTCCCCCCCCCCCGTCAGTTTACATGTCGGCGTAAACACCACGAGATTAAAGGTAGACCACAAGTGTTTGTTTTAAATTTCACCCAGCAATCTGCGGTATGTGGTGTGATCGATGGACAAGTCGATGTGTGTTTTTCTTTTCTTTTTCTTTTTTTTGTGATGGAAATATTACAAAGTTTCCATAGCAATAGAAAAGCAGAAGGTAGAAATAATCGGACTGGTATAAAAAAAAAAAATCACTTTTTATGCTGTCCACACAACACACAGGCTGATACCAATATTGATAACATCTGATAGTGGTTATTAAATAAATCAGTATTCACTAAGTGGCCAAAACTCTATAAAATGAACCATTTACCAAAATTTCATTTCATTGCCTGAGGATGTAGAGGTAGCACAATCAGTAACTTCTTTCAAATCACTTCTGATGTTGTCTTTTTATCGTTTTATCTTTTAATCATCCCTATCACCCTTTTTATTGCTTTTACTGTGTGTGCGTGTATGTATGCGTGTGCGTGTGTGTGTATGTGTGGGTGTGCGTGTGTGTGTATGTGTGGGTGCGTGTGTGTGTGTATGTGTGGCTGCGTGTGTGTGTGTGTGTGTGTGCGGCGTCTGCTCCCTGTAATTACACTGAAGTACACTGTTTGCCTTCCCTCTATTACTCTGCCTTATTACTGTCCTGCCTTGGACTGTCACTACTTTTGATTCATGTGACGCAGCATAAACTCTGTTTTTAAAGGAACTATACGAATAAAGTTATTAACATTATTTCTAATATTTATTCAAGCTTTTTTCTGTAGGTGTAAAATACTGGCGATGTGGTGTGGTCTCTCCCCCACCCCCACTACATAAATACAACCATTATCATTATTATCATGTCACTACAATATAATGTAACAATGATTATTATTATTATTATTACTGTATATAATTGAATACTACCACACACTCTCTCTCTCTTACGTCTTACAGTCACAATCTCATTTTCTGTTCGTCACATTTTTTTTCACCAATAAAAAACAAAGAAACCAAACAAAAAAAAAAAAATAAATAAATGCTTGTTGCTTTGTTCTATTGGCCGATGTCTGATTTTGGGCCATAAATGATGATGATGAGAATTTTAAGTGAAATTATTCTTCACACATTTGGACACAAAGAGCAGGGCATCGGTCAAAAAAAAAAAAAAAAAAAAAAAAAAAGCATGCAAATGTAGCTTAAAAGGTAAAAAAAAATATATAAGAAAGAAACAAAAAAATATCAGAGTACATTCAGCCTGTAGTATCTTCTGCTGCCTCCCTTGCTTGAGAAAAAGTTAAACCTTTAAAACACTCATATGGTATGCTACTTGAAGCTTGACTAAGACCACATTGCCATGGAAACAGAATATTTTTTTGGTTTCATAGAGGCTTTTTTTTCTTTTTTTTTTTTTTTTTGCCTTTTCAGGAGAAACCGTTTGAACGAACACACTCATAACGTCGAGCTCATCTCTGTCGCTCACCGCTCACATGATGCCCGAGAGCAAGGGTTCTGGTAGAGGTGCATTAACTTCACCTTAAACGTGATTAAAGATGGGGTCGGGGATGGCATAGGCAACTAAATGAGATGGAATGAAATTGGTCGGGGGGGGGGGGGGGGGGGTTAATTAGCTTAATAAGATTGGAGAGAGACGGGGAGTGGTTGGACCAAAGGAGGTGAGGAACCTGGGTAGCACTGATGTTTTGGGGAGGGGGGGGGGTTGCTGTGCCGTTGCGTGTCTCTGGAACATGCCAGCGGTACAATGGGGGTGCTAATCTGGCAAATTGAAAGGTGCTCGCAGGGAGGGGTGTGGGTACGGGAGTGGCACTTGGGCTCCCATCCCTGGAATGAGAAAAACAAATTAAATTTTCGTAGCCTCAGAATAGTCCACCCCCCACCACCCCCCCTCTACCCAACACTCGTTTCCTTGATTGAATTTGTGCCTGGCGCACAAGCGTGGGTGTAATTTTATGAGGAAGACAGGGTTGTGAAGGTAAAATTATGTCCGACATTTTGTAAGGTGAGTTATATCCACCTTGGTTTTCGGTTATTTAAACAACGCGGTGGCCTCTGGTTATTCCTGCTGCTCAAACATAGAATTGGTCCGTGAGGCGTTTCCTGTTGCTGCCGCGTCCTCGTCCTCGTCTTTGCAGCTCATATTTAGACCCCCAGCACTTGCTTTGTTTCTCCTCTACGAAGTGTGAAACGTCTGTTCACACAAAGTTTGACATCTGCTACTTGTAATTAGCAAGGACAAAAACATGCCAGCGCGGTGCAGATCACTGGACCGCAGTGATGGAGGCCACGGACGAAGGCAGCACATGCAAATTCCACACAGAAAGGACCTGATGTTCAAACGCGAGAGCTTCTGTTTGGAAGGTGAAAGATCTAACTGGGCTGTATTATTTACACAGAAGTGGAAATGACCGAAGTTCAGCTTGTAAATGCATCTCAGATTAGAATTAATTACTATGAGGGAAAATAACAAAGTGTAGCAAGACCTTTTAACACTTTTCTTTTCTGTTTTTTCATCCCTTTGTGTTTTTCCTTATAAAGTTGTCATTTTTGAAAATGTCACCATTGTCTCCTCATCTTCAGAATCAGCTCAACCTCAGCTAATTATATATGATACTCAATAAAGACTCTTAGACATTTAATGTTTCCTTATTTTATAGATAAAGGGACTGATCCAAATTTGATCTGACTTCATTCATGAGTTTATCCAGTGAAGTCAGTTCAGCATTCAGCGTTTCTAGCTCAAACCATCGCACAGCAACAGCAGCCTCAATGGGGCCAATAGTAAAATCATTTTCAAAAAAATACAGAAATTTCAACTATGATCAATAGCAATTAACTCGGAGCATTAACAGCCTTTTTGCCCTTCCTGTGGCTTTGCTGCAGTAAATGCAGTCCATCCAGGAAGTGCTCAAACAGCCACGACAGTGTGATCGGCAACATCCTCACGCTGCTTTTTTAGCATTAATCGATGCTCATCAAGTTGCCCAAAGTCTCATCTGTTAGTACGACAAGTCATTCCTTGTTTAAAGATCGGCTCTTATTTTCTGATGCACCTGTTTGATAAAACCACTATTCCCCCAGAGAGGTGTTTGCTCTGCCAAATCTGACATCTTTAAGAAAAAAAAAAAAAAAGACACGGTTTAATCTTTGCCTGTGGCCACTGTCAAATTAGTTACAATCATCCACTTCTTGTCAGAATTAGACATATTTTGTCCTCCAACTCATTGGCACAAAAATGAAGGGGGTGAATGACAAATTGAATCCACAGGTTTAATTGCGGGGTCCTTGATGGATGAGGATCCATTCAAACAGGCGGATAATGAATGAGAAAGGAGACGGGAGAGCGGCTGCAAAGCTGTGTTTGTGATTCACTCTACGAGGACGGCTTTGCCCCGAGGAGAACTTTGATTGGTGGAATTTGTTTGTCAGTTTGACTGCCAGGACGAGATGAGGTGATGCTTTTTTGCACGGTGTGAGGTATGTGTTGTTGTCAGAGACTGAACGCCTGAACGTAGCTGATCTTAACGTCCCAGCGAAGGCTCCCAGCAGCAGGAGAACATAAAGATGTCAGAGGATTTTACAGTGTGGTTTGTTGCCGACATGTTCACAGTTAGGAAATTCTTGTTCTTGGCCAGCTGCGATATATCTCATACACAGTGGTACAACATTGTTTCAGTAAGATTCATGGCTGAGGAGAATATGTCAGTTATGCTGTATTTATCGCAGGAGATTGGACAAACTGCTAATGATTTAAGCCACTGGTCAAAAAGCCTGCCCAGACCCACTAACATCAGGCTTCAACCTGGGTCAAATGACTCTGCAGCTCCGGTGAACCGCCCAACGATTTGGTGTCACGCAGCTAAAACAGACAGAGTAAAGACCTGTTGACAGTCATTCTGATCATAACAGCAAAATGACACTAAACTGTCACCTCCCACAATAGTCTCTGTGTCCAGAGTCTGAAATATGTGACAGACATGAAAAAATATTAACACAGCTTTTAAAAAAACACATTTTTCTGAACCCAGATGAAACCATATTTAGAGGAGAGGGTGGAGCTGTGGAGGACTGAGGGGTAGATCTGACCTGTACTCTAAATCATGTTGTATTGGAGACTTGAAACTAGAGACTGAGACCATAAACTCATTTGGAAAACATTTACTGAGCTAATAAATCAAGGGAGAAGTAGGGACATTTTCCCATAGACTTCAATACAATTTGATAGGATGAAGGTTTAAGCCTCACTTTACAGCCGGAGTCAATGTCTACTTTTATATACAGTCTCTGGAGTGGCAGTCGAGCGGATTCACCTGCGTTTAAAGGCTCCATGTGTGGGGGCGACCCGAAGCTCTGAGCAGGCTTCCCCGGTTCAAATCCCAACTCTTTCCCAGTTTCCTGTCTTTCTCTACTACACTATCAAATAAAGGCACAAAAAAAAAAAAAAAATCACTTTAAAAACACTGTTTATATATAATTTTAGTGGAAAAGGAGTATTAGACTTTGGAACATCAAAGGAAGAAAGAAACACATTGTACTGTCTCTTAAAAAAAAAAAAAAAAAGACACTGACAAAAAATAAGTCTACATCAAATCCCATGTCAGTTACTCTGTTACCACTGAGCTCAGAGCCTGAAGCTCCTACATAAGTAACGGTCGCAGCATAAAACTTCAAAAAAGTCTTTCACGCAATTAAATGGATGTTACTTTGTTTGAAAGATTTTTCAGGTCAGAGAAAGGTCTGATGAGAATGTGGTTTACGTCTAACTGGATTACGATGTTGTCTGTCTTTTGATAAAACCACCATGTGGAGTTGCCAGTGGCTACAACACAAACAAGGAGAGCGGGTTCCCCCCTGCCAAAACCTGAAGGCAGACGTCAGCAATTCCTTCAAGATCCCGTGCCTTCTCGTGAACTCCTTCATGTTAGCATCACTCAGTCTCTCTCTCCCTCCCGTCGTCTCCTTCCAGTGACTCCACAATATGCTGCCCTAGAAAAATTCAAGTAAATAATGCACTGTGTGATTAAATTACAATTTCCATTGTAGATGCATTGATGTAAATACGAAAAGTAACTTGCTGGCATAGAATTAGAAAGAGGGTTTCATTTCATTATGTAAAGAAGTGCTCTCAGGGGTCTAGAAAGAGAAGTTGGCAATGACCTTTTATTGCAGGGGTGGACCTGGCTCACTACACTGGGCCAAGACTCAGTGATGCAGTATGACTTACAAGATGGATTCTCGTCCATATTTCATTTAAACATTCGCCGGAGTGAGACATGACAAGAGTCGCGCTATCACTGGGTTTGATCTCTCTCTCTCTCTCTCTCTCTCTCTCTCTCTCTCCAATGTGTTTTTGATGTAACCATCTTCTGGCTGTGGTCTCTATTTCACTCACGCCCCCTCTTCACTCAGCAGCAGCTTCTTCACCCTGTAATGTGGTGCGGCTCTGCGTCCCAGCGACCCGTCGGACCCAGCGTTTCCACTGACATTGAAATCTTTTTGCTGCCATACTACGCCACGTTGTGGTGCCCCCGTTATGTGGTTGTCAGTAAAATGCACATCCATCCCATTAAATAGACCGCAGACTATAAGACTGGGTGTCAATCGAGAGATGAATGGAACCTGAAATAAAAATTCTCCAATTGAAATTCCAACTTTGGATTTAAATGTCTGAGTGGAGGCTCAGTGTGGATTTGTCATTGAAATGCAAACCGTTTTGCTTGCAGTGCTGTATACTGAGGGATGAAAATTAACATAAATTTTGATTTTGAACACATAAAACCGGCACATTTTCAACCAACATGCCAGCATTGGAAATGCATTTATTCAGCATGCAGTCATTCATTATTCATGTTTATATGTGTGCACCTCATAATTGCTTTATTCAGAGTCAGGTCTTGTTTCGGCATGAGGCCTTTTGATGGCTTACAGATTAACTTCTTGAAATTTGGCGGCTTTAGACATAATGACTGTCTAATGGACACCTGCACTCAGTCTGCCAGTTCAGGCCGGCTATCCAAAAACAGTTTGGCCACTGTCCCTTTGAAAATGAGTCACACAGGACGTCCTGGTGGCCAAGTGGCTCGCACTTCCTGCTTCATCTGTCACCTCAGGTTTTAGGGCCCAGTCTGGTTCACAGCACAAAGCTGTCTGGTATTGTAAAACCACTAACCCCTGACCATTTGTGCCTATTTATCTCCACAAGACCAGAGACACCAGATGCACTTTGTGCACGGCCTCTGCGAGTGACGAGAGGTGAGGCATTTCCTAAAATGGCTGCTGCCATCTTTCCTTTAACCACACTGTTAAAAATGACCTGGTTCACATGTAATTAACGAGAGAAATTGTCCCAAGCTTGAGCGTGGTAGAGGATTATTCCACTCTATCCCCCTGTGTTCTTTTATCCATTCTTTTTTTTTCTGGATGGGTACATTCCTTTAATATGATGAATGGGAATGCAACAGCCCAGTAATTTCATTCTCCAGCGATGGCCATTTTATTATTTCTCAGGGCTTAAAGAAATGCTACTGAATTTTTTTTTTTTTTGGAACAAAAACCACTTCAAAGTCACACCAGACCTCAGGGCTATCGAGACTAAGAACAAACAGTCTCCAAAATTGAGTTGATACATAGCAAGCAATTAATTTAATCCTTGACAAAATTCAGACCAACATTCACGTGGAGAAGAGGGGAAAAAAAACATCATGGTTATTACCTCCCATTTATGTTCACTTTGCATTTCAAAGGCACGGCCTCCCCAGCTTGTCACACCCTAGTTAACAGTTTAATCCTGACACAGATGAAGCACACGGTCCTCCTTTGTGAGGCGACTCCTAAAAGTCCAATGGCTGGACAGTAGGGAAGTGATGAAATCAGCAGGAAGGGGCTGGGGAGGGAGGGAGGAGGGAGGAGGGGTGATCTGAAGGCTACTTTATCTGCGAGAAGTCACACCGAGTGACTGCCATCAATGACGCGAGGAGATTAGCGAGTGGATGTTTGGGTGGGTGGACAGAGACGTGCTGGAAGGCAGGAGGTGAGAGAGGAGTATTTGTGAGCTTGTGTGTGTGTGTGTGTGTGTTTTGTGTGTGTGGTTATGTCTTCAGTGAAAGGTGCCAGTTACAACTAATGTATCTGGTCCCACTATACTTGACCTCAATGCATTTTTCATAAACTAACCTCATTACCATCGATCCATCACCTCCAAAAGTGAGAGCTTCTCTTTTATCTAAAGCAAGATAAATGTTAACCACTGTTAAAGTACGAGACGCACATATAATAAGTCACAGCGTCTGTACTGCAACTGAGGTGAAGCAAGTGAATATGATCGTTTTAAGACTGCAATGATGTTACTCTGTACCCCCATGGAAAGATAAGATACATCTCCGTGTCTACGAGACACATTAAGACTCGTTTCTGATTTACGATTACCATATCCATCCAAGGTCAAAGGGCTCCATGTGGAAATTTTTTTATCATTGATTCATTTTCAAAGCTACAATATACAAGTTATGGAAATCAAGTAAGTGTTAGCATGAGAGCTGCTGTCTTAGGCTCCGCCAAGCCCCTTAACTTACTGTACAATTGCAAACCCATCAGAAAAAGCAAGGACAAAATATAAGGATATAGATAGAAAATAGAAAAATAGTGTGTAAGAATTCACGGCATTCTGCTGCAGCTGAAGGCAACGGGGCAGATAGTCTTAACGTTACCTCTGATATTTATCTCATAATAATGCTCACTTTGGTTTTCCTTTTTCTTAACAATCAGTAATTTTGTCTTTACCGCTGGTCCTTTGTGCTCAAACCACCTGAAGTCCAAGGTGAGTGGAGTTATTAGCTCTTCAAACATGATGACTACAGCCTCAAAAAACCTTGACTCGCATAACATTTCCATAAGAGATGCTCCTTCCTGACTGCTGACACACTGAACAAAGGGCTTTATCTTTCAGCCGCAGTGTAAACACCTTGGATGGTGTCCAGTCAAAGCCCAAACCCCAGCAACGATGACAGAGCATCGACAGTTACTCCGGTGAAGGAGACAGAAGAAGGATGTTTAGTTTGAGGACATACTCCATTCTCATGTCAGTAAAGCGAATCTTTTGGTCGCAGAAAATTGCCTTTTCGCCAAGATCACAGAGGCGGCAGAAGGACACAGGGGTTACTAACAGAGAACTCGCTAGTCAGGCTTTGCTAAGCGGACACAGCCTCGTACTGCTCACCAAACAGTAGCGTCTTGAGAGTCAAGCCACGGTGACGTCACTGGTTGTTTTGAAATCTACAGTTCGTAATTTGGCCGTCGCCATCTTGGTTTTTGGAAACCAGAAGAAACCGTGTGGTACAGTCTGTCAGTCACACAGTAGCCACGCCCACTAACACGTCCCCTGCTTTATGGTCTAGTTTACTCTAAATGGGACCATCAATTAAATGAGCATCATGTTGTATTAAAGACTTAAAAACTAGAGACTGAGACCATAAACTCATTAGAAAAACGTTTACTGAGCTAATAAATCAAGGGAGAAGTAGGGACATTTTCCCATAGACTTCAATACAATCTGGCTTTTTTCTGAGCTGCCCCCCGATGGCCATTAGATATAAGGCAAGTTTAAAGCTCTTCAGCATTGGCTTCATTTTACTACCTGCACCCTCCAAATTCATAAGCTCATTTCTTATGCTTTTAAATGACAACAAAGAATCTGTGGAGGTCGGAGAAATGAGCAGGAACGATATTATTATTTTAACAGGAGACGTTAGGAAATCCAACCATGTGGCAGGTGTGTGTGTATGTGTGTTTATGTGCGTACGTATCTGCGTGTCTGCGGATGTGTAGGTGTGTGGAAATATATGAAACGGAGGGAGGAAAAAGCTGATATACAAAAACAGGAGATTGAGAAGTTGATCAAAGAGGAAAAAGGGAAAGAAATTCATGCATGCAGCTCGACACAATTGCGAGTCCTTGTGTGATTTGTGCGCAACTGATTGTCTTTGAAGTCAGAGGAAAAGAGAATTGTATTTCCGTGCCTATGCTTTATTCAGCAGGACACACACATCCACAAGGCCTAAACATATCCATAATGAACTGTGACTGCACTGTTTTGGGCAGAGAGAGAGAGAGAGACGGAGAGAGAGAGAGAGAGGGAGAGAAGTTTTATTTGTCAGTTTATTCTACACAGCAAAGCACAAACTGATGTCCATTGTTTGTGGAGCCTCACAACAGCTTGACCATTAGGGCTATACCCTTGTGGCTGAATTTGCGCTGGTGTCCCTAAACTCTGGCCTCTCTGGAAGTGGACTTGATCTTTTGACCTCTCCCCCGCGACCTCTCCTGGTCACATGGTTAGCTAAGCTGTGACCCCTCTCGACCTTCTTGGTTAAAGGGGGAGGCAGCTGTGCAGGGGAGGTCAAGGCAGAGCCACTGCCAATAACACTTTACACACCTTTAATACTTGGAGCTGCTGGGTGAAGCAAAGCATACTTAATCACCCCTGATACGGCCTGACCGACCACAAAAGAGTTGAAGACCATGGCAGGGTCTTTGTGAATGTCCGTCTAAAAAAAAAAAAAAAAAGCCTTTACTACAAATTTTAACTTCACTCATGCTCATGTTTCTAAAGCAAACTCTTATGAACCGTTTTACTTAAAACACAACTGATGAATGTTTTTCTCTTTGCCTCGTTTTACCTATGGACTCTTTAGATTTCAGTAAAGCAGCTAATATTTACATTTACATTTTCTTCAAAACTAGCAATGGACTTATTGCGAGTTACAATCGCAAAATATCTCATTTCCTTTCTAGCATGTGTGTGGTCTTGATGTTGACTTGGTCTACATTCCTTTTGGTGCTGCCTTGACTGGGATCTGACTGAGACTTTCGAGTTTTCCAGTACTTCTGTACTTCAGTACTTCAAAGTTCTGATTTGTTCTATGACACACTGTCGGCCCTTGGCTTTCTTTTGAATCGCAAGTGAATAAGTACACAGAAAAACTTTTGTCTCAGATCTGAAAAGTCTTGTGTGCGAAGCTTTGATAAGCATTTGGCTGGTGATGGTTTATATGTACCAATTAAACAGGAAACAAGGATGGCCACGGTGATACTTCGATGGATGGGCCTCAGAGCCTTGTTGCCCACCCTGCTCTTAGATGGTTGGGGCACCTTTGTTTCATTTTTATCAACAGCCCATCTGGTCTTCAATCAGGTCACACATCATTCTGCTACTCATCGACCTACGCTGGCTGCCCATAGTCACCTGAATCACGTTCAAGTCACTAATGCTGCCTTTTGAGTGACTTCAGGGTCTGCTCCGTCGACTGGACCTCAGTCATTCAGCCCCACGCTTCCCATCGGCCACTGCGTACCTGTCGTCTGTCATCATCATCCCTGCAAACATGACCATCTGAGTCCAGACTGTTCTGGTCTCTGTTTCCCTGAGGATGAACCAGCTCCTGAAGTCTATCAGAGCAGGGACATCCCTCCGTCTTCAAGAAGCTCCAGAAGACTCATCTTCTCCTTAAACCCCAACATGTGTAACTGGCACTTTTGTTGCACTTTCTTAATATTATTTCCTGCACTTATTAAATAGATAAAGCACTTCATACTTACACCAAGGCCTCTACTGCACTGAAGCTGTACTGAGGTAAGTGTGTTGAATAAAAGCTGTCTGACAGATGAGTAACTGTAAATGTATTTATGGATAATAAAACAAAGATCCTTCATGTTTCTGCTGATGTTTTACAAAGAGTTTAACCTGCGCCAGACAACACTAACTGAGCCATACAGGGCTAGTTTTAGATCTGATCAATACGAACACAAGTTGGGGAACTGGAATCGGGATTGGGAAGGAAAAAATAGTATCAGGACTAGTAATGTCTAGTGTTATCATGATTTACTGTATATGTTCCTCTCTTAGCAGTTTTGTAGCGTGAGCTGTCGAGCAGGCTGATGTATCACTCTGGCCAATGTCAAGAAAGACATTAGAGTGGGTGTCTGACTTAATATGGCTTTGGCCACAACGATGGACCACACAGTTCAAGACGTGGATGTTTCTGCACACACATAGTGCGTGCAGAAATTTTTTTTTTCTTTTTTTTAGGGGGGTTGGGGGTTTACTTTCATCTACACACACATACAGACACTCAGACACACATAAACATGTTACTGCACTGGGGGTCTGCCAATTTTTGAACCCTGCGTTGAGGAGCGAACCCAAACAAATCCAGAGCATGGAGCGTTTCGAGAAGCGAACCTGACATTTATTGAATCAAATTGAAATAAAAATAGTGAAATATGAGCCAAAAAGTCTATAACCTTCTCTTAGCGCTCTCACAAATATTTCAGCTGTTCGTGAGGTGTTCAGTTTTTCCACAGACATCTCACTACCACACACACACACAGACGCACAACTCCACTTAAACTGATATGTTCTACCACCGTGTGCTGCTCTGTACAAATTGTTACATATCGCTGCAGTTACTAGATAGAAAGGATTTCACAGAGCACTTATAGAAAATCCATACTTATTCCCCATAATCCATGATAGACCTGATGTTAAAGGGTCTTCATAGTATTTCCCCTCAGGGCAAGTTCACTTTACACCCAGATTAGGTTCAGGCCAGGACTAAAGACTGCTTTATATGGACGTTTGCTGAACTGGCTCACCTGTGTCCAATCATGAGGACAGTCTAGTCCTTAAAGAGTAAAGAAGTGTTTGTTTCAACCTCTTGGTCCGACTTGGCAGGAGTTAAATAACGGCAGGATCCCGCAAAAGCACACGAGCCCCAGTGGCACAAAATCCGCACCAGAGAAGAATATATATGGTGTGACGTTGGGGTCAGTGCCACCAGCTGTCTGCTCCGGGCCTCACGTTCAGAAAAACACCACTGTTTTCGTTTCTCTGTGTACGTTTTCTGAGCTATGTAATTAGTCCCGTCATCTCTATCGCAGAGCCACTGCAGCCGAGCCAACACAAATGTACAACAGCAAATTGCAATTGGGTTATAAAAAAAAAAAAAAAATAAAAATATCTTGGCTCATAAAATTCTGCTGGGAGGTGGAGGGGTTCAGTCTGCATTCTTTGTTCAAAGCGTTATGCTGCAGAAAACCATGGATCACCCCAAGGGTTTAATTCTCTCTGTGCTGTCAGAGGAAGGGATGGGTGGGAGCGAGGGAGGGTGGGTGGCCCGGAAAATGCCGCACAAATAACACACTTGTTTATGCTGCTTGGATGCAAATGATAGACTGAGGTCACAAAGTTGGAAAGTGCGCAAGACATAAGGATTCTTACAACGCGAGCTGTGCTTTTGTGGACGAGATTGGAGGTTTCACACCGGGGTTCGTCATTAACTCCCCGAGGGGCGTGTTTGATCTGGCCCCTCCCCCCTTCGGTCTGATGCGCGGCGCTCTGTTATGGCTGCAACTCCTCGGCTTCGCTCGGTTTCGTTACAAATTCTGATTCTGAAAGTTCAAACAAGAAGTCCCCGAGGAGGACGGCTGATTCTACAAACAGAGCAGAGAGAGGGAGAGAGAGAGGGTGCCCCGCTGAGACTTCCACTGCTTTTCTGAAAAGTGGGGAAGACGAGGGTGAAGGCAGGAGGAGGCGAGCGGGTGGGTGGGGGCTGGAGAAAGACAGAAAGTGAGGAATGTTCGAGTAGTTGATCATCCTCCCATCTTCTCAACAGCTGTGGACGGGCCCGAGTTCACAAGCTTGAAATGTGCGTCTGCGCCGCTCGTCTGGCGTCAAACACATGGAGAATATATAGAAGGTTGGAAGAATGTGGGGCCGTTTGGAAGCTGAGCTGAGCCTTGTGTGCATCTTCTTTCAATTCGACAGCAGCGCACATGGCAACAAATAATAATGACAAATACACAAGGGAAGTGCAAAGAAAGTAAAAGCAACTGAAGAGGGGCAAAAAAAAAAAAAAAAAAAAAAAGTCATGCAAAGAGGCCAAAAACTAAATCTAAACACCCACATTGCAAACAGACTGGACCTACATGTCAAGTGCTTTGATTTTCTAAGTTGGAGAGATGATGGAGAGACAGGCAGATAGAGAGAGAGAGAGAGAGAGAGAGGGAGACACAGAGTGAGAGCAGACCTCTGTGTCAAGTGCATCAATTGCAGGATGTGGAGGAATGATGAGAGACAGCCAGTGTGAGGGATGGATGGAGAGGGTGGACAGACTGAGGGAAGGGAGGAAGACGCAGGGAGAGGAAGCTACGAGGAAGAAAGTCCTGGCGACACAACAGGCGTCCATGTCGGGAGTGTCAACGGCGGGAAGTGAAGTTTCGATGACAGGCAGAGAAGGGGCCGGCGGTGTGTGTGTAGACGGATGTCACTCTCTGAAACCCGCTTATTGCATGTTTCTGTGCTTTTAAACTTTGTTATTTCTAAAACTCAGAGAGCAAGCAGGAAATTGATTTCCCCTGCAGACAGATGTGGGCACATGCCTCCGAGACAAATTCCTGTCCTTTAAACGATTAAAGTGATTTCAAAATGACAGCCATTTGAATGTTTGTGTGCTTCATCGTGTCAACCTGAGCGACATAAAGACATCCAGGAAGGGATAATGAGCACATCAGTGCACCATTGTCCTCAAAGCACTTTGGTGTCCCTTGAGAGAAAAAGAAAGCAAATACCAACAATGTCTCAGTAAAGTGAGACTAAACTAAATGAATGCGTCTGGCAGTGATTCTGTTAGTGAATCTGCCATTTGCATGGGACATGCCATTGTTTCCTGTGTACAGATGATGAGAGGGGTGGATTTGAGGGGTGGGTTGAAAAAAAAAAATGGGTAAGGAAGAGAGAAATCAGGAAGGGGTGGGTGGGTATGGGGGGGGGGCTCCTCAGTCCCCTGGAGAGTCTGGCCGGGCATTAATCTTCTCCCTTTGACAGCTCCCTGAAAGTTTCTCAAGAAGGGCCATTTCCTTGAGCTATTATAATGCTTCACTCAAGCACAACCCCTCCTATGCTGAGCGTTTTGCAGTAGGGGGAGGAGGAGGAGGAGGAGGAGGGAGGGAGGACCGGATGGATAGAAGGGGAGAAAGAGTGGAGAGGTTTGTGGGACCTTGGGAGCAGAATATAAAGGATCATTTAGTGGATCAGCAGAAATCTGCCACATGGGGAAAGAGAAGTATGGAAACTATTGCGTATGATCTCACGACGCTGAAATCATCCATGAAAAACAACCAAAGCCATTGATTAAAGCTCTATCACCGATATTAAACACAAGACATAAGAAAGCTGTAATAAATGGAAGCAAATAAAGAACACGCAGCCCTAGTAAAAATGTCACAGTCTGATTTTTGAAGATTTTATAGATGCATGCATCAGAATTTTGTTCCCTGGTTGCCACGACAACGCCTCCGTTTCCCTTATTCCTTTCTCCTGAAATGAGCCGAGCTGGTATCGTTACGCCAGGAGGAATCTCTCCAAAATCTTTGAACCAAACCTCACTTACAGCAGCCTTGTGAAAGCAATATCCAAAACAGCATACTTCCACCTTAAAATTAAATCCAGGATTTGACATGCCTTCTCCTCTGCCGGCCTAGAAAAAGTGATCCGTTTCTTCCAGGGCTGATGGGGGTGTGGTGGGGTGGGGGGTTGTTCCATTTCCACTGAGAAATGGCAAAGTCCAAACTGCAGCAACAGTATTCACACAAATCAAAATTACTTCTGGAATTACATTTTTTTTTTTTTTTTTTTTTTTTTAATAAATTGTATCGATTCAGAATCAATGCGCAGAAAACATAATTATTTTCTTCCCATGATCATGTGTGGTCCGTTGCAGGATTATTTGCTGCTTCCCAAATAGTGGTCAGTTTATCAGGCAAAGGGTTGTGTCCCCAAATTCCCAGCTAATAATGATAATGACTGATAATTTGAAAAAAAAACAAAAAAAACAAAAACTGAACTGTGCGGAGTTTCAAAATAAAGTGATACGAAACACAATAGAACACACAGCATAATCCCAATAGTTGTCTTTGGGCGAGTTGGTTCCATTTTGGGAAATACAGGCTCAGGGTTAAATCAGGGGAAGGATGGAGGGAATAATTAAGATTAGGTTGGGTCTACCTCGAGGTCTCTTCCCAGCCGCCCAGGCTGTATCCTTATCAGATGCCGGAACCACCTCAAGTATTGACGTGAAGGAGCAGCAGCTCTACTCCAGGCTCCCTCCGGACGTCTGAGGAAACCCATTTCAGCTGCTCGCTCGTTCTTTCGGTACCGACCCAAAGCTCATGGCCACAGGTGAGGGAACAAAGATCGACTGGTAAATCCAGAGCGTTGCCTTCTGGCTCAACTCCCTCGTCAGCACACGGTGAAAAAACTAATTTATCAAACTTTACAGTTGGCTTTATTAGTCTATTTTTTTTTTCTTTTCCTTCCCTGTCATTCACCTTCCACTTTTGTTTGCCCACACAGCTACCTTTTTATTGCTTCTGTTGGCTATAAAGAAAAAAAAAAAAGATGTTTGAGAATACAGACAGAGAGAGTAAATAAAGTGACAATGATTCACAATCACCTGCTTGGCCAATATGCATAAACCTGTGTGCAAACACGAAAAAGACGCTGGTCTCTCTGTTTCACCACCGCCTGCCTCAGGGCGATCACACAGACACCTACTAATCTGTAAATCTCCTCATCTCTTTCACTGACACTCTTACTTTGAATTGTGTGGAGAGACATGGACACTGTGTCGTGAGTGTGTGAGGTCCTGCTGCACAGCGTGTCATTGTGCATTGTGAATCCCTGTATGCTGTCAATGTATCTCTGACCTGATGCTGCCAAAACATGTGCCCCTTTCCCGATCCATCACCTACTCTCGCACATTTGCGAACTGTGCTCCTCTCACTGCAGTCAGGAGCTGTTCTGCAGGCGGTGAGGGCTGTCACACAGTGTCCTTCAGGTGTGGACAATCCTGGCAATATTTCCCCAGCTCCAACTTCACTTCATGATTAAGATTCACCAGCTCACACAGGGTCGGGGCCACTGACTGCGCCGGGGTAGCTTTAAAATCAGACAACAAATTCATTTTTTTGACACCCCCTCCCCCCAACACCCCATCCCCAACTGCCTCTAGTTCAAGGACAGCAGTGGCCTCCCCTGGAAGGCCATGGACGGTGATGGAGACAACTTGACAAAGTGGACAGAATGTGGGATGACGGCAGGAGACAGGGCTGCAGCGGAAACAGAAAAATGAGAGCATATCAAGATAGGAAGATGATGAATTAAGAAAGAGAGAAAAGAAGAGTATGAGAGGAAGAGGAGTTAGAAAAAAAGTTAGGTCAGAGGTGAGAGGAAAGAGAAAAGTATAATGTGAGATTGATGCTGCAAGATCCTATAATTACTTGGTGAGCCTGTGCCTCTGACTGCCTCTGCTTGCCAGATGCTCCTAAAAAGCAGACATGGCATATTGCTGGCATAATCAAATGAGTGAATGCAGGAAAGTGTGATGAATCACCTTGGAACAGGTGAAAATTAGATGCTCTGTTGAATTATGATGCAGGAGGAAAGTAAAATATTCAGCCACTGACAGAACAGAGGCTTACATGGTCTTGTACAGCTTCCAGAATGGCGGTAAATTAAAGTTTAAGGTTCAGTTTTTAATTATATTTTAGCCAATCTATGAGACTACAAACATAATTTACTTTAATAATGGCAATGTTCCAAAGCATATCATACTTTACTATAATTAGATTTTTCTTTTCTTCTACAGTGAAGGCAGTTATTTCTATCCTTTTTGTTGTGGAACAAAAATGGCGGCATGAATGAAATGATGACAAAAATAAACTTGATGGCCTCGTGTGCTGTAGATATTGTTCGTGATTGGAAAAATAAAATATAGATTTTTGGCATGAACCATTTTCTGGTTCATGCCAATAATCACTATATTTAAGTATTGTGCGATCATTTCTTTGTATCATCCAGGCAGCAGGTAGAGTCTCAGTAATACCAATATCATGCTTGTTTGAATCAGCTCTTACTTGGTGCTATGACTCTTTCATAAGATGATTTTTTATTGGTTTTCGACTCAGTGTGTGCTCTGTGGGGAGGGGTCCCAACAACCTTTTTCTATGTGCGTTCAGCAATTTGTTCAGCGCGCCGTCCTGCAGTCAGTATTCAAACCCTGCTGCGCAGTCACTCATTCAAGCCTTTTGTGCACATCTTTTGTGGACTGAGGTCCACAAAAGATGTGCACCAGAACATGTCCAGAGAGAGAGGGAGCTTTGGGGAAAGCGTTTCCTTTATCACTGCCTTTAATTATCTCCAAATTGGGATGCAGTCTACATGCACGGCTCCTCTCTCACCAGGGCCCCACTCACACAAATGCACACATTTATGCTCACAGCCACATACGTAAATACACACACACACACATATATATATACATATACATATATATATATATATATATATATATATATACATATATATATATATATACAAATACACATATATATATATATATATATATATA
>CM076656.1:23438293-23463074 GCA_038496675.1 Rachycentron canadum | reverse complement strand
CATGTGGTGGGTTTGACTGCTGTGAGTAATGGCTCCTGTCTGACAGGGCCTTGGGAAATGGAGTCGAAGCGATCGATACGTTATAATGTTAACAACGATCCCTCCTCCCATTGTGCTGCCCGAGACAAATCTATTACAGATCCATCCCATCCCGTCGTCACCATCCACTGCCAACGGCGTACGGAGAGAAAGAGAGGAAGTAAGAGGGGATGAATACCAAAACACAAAGCAATTTTCAGAGATGCTCTGCAGAATAGGGCTTCGCATTGTGTCAGAAAATGTTCACTCACCATTAAACGACAAGCCGTTTTTTTGGGAATGCACTTGTTGGTTATTTGCTTTGGTCGATTTGCGGCTCGATGGAATACGTCTCGCAGTGAAGTGACCCCCTTGCCGCCGCATTGATTACCCATTAACGAAGGAATATCGACAAACGCATTTTTACCTCTCTGAAATTGTTTCTGAAAAAGTGTTTGGTTGATGATTCTCACAAACACACAAGTTGCTGGTGTCCTTAAAAAAAGTAATCCCTTGAGGGATAATAGAGGGTTTGCGCAGAATGACTTCATTTTACTTCCTGGGGACAATAGCTTGAAATATGTTTGGGTAAGTTTTCTGGCTTTTAATGGTCGAGGGAGAGGAGTGTTATGAAAAGCAGCCATTGTCTCAGAGAGGTTTGAAAGTGCTGGTTTAAACAGTTCAGCCTGTCACTATATCTCTCCAGAGAAAGGCGACTGGAGAAACATTTGTCGTTTTTTCCCCCCAGGGGCTCTGTGTATGTATGTGTGTGTTTGTGTGAGCAATCTGAGTGGCCCCTCCGACCGAGATGAGCAGCGAGGACAGCCAACGTCAACCATGTCTGATGTGCCACATGTGGAATTTTCATTACAGAGGAAAGTCAAACAGTCACACACGCAAGCAACGGCGTCCACATGACAAGGATGAATGGGGAAGATGTGGTCAGCTGAGGCTGGGCCAAAGTCTCAGCTGCCCCGGGACCTCCAGCTTTCCACCACCACCCACACACATTAATGTTTACACAAATTCCCACAGAGAAAAATGACAACTATTTTCCCCAAAGAGCAAAGAGAGCATAAGGGTTGCATTCAAGTTACAAGTTACATCAGAAAAGCTCAATCATCTCCACTCTAACACTTCTCCCCCCCCTCCCTCCCATTTTATAGGACAAGCTGTGACACAAACAGTAAAAGTATGCACACAAACACCAAGGCATGTCGACACACCACACACAAATAGGTCTGGACTGCCCCCCCCCCCATACACACACACCTACACTCATGCAATCAGGGGCCCTGCAGATCCCCTTCAACCCTGTACATTCTGAGGTTTTACGATCTTGACCTCCTATGTAAGTGCCACAAGGTTGCATGGAAGGGATCAGCTTAAGTGAAAGGGCCCCTACTCGTCCTTCCTGCTACGACCCCCCAGGCTGTGGACACAGATCAAGTTGCCCCCTCTCCAGATGTGAGTTGTGGGGGGGGGGCATTTTGAGGCTGTAGTAATGTGTGTATGTGTGTGTGTTGGGCACACTCCCGTGTCTGCAATGTCACACACCCTGGCACTTGACGCCACTGGCCTGTCAATGAGATGGATAGGCCTGTGATGCCGATGTAATGTTACTGGGGGGGATGTTGCATATGTGTGGATCCTCTTGCTCTCTATGACGCCCTTGCTTTCCTGTAACAACTACCTCTTTGGTTGCTTGCCCTGCGACAGTGAGTCCCTCCTATTTCCCTGGGGGTCCCTCGACTCCTCTCCTGCAACTCAACCTCAACGGTCCCTCACCTCAGAGGTCTTTATTAACAGCTTTATTTTAAGCCCCAGCGTCCAGACAGCGCTGTTCGTGTCAGCATCCCTCCGCAAGCACAAGAGCTACCCATGGCGGTGAACCCCCCCACCTCCCATTCCCCAACGGTCAGACACCACATTGAGTGCTGAGGTCTGGGTGTTGTAAGGGCATGTACATATGGGTGGGGTGGGGCATGCTGTTTATGACTTAATTCACACATCTGTTTGCCTGATTGATTGTCCTGCCCCATTTTAATGGGGGGGGGGGTATTGTATTTCTTATTCCGAGTGGCTATCTTATCCGACTTTCAAACACTGACCACAGGTTTGAGTCTGCACGGGCAATAAGTCAAAATGAAGAGCAAAGCGGTAAAACTTAGAAACCTTTCATCCCCTTTTGCCACTTGAATATTTAATACTTCTGGTGTCTGGTGTTGCGAATCTCAAGATGGCTGCTTGAGGACCTGTCATTACTTAGCATGTGCCAAGACCCTCCCCAGAGCGGGATTGGGTTTACACATCAGCGGGTGCTAATTTATGTTCCAAGGCACCGAGTTGCGGTCAATCAATAAAGTATCACCAAGAGGTTAGAGGATTGACCCGGCCCAGGAATCAATTTCATTATCAATCGCCACTTAAGAGGGTTTTTGCGCTGCTTTTAAACCCTGCTTCCCCTGTGTGCTTTGCATTTGAATTACATATTTGTATTTTAAATTTCAAATGACTGAAGCAATTGTTTGTGCGAATGGTGGAAGAGTAGTGTAACATCTTGGCACTAGATGTTTTCTCCTAATTCAGTCCTCTCTGCAGCAAATCACTGGGTATTAATGGGGACTGAGTGTGTATTGTGGTCTAGAACAGCCTCTCTCAAAGTCTGGTCCGCAGACCGTCAGCGGACTGCAAGTGTCTCCAGGTGGTCTGTGAGTAATTTTCTTAAAATCTAATGTTTAATCTAGTGTTTCACAAACTGTCAGAGTGAAGACAGGGCCTAGCTAGCAAGTAGTGGAGGACTACATGTTGTTTTCAATATCATTTTAACCCATATCCTACGTATATTCAAACACTATGATTTAATTGTGTGTTTTACATCGACCGTTTTGCGACAGTCTCCTCACGTAGTCGACAGTTTATGTTTTCAGAAACGATCAGCTGACGTTAGAGAGATGTGGATGAAGCTAACAGTTAGCTCACAGTGAGCTAACAGTTAGCTGACAACGGACAAAGTCATTGACCGGAGGCTGATGACCAGGTGAGAGAATCAACTGAAACCTCCCACACAGCAGATGCAACAGGAAGCGATTAGCTTTAGTGTTTACCACGACCGTGACTTGTGGTGCGTTCAATGACATCTGGACAGTGTTTGGAAACATGTGTGATAAGTACAATGTCACACGAAGAGCCACCCTTGTTGTCTTGCAGTTGGTGAGACACAGGCCTTGCATCTCATAGTGGTAGAGAGGCAGCTGGGGGGATAAGGCAAAAGCTCAGTTTGATTCCTGTTTGGCTGCGTTGCTTTTCTAATCTCACATTTCCTGTTTCGTCAAACTGGCACCGAAATAGAAAAAAAGGAAATCCGTGAAAGTTACAAGCTCACCACAACACTGCTGTAGTCGTTGCTGTGTTGGTTTTGAGGATGTTTGGAGGTTTGGGAAAAAGTAGTCCTTGGTGTGAAGAAGTTTGAGTCTAGAGATTTGGTGTGGAGGAATTCTTAAAGGCTTTTGCTGATTGTTTTTTTTTTCCAGAAAAAAAAATTTACTCTGAGGACTTTTTGCGTGCACTCCACCCTGAACTGAGGCAAAACCCTCCCTTGTGCGCCAGGAAGCCAAGACCCGCCACAAGTTTCCCCTTCACATACAGAGACATGCAAGTATGATATTCAGTGAGATATTCAGACAGACAAATGCTGTCAGACAGATAGATTTGCACACACAGAGCCAACAGCATTCCCAACAAAGCCTAACACACAAACAGTCACACAGCCTCTCAGTGGATATAACCTAACCCCTACCCGGTTGTATTGCTCCCACATAGCAGTGCAAGCCTAATGAGTGTATGCTGTGTTCAAATTAATGCCTGTGTGCTGCTGGGGTCTGTGGGAAGCTTTGTAAAGCATGCAAATCTCTGTGAATACAGACACTTACTCCAACTGGAGGAAATTTCACCCACTCTGACAAATGGGATCGTGGACAGACAAATGTACCCACACATTCCTATATATACACACATTCTCAGGGGATATATTTTCTCCTAGGGTGAATCTGCTGAGTGAGATACACATATATCAGCATATGCTCTCTGGGTGTCACACTCAGAAGTCACAGGACGCTTTTGGCATATTTCTAAGCAACATGGCAAGCTGAAAAATGTAGTGATGTAGAGTCCTAACTAGACAGGTGTGGCGCCGAGAAAACTGCCGTGCTCCTCGGATGATTTCCTTTTCCACAGCGGCGTGGAATAACCGATTTTGGACTCAACATAAAAGCTTCGAATGGTTTATAACCAGCCCCTGATTAACTGTGTTTGTTTTCTGTTTGTTTCTCAAGAGGCGGTGGCAGGACAGGTGGACGCTCGGCTAGGAATAGAACACAGACATGAAATATTAGCAAGTTTCTGAAGCACACACACACACACACACACACACATGCACACGTATGAGCACAAACACAAACGCTGGCCCAGGTCTTCAGAATGCATCTCGGTACTCGCAGTAAACAAGGCCACATGCACTCAGGCAGATACTGTTACATGTGTATCGAAATTAAATTAGCCAACGCTATCTCATTTCTCCCAAGAGCAGCAGGGCCCATCTGCAAACATCAGACAGCCTCTCTACAAAAGACCTGTTAGTTCTCATTGTTTAAAGCCAGCCCCCCCACCTCCCAAACCCCAACTCAATAAGCACTCCTATGTTTATACAGAACACATTTTCATTAACTGTAGCAGATTACATTTTAATCCATGACGCCCATTTCATTGAAGAAATTGTTTGACTGATCTGAAATTGGCACCGAGTTACTGCCCTGCACAAGGCAACGAAACAAAAGTGAGAGATGATGAAAGCTGTTGTTTGTTGTTATTTCCCACCCACCCCCACTTTTCTCTGTCACGCTGATGGAAATTAGCAGAGATACAGGAATCTCAATGACGGCTCGGAGCAGTTGAAATTCTCTGCAGACTTGATTCAGTCCAAACCTTTTCTCTTTTTAATCTCTCATCTTTGACAAGTTGAAAGATTGAGATATCCCCTGGCTGAATTGAACTATACTTTGCTCTAATACAAAAAACACTGTGTGTGTGTGTGTGTGACGTCTTGTAGAATAACAACTAAGTTGCAGCAGCATTGCCCAAGTGATTAAATGGCATCAAACCCATTTTAAGACAATCGTCTCTTTGTTTGGCTGTGAAAAAGTAGAGAACAATATGATGTATTTTCATTGGTCAGGTTCCTATTAGGCCAGACTGTTGCTGCTTTATAAAACTGCTTAACTCTCCAGTGTGGCTTCTTCTCCACTCGTCTACTTTGATCTCTCTGCTGTTTCAATGCCTTAATTGCCCCTTAATTTGTGTGACCAGCAGACCCTGATGTTGGAGGGGGGGGGGCATAAAAAGGAAAAGCTCAGTTGGGTAAAAACAGTGACCCACTATGCGACATAGGCAGTATGCTCCATTGCCCCACACAGATCTTCAGTAGCCCCCTGATGCCCACTGAGCCTGGGGGCCTTGTGGTAGATCGGAGAGGCACTAGCGCTGCGGCAGAGACCAAAGACTTCTGGCCCTTAATTAGCAATGTTGGTTGTGCAACTGAAAGCTGGGGCAGATCTCTAGAGCAGAAATCCTCTCCCTCTGGTGGTGTGTTCTGCTTGGAGAACTTGTAATGAAGGAGCACTCTTTCTGGAGTCAGCAAACCAATAACAAACTGAATTCTACTCACAGACAAAGGTCTGACTTTTACCAAAAACATGTGCACACTGCAGAGAAATGCACATCTTCACACTGAGACATCGGCACCAGAAATGTGTGGCGACGCGTGAGAGCGTCTGGCATGCTGCGGAAAAGAAAATGCCCCCTGTTAATCAATGCCACCACTTCCTTTGCATATAAACAATGCATGCATTATTAGGTCACATCTGTTTGCAAACCACTAATGCAGCTGCACAAAAGTGAAATGGTGCATTAAATTGGGGTTGTGTTTGCAAAAGATAATGCATGCATCATGTTTAGATGAAAAAGTATCAACAGCACTGGGGGGATCTGTGAAGTCTCTCGTATGATGCGAGGAAGAAGTGGGTTTTTGTGCAATGGTAGCCCGGTCTGGACACCTCCACAGGTTCGGCCTTAACCATGGAAATTCAAATAAGTTTAAATCATTAAAGTTTAAAATCTAATGGGTGTGGTTTTGCACGTTGCAAAAATATATAAAATATATATAAATATATAAAAATCTAAAATACTAATAAAAATGTTGGAGTGTTTATCAAACAAGATTCTCGTCATTCTTATAGTTCAAATACTGTCAGTTAAAAATGCTTTAAGTATAATCCTTGCCAACAATTATTTTATTTTATTTTTCCCTTTCAGGATTTATTTCAGTTCAAAATTTTTCAATTTTGTGTTAAAGGTGCTATATGTGAGTGTTTTAATTAAACACACAATCATAATATATATAACATAATCTGAGTGGAGAAACAACTGTTTTGTCGTCGTGTCAAGGACATCTATGTATTGTGTTGCATGTTGATATCTGGCCTGTCCCGACCTGTAATACCACTTTATACCATGAGAGGCGATAGTTAGTCACCGCAGGCTAATTCAGCATGAATGAACGGAGTTCAAACTGCAAGGCTGTGCCAATACACCAGCCAAAAACAATGAGATGAAGCTTTTATTACAATACACAGCAATCTTGTAAAGCTTTGATTTTTCTAGCCATCATATCTGGGAGGTCACCACCTGAAAATTTAATACAAAATGACAACTCATAACCACTTCTTTTGTACTGAATACAGCTGTAAACCAGCTCTTACACTTATTTTTTCGACATCTTTTCAATGAAGCCTGTTACTGTTCTGTCCACTGAAGCAAGGACAAGTGAAAACCATGTTCCAAGCTGCTGACAGTCACTGTTGAGAGATCATGCCATTAAAGTGGAAAATAATATGCCTTCTCGTCGAAAAAGCGAAATAGAAACTGACAGGTAATGGGAGAGAGGTGCGGTATTTCAGGATTGGAAACAATTCAACCTGATGTCGGAGAACTCAAGACTGTAGATGTAGCAAAATTCAGACCTTTTTTCCTCTTACTTTGAGGTTGAAAAGTAAGAGGAAAAGATTGTGAACTGCTGACATTAAATTGTTGGATGGTTCCCTAGCCGGGCATGCATAGTTGCGGCTGACCTTGAATTGGACCCCAAGGTGCAATCTCAGACGGGCTGAGAAGAAAAGACTTGAGGTTGAGAAGACTTGAGCTCCGTGCTAAAAAGCCATACTGTTTGTGACCTTGTTATTCTGGGCCGCCTTGCTACAGGGTCATCACAGAGTGCCTCGGCGATGATGTAATAAGTGGAAAGTTGTCCTCTTGCCACATCATCATTTGGTCCCCCAGCTTGCTAAGCCCCGAGCCGAATCTGAGCTGGAGAAAATCCCTTACTAATAGCTGTTTATGAGTCACCTTAATAAATGCCGACTTCCAGCCAATGGCAAGCGACAGCCCAGCAAGCAAGAAAATATCCAGCGCCACCTGTTTGTTTTGCATTGTGTGGGCCAAGAACGCCGGCCTGGGGCCTCATCTCCTGTGTCCTGGGCCAGGTGTAGCTGAGAAACAGAAAGGTCCGGCTCCTCTCAGAAATCCACGGCTCGGGCCAAAATCAACTCCCGCTGCTCCTCCCCATCCTCAGGCCTTCCACTCGCCCCAATTAGGCCCCTGTGACCCACACAGAAGAGTTGTTGATCAAGAGATGCGCAGACGTAGAAGCGTGATTAGGGAAGCAGAGATTAGGACACACAACTGGTGTGCATTCAGAGCATAGTGGCGCCATTTGACTAAGAGGCTTTAAGTCATACTTAGCCTGAAATATGTAACAGTATAAACAAAGCTCTCTGGTTTGAATTCCCTGCTCTGCAACAGGTTCCTTGGCATTTTTTCTGCATTATCTCAATGAAACTGGTCACATATGTGGGTTGAAGGCACAAATATATGCAAAGATGTACTACAAGTATGATGCTCTTAATTCGATTGCCCTTGCCAATCGACGTTGAGCAGGAAATAGACACTTATGGCTGGACAACAACAAACTTTGCATGCGCAACATTATCAAGGAGCAAAGAACTTTTACAATCTCTCCTCGGCATCCCTCAGAGTCTCACTGACCCTTCGGCATCACCCCCACTCTCACCATCATCTGCTCACAAGCCTATAAATGCCACCGACCGCCACATCTTGTTTACCATCGCTCCTCTGAATGCAAGATGTCACAGCTGTTGTCTCCCTCTCTCTCAATAAATACCGTTTAATACGACATCATTAACTTTGATTGGGGTTATGCTTATTATTCCCAAACACTTGGGCTGGGGACTGTTTATTTTTATCTCTGCTATAATTTCGTCAGCCGAGCTCGCCAGGGCCCATTCCCATCCCATCCCACGCTCCATCAGCCATCGCCGCACCAGCCCAGCCACTTGGATCAGATACACCTAATACATCTCAATGTCAAGGTCCATTATCCTGACGCAGAAATGCAGGTACTTAAATGTAACTAGGCTATAGAATGGTACATAATATCGTCTCGCACAGCAGCAGAGCATTATTGGCGTGGAGGAGAGGAAAGAGGAGGAGGGGGAAGTGAAACCTCTCATATGGCTCCTAGTGTGTCTAACCAAGGCAATTACATTCAATCTAATGTAGACCGTTTCCCCTTTGCTGGTCTTTGTGAACAACTAGTTCTCCCACAACCCATTCTGCCCTAATTAATGGTTGCGGCCCTTTGATCACTTTATTACAAGTGGGAGAATAAAAGCAGAGGGGAGAGTAGATGCAACAGAGCTCAACACATTGAGCACAACTGTCCTTTCCATAACAAAGACTTTACAGTATCACTTTATGTGGGAAAAATTGACAGCACGTGTCGAGGATTCAGACCATTCTGCCGCCGCAGGTACCATCGTATTCTTATGGCCTGATTGTCAGTGGAGGCAGCACAAAAGAAGAATTGCAAGCCAACATGAACACAACAACATTGGCTGCTTGTGCTTCAGGCAGCCTTTGAATTAGAAGCAGAAAACCTCCATAGCATGCCTCATGTGAGTCGTGATCAATGCCACAGAGAAATCCAATCGAGTGCAGGGTTTTGCTCAAAGTCAACCTAGGTCACAGAAGATAGAGTCAATATTATTGTCATTTTTCCAGGGTGGAATAGTTTAGATGCTGAATTCCTGTATTGAACATGCTTTCAGTGGAACAAGCTGAGCGTCTTACTCCTCGGTCACTGTTGACCAAGAAGGACGACTTGAAAAGAAAAAGACTGAGTTTTGAATCATCTGCCTGAGACTCATTACAACTTCTAATGACTTTACACTGGAAACAATCACCCTTAGTTTCTTTAGTGGCAGTTCCAACATGCCTTTTTAATAGGCAGGATATGAGAGATTATTCAGGGGTATGTTTTTAATAAGACATGAAAAGCAAAAGGGAAACTCGCTGATTTGTTTTATGGTTTTTTTTTTTTGTGATTTCAACTATTTCCTTTCAACAAGTGTACCCTGCTGTAATACTTGGTATCTCCTTTCTTTCTTCACCTCATTTTTGCTATTGTAGGACAAAAAAAGAGGACCAATCATTAGGCTAAAAACACCATGTTTGTCTATTTAATGGCCTGGATCGGTGAAATAAGAGATGACTTGCTTCCAACAACAGCCTTGCTTTTATTTCTGCAAAATAAATGGTACGATGCGACGTTCCAGTTTAGAGATTGTGTCAGAACATCTGGTTTACTGACCATGGGATTGCGCTGAAGCTTCGTTTTACCATTCAAAACATCTATTTATTGACATTGGGAACATTTGCAATGCATCTACAAAGTTGTTCTGTTGGTATTTGCCTAAAAAAATCATCCAGGATGCAATATGATTTTCCCTGAACCTCATTCAACTGTTTCATCTTTATTAAATAAAAAAATTAACTCGGGAGCATGAGAGAAGGCAGACCACACAACACAAATCCCCCCCGCCTGGTTCCTGCTCCACATTGGGAAAGAAATTGCAAACGTCCAATGTAAACAGATAGGGCTGATAGTGATTGAATTGAACTGAACTGTCACAGACCGTGACAGGACGCGTTTCCTTGTGGTGGCACGGAGCCTGATGTTCCCTCTACACTTCCACTGCTCCATCTCTGCATCTGCAGGAGGATCAGGGAAGGAGTCGCAGCAGGAGCTGACACTGACGTGAGGTGAAGGAGCAGAGAGGTACACAGTGGGAAACCGCTGTACTCTGCTGAAGGTAATAATATCTGCAGCATTAGTGTCATTCGTGTGTGTTTCCAGAGTAAATGCTGGTGAGATGTGGTACGATGAGGGACAGGGGTGAGGCAGAGGGTGAAGACACGATGCCAAGGCCACATTCTCACCTGGTGTCCGCACTTTTGAGAATCCCTGCTGGGCCAATTTTAGTTTGAAAGCTCTAGTGTTGGGTTGTTTTCTGGATGAGTAAAAATGGTGACCTTTTGGAAACGGCCATGGAGACACCCACGGTCGATCACTGATTGGGTCATAGCCTCGACTACCAGCGGTGAAAACAACATGGATGTTGTGTCCGTTTACTATAATCCAAGAACATAATCCACCTACTGTGCAGAGTGTCTTGTCTTGACTCGTGTTGCCCTGAACTAATTCAACCTTTCTGCGAAAAGCCAATGTGCTCAGACTGTGGCAGGAAAACTTGAATGAGGGTTTACTTCTAAAAGGAAAAACTGCTTCACAGCAGGTGATTCAATTTTACATCTCGGTCTGGTCCAAGATGTTCTGGCATACTCCTGCCACTAAATCCATTACATTTTATATGATCAAAAACTTTCATCATTCCATAATCCCACACTTCTCACGGATGGGTCCCCTGTGCTGAATTACCAACGCACCAAAAGCACCATGTCACATTAATCACCCATCATAAAGTATAACCATATGACAGTACACTCATTAAATAGCTTAACAAATAACAGAAAAGAAACAACTCTCATAATCTATACTCCTTATCTGTAGTGGGGTGGGCCGAGAACCTGGAGGGAACCCTAGCGGCCACAGGGAGAACATGCAACCATGCAAACCCTAGACCAGGGGTTCAAACCCAGATCCTTCCTGCTTTGCGGCGACAATACAAACCACTGCACTACCATGCCACAACTATCGACCTTGCTGACAATCGGGTCAGATCCACCCCTCACTCCTCCTCAGCTCCACCTTCTCCTCCAAACACGGTTCCCTCTGGTTTCTTCCCAGATATCCAGCGAATGCTGGATTCTTTTGTATTTGTTAAATCACATCTGGATGCATGCATCTTACATGCCACTTGTATCACATCTAAATTTGTCAGTGTTGCCATGACAAGTAAATGTTTCATCATTCACCTCAGACTAGTGCAATAATTGTGTCATGCTGAGCAGTTTGACTGGTCCAATGTTTGCACAGAGCACAGGAGATGACGATCAGAACGCGTTTGAGCTAAATGAAGCTCCAGAAACAAAATGTGACTCCTTCACTGTCAGTTCATATTGGTATCAGATGTGGATCCGATCCCAGCGTATATGATCTGAAATGACAATGATGCGAGCAGAAATCCAGAGTTGGGCGTGAAGCGCACAGCAATATAGACAAAGTCAGAGAGACAAAGATAAATGGGAGAAGTCGAGTGTCAGAGTTTGAGAAAGATGTGCGAAAATGAGAGATAGAGATAGATGGGAAGAAGGAGAGAGGGAATTAGTGAGAGACTGGAGAGAGTGAAGGGAAGAAAGATGCAGATGGAAAGGGAGCCAGAAAAAAAAAAAGAGAGAGAGAGAGGGAAGGGAACAGAGGAGAGGAAGAGAGAGGGAGACTTAGGGGGGAGAAGGAAGAGGAGGGGGGGGATTGAGAGGCTGCGTAGCACTTTCCTCTGCAAGCTGACAGGGCTTGACGCTCAGCTAACAGGGCTGTTTTGACAGGTGTCAGATGGTCCATATTACTATTTCACCGCCGGGCCCTTGGGACCCTGCATCACGGGCCACAACAGGACCGGCCAGGCTGGAAAAAAAAATAAAGAAAAGTGGCATGGCAGGAGAGTAAAAAACACTTGACTTCCTCCCTCTGCAGCTCGCTGGCTCTGCACTCTCCCACACAGCCTGGGCATCTGCTGCATGTTAGCTACAAGTCTCACTGATGCGTGCGTATACATGAGGGATTTGTATTTGGCGTGCGCGTGTTGTGCATTCGTGGTAAAGGTGTGTGAACATGTGAAAGTGTCAGAAAGGCAGGATAAGATGCATACCAGTCATTTTTCATGCTTCTTTTCAGATGAGTTAAGGTGAGGCAGTCAGACGGAGAAAATCAAATCCGTCTTCATCTAACGACGATTTATCAACGTTATACTCAACACAGCAAGCAGACGAACAAACGCGATCCCTACCACATTGCGAATGTGTGCAGGGAAAACAAATCACATCATCCCTGCGAGGGGTTAAGTTGTGACACCAGAGGGTTTCTTTAATGTGGTTAGAAACATCTCAACAGGCAATAAAAAATATCGATCTCATGCTTTTCACGCTGGAATCCATTATCTACCCATGAAGGGCTGGCCAAAAAATGTGGTGAGTGAGCGAAAGGTTACCTGATCTGATTATTCCCTGTGACTTTTCTGCACTCAGTGATTGGCAACAAAGCTCAAGTTTACAGAGAACAGTTTCAAGACAGCACAAAGAATCTATTAATACGTCTGCCCTTAGACAGTGATCTTAGCATTCCCAAACTAGCATTCCTCACCGCCTCTGCCCAGACAAATAGCAATATTTCACAACCTCCTCAGCTTTGAAAGAGTTTGCAAACCACTTGAGTCGGCGGATGACTCCCAAAATGCACGCGGCCATAATTTGCAACAAGTTTGTAATTGTCCCTTGTTAAGTGTTTCGGGGGGAATACTGTGGCTGCGGCTTAGAGCAGAATTGTTGCAAGTACTTGGAGCATGTTTTATAGTTACCGCATGAAACGGGAGAGTCCCCACTCGCCTGATGCACAGGGACTCAGAGGGTGGATCTGATGCTGGGTCTCGCCGCTGAATGAAGGCCCGGCGCGACCAAAGGAATGGTATGGTTTTAAAAAACAAATGCACGAGGAAGGTTGAGTGTATGGGCTCAACCATAAAAGATCTTAGGAGGATCAAGAGAATTTGGTGCAGCCTTTTACTTGTTTTCTCTTGAAATACGCTTCGACCCTTGAACCCGCGTAATAAGTAAGTTTACTTAAATAATGCAAAACCAGTGACAGCAACAATTTATCATCTAATATCAAGTTGAACTTATTAATAGTGTTTTACTCTGTTTTTTAAATAGATAGAGAGATGTTATAGATGGTGGCTATAAGTTATCAGATGAGAGGATATGTTTTTGTTTTTTTTGTCGTTTTTCAAGCTACTTCTTGAACATTGTTTCAACAGTACTGCACAAAACATAGGATGATGTGAGAACAGGATGCAACTCCTGTGCTCCAAGTGTGATTTTTCAAGTTTCCCCATAGAAAGTTGCATAAGTGGGTTATTTAAAATGCAAGTTAACCTGCTAATCCAAGATGATTGGCTCGTTTCTGGTCGAGCAGCACTGAGCTGGACAGGTGACAAGTGTGAGACATTACAGCGGGAAAAGGAGCAAAAATGTGTTGTTTCACCAGGGTTTTGCATTTACATCAATACCAATTGGAGCCAATAAATACTAGTGTCTACTGCTGAGTCATTTCACCTGGGTCTGAATGTCGATTGTAGCCGTTTCCATTCCAACTAAAGCCGATGTCAGTGGGTGTTAGGTCTTCTGGCCAGTGGAAAAGGGGCAGTGGTCGTAGTCAAAGTCAGAAATCACAGTATATTTGTTCTTTTTTTAAATTTTTAATCCTTTCCAAATGACCTGCACTTAACTTTGATCTCTGAACCTATATCACAGGAGGCCACAATTGTGTAGATGCGTGAAATCCCATAAATATGCAATGATAAAGTAATCTGGTAAATCTGTAAAGCACTTTACAAGATTGTGTTACCAATTGAATGTCCTTCAACCTGCATGATGTCATATTATCCATCCTAATGTACTTTTATTTTTCTTTGTCTCCATCTCTGCTCCTTCTCTTTGCTCCGTCTGATGACTGATAACGGGATGAAGAGGCCACAGGTCAGCCCATCTGTCAATCAACAAAATTGAAAGTCGAGTTAAAGATTTTCTGACCCTCAATAACCCCTCGCTCCTGTTTTTCCCCCCTGATCCCAGCAGCATCTAAACCTCCAAACTGCAGCCATATTGTGTCATATTCTGAAATAACAGGTAGTGTTTTGTCTCAAGACACAATTTACTGTAAATGTATGTAAATATGTGCCCCCCTCCCCCTCCCCCCACTTTCTGAGTCAAAGCGTCTTGATGAACTGAAAAAAGGCAGAAAAGGACAATAAAATGATCCTGAACTTTGCCTGTGCCATTTCATTGTCCTTCAATCCGACACAAGTGCCCTTTTCACTAAGAGTCTGATTCAGTCCCCCCCTGAGTATGTTAAAACAGGAGGCCTTTTTCAGGGTTTTATGGGGTGTCCTGTTTTTCCAGCGTACCTCCAGTGATTTAGGTAATATGCCTGAAATAAAGAGTTCTGAGGGCTAAGAGGCAACTCAAGTTTTACTGTGCCCTCAGTTAAATGAAAATAAAAATAATGTGAAATAGACGAATGGCAGACTTGAAAATACGCTCTCGGGAGCGGACTTTATGGAAACAGCACCGAGGGGGCCCGCCGTCCGCTGGCCCTAATTTTCGGTCCCCGGGTCTGTTTTTCCGGTGTCTCGTGCTGCACTTTGACATCACACACACACACACAGCTTTCCAATTAAACCACGGTTCTGTACCAAGAATCTCATCTCCGCTGAAATGTGGAAAATGGATAAGGCGTCGCAGCATGTGAGGGAGTGATGAGGGTGAGAATTTATAGGAGGCTGGGCGAGGTGAGCTGGTTCTCCGCGTGCTCTGGCGGTCTCGTAGCGCCTCAGCCGTCCAAGCTAAATACTCTGGGTAAGTTTCCTGAGCTCAGATCTGTCCGTGGTCCAATCACATCAGCTAAAAGTGCACACAGAGACACTATTTACGTCCACTAAAAATAGCATTTTGTCCACGCTGTCTTCATCCAGTCACCACTTCAAACCCAGATCCATTAAACTGTAAGACTATCAAAATTAATTTTTGGGGTTTGGGTGTAGGTTATTTTCACCTTCACTACACAGAAACATCCACGTGTATGAATAGTTTGGGCTGGTTTTCATTTTTGGAAAGCAAAGGAGAGAAAAGAGGAGCGCTATAAAACCCTACAGCCACAAGCTGAGAGTCTCTTCTTTTATTCATGTTTTTGTGTGAAATCTGTTTAACATTCACGGCTCAGCGCGAGAGAGAGAGAGAGAGAGAGAGAGAGAGAGGACTGACTTTAACTCGCTGTCCTAATATTTAACTTTAATCAGCTGTACTGTATTTTCAACTGATCGTTGCTTGTTTGTTGGCTTTTATACTTAGGTTTCCGTTTAATCAGCATTCCATCGATTCATTCATTTACTTTAACCCCACGTTTTTATCTACGTTCTACATCCTCACTGTGCCGTGGGTTGATAACATGAAAGAGTGTAGAATTACTAATCTGGCAGGCATTACTCCCACCAAGTCTCATATATCTCAGCATGGACCAAGTGGCTTTGTTCAGCGGACATTTTACGCTCTGTATACATTTTACGTTGTTGTCTTTTACAAATTAGACCTGTAGCATGGGTGATTTGTTGCAGGAGCTCACACCAGCAGCCGGAGGAATTAAATAGGTTCCCTGGCTGTCGTCCAGCCCCTTTACAGGGCTCTTTTGCCATTCCAAATGTACAGTTTACAGTGTTTAATGATGCTCTGTATTTTTACTGAATCTTCATTTCCCAGCGTCGGCTAATGAGAAGGATGGAGACTAAAGCTGAAGCCACTGGAGGCGGTGATAAAAGAGAGTTTGTGGCTGTGTTACACATGCAGTAAAAGAAGCAGGAAAGGAAGAAAAGAGCAGTCGTGTGCATGTGTGTTTATGTGTGCGTGCGTGCGTGCACGTGGTGGGATTAGGCCGATATATCCCACATGTCAGGCTGACATTGGCCTTTCAATAAAAATTGAAAAATGGCCAGTCAGTATTGACTACCGCTGATAATAAAATGAGTTTAACCAGCAGCTTCTGGGGTCAAAGTCTGTAAAACCTGCCCCGTTCAGTTTCACGACCATCCAACCCACCTGAAAAAACCTGCGCAAACAAATTATGGCAGTAACTCAGACAGGATATTTTTACAATGCCATGATGGCAGCAGAGCTGTTTTTAGAAGCATTGGAGAAATTAACATTTTCACCACATAATGATCCCTGAAATCCCTGAAAACCAATTTTTTTAACGAACCTCTAACCTGTTAGTGATGCTCCTACATTGAACACTTCTGGTTTCCACATATGAAGATATTTGTGTTTTTCTCACACATGCACATTTCTCTGGCTGTTAGTGGGCGGGGCTCTGCTGGAAAAAAGGTGAAGGTCACATACTCCTACTCCTAAACTATGTGCGATGACAGTTGGTGACACCAGCTCAGTCTCTGGTGAAACTGATGGGTTTTTGAGAATTAAAGGTTCTGCACATGATTCCCTGGTCTTTAGCAGCTGGTCTGGCAGCGCATGCATGCTAGTACACATACATTAGCATGTTAGTGCAATTGAGTCGGCCCTTTTAAACCGTTGGCCCTGCCCGCATTTAGAAACACACAGCAACTGCCCACAAGCGAGCTGACACAGTGCTGCATGCAGATGCCCATGAGGAAGAAGACAATCGGCTCAAATCCCCGTTGGCTGCTGGACCATCAAGACATACAGGAAATGCTTTTTCCGTGAGCGTCTTTACTGAGATGGAAAAAAACGTATGTCAGTTACTTGATGCAACATAATGTCGCGCTTCTGCTTTGATTAGTGACGACTACATCAGCACGGCAGGGTTAATGTTAGCAAACTGGCTGTGACTGATATGTTGCATGTGTTTGGCACCTGATCCGATCACTAGCTGGTTAACTATCACGATTTCTGTAGAGCTTATGAAGGCAATGCTGGCGTGTTCCTGGATATGGTCATGGATATAATAACAGTAATAATAATAAGAACAACAACAACTATCTCTATAGCACCACTAAAAACAGAGTTTACAAAGTGGTTTGACACATGAATCAGAGTGGAATATAAATGAGGTGGATCAGAGGGAAAACAAACAATATACTTCAAATAAATTAATGGAAGCATATACAAGAATAGGGTGATAATGAAATAAAAAAAATATAAAGCAATAAAATCAAACATTTGTAGAAAATAAGTAAAGTAAAAAGTTTTTGAAAGTTAATAAGAGTAAAAACGTTGTCGGTTCTTGTGTAGGTAACTTTATTCAGTTGTGTGTTTTTTGACTACGTCACACCATAGTGACTGTGAATGCAAATGGAGGATGGGGTGGAGGGGGCGGAGCTCGAGAGATACCTGCGGGACCTTTAAGCTCCTAATAAACGATACCTGCAGTTTTCAGGGGCTTTATACTCAACTGAATTAAATTTCAATGATTCGACTTGTATATTACTATTAGTAGAGTCAGTACAAAACCTCTGGAATCATTACTAGCTGGTGTCAAGTATTACAGCCAAGCCGCACGTGTTTCAGAAATATAGGTCACACAATACGACACCAGAAGCTCCACAAACTTCAAACATTTTACTTTAACAATTAGGAGGCAGATCTGCGCCAGGTTTTAAACTGTCACTTTGTGTTCAGAGGCTCTGGACCTGAGGCCACGGTGGCATGCTGCAAACTGAACGTCCATACTGAGACATGTCACACGATTAGCCGCTGAAGACCAGCGGCCAATCATGTAGCACACGAGTGATAATGAGGACTGGCTCTCTGTTTACTGTGACTTCATCGGGCGCTGTCATCAAGTGGTTGCAGAAATGCCGGCCGGCGCTGACGCTTGTCTACAAACACTCACCACAAATATACACACGCGCACACACAAATCCACACGTACATTGGAAGAAAAATATGCACAGACACTGTGCTACAGATCACTACCCTCACTGAAAGTCCCAGCTCAACATGAAAGGGGCAGAAATGAAAAATGAGCTGTTTCCCACAAAAAAAAATTAGCTGACGGCCTTTGGCTCCGTAAGCTTTGTTTTAATTTCCTGAACATGTAATAAGCCGTGCATGGAATTAAACAACCATATGAACAGAGTCTCTCTCCCTCCTACGTACGAGAAAGACGCCAGTAAATGACCCCGAACACCTCAATAAATAACGTCAGTATCAGCACATAACTCCTCGCTGCCGCATTTACTGTCAATTCAATTTTAATAATTGAGTTTACTCCCATTAAACAGCTGCGCCAACTGTATTTTCTTGTCATATTACTTGTCATACTCAGAAGGTTATTAGCTTTGTCCCAGTATTTAATCAGAGAGCAAACTGAAATGATTCAAGGTGACTGCATGAAGGTGCACGAAGGCAGAAATAAAAAGGTCTCTCCTGAAGGACACTAACAATCCTGTTGTGGAACACCCATCCATCCTCATTTGGTTTACCCTCCATGATCTAAGGCGTCAAGATATTATCCCTCTTTTTATCTAAAATACCGGCTGTTATGGTTTCCAGCTGGCCCAGAGGAGCATTTGACCTTCTCCACCCCCTGTCTCATTGCCACTGTTGGTACGGCTCTTTTGTTCTGACTAATGTACGTTAATATTCTGGGCTGACCCGCACCAGCAGCACTCAGGGAGCACGCTCCTTGCTAATGTAACCAAATCTCTCCGGTTGACCCTGTCTCCTTCCATAAGGCTGGCCCTGTTCTTTCTAATGGAGGTTAAAAATCCTGTCCTTTCCCACAGCTCCACCTTCATAAATAGACTAGGGCGGAGCATGGACTAGTCTGAGGCAGATGTGTGGCTTTACGTCCCATTTCATGGTCAGGAAATGGATTATGGTATCAAAACATGATGAATCTTCATGTTCTTTAAATATTTAATAAAATCTCAGTTGAGGGGAAAAGAAAAAGGCAGATAAAACAGCGCTGGATTTCAAGTGTGAGGCTCTTGTAAAAACACGCATGTATTTGTAACATCATCCTCCACATTATTCAGTGTCGTCACGGGTCAAAACCGCACTATGAGACTCGAATCCAGCGCAAGATTTAATTCCAAGCTCTGTGTTATCAAGACATTTTGGCCTCAACAAGGACAAAGTTGTTGTTCTTGGTCTAGTCATTGCCTCCTCGACCACAAACGACCCCCCCACCCTCCCATACTGGTCTGGTAGTGTCATCAGACACACACAAATCCATTAATTGACCCATTACTCAGCTCGAGCCCCTGTGTGTAAAGTCAATGTTACCCACAAGCTGTGTTATGGTTGGACCCTGATCAAAAGAGTCTTATTCAGGGAAAACATTATGTATCACCTCTCTCTTTCTCTTTCTTTCTCTCTGCAAAAAAAAAAAAAAAAAAAAAATCTGATATTCCTGACAAAAACTGCACGCTCATTATTTCTCCTCATAGCTGCCGTAGTGAGAGACGGGAGATGGCCCTAAGCTACTCCGAGCCATTAGCTACACATGAACGAGCCAGAAAAGGATTCTCCAGGAAGATATTTTTATGCTGATGTGAAAAAAGTCTTTGATTGCAACGGATGTGGTTTTACATCTTAGAAGATTCCCCCGGTTTTCAATGTAATAAATCCTGTCCTCATTAAACAAAAAAATTTTAAAAAAAGCACATGCACTTTGGGAGCTGTAGAGGCCAACAACCGGGTGTGTGATAGTAATTCACAGATTTTGGATTTGGAGCTTTACACCTGGAGGAACTGCACAAGAGTCCTGAAATGGATCATCATCATCATCATTATCATCAAACGTCTTTGGCAGCAGAGCGAGCATCAAACGGTTACACAAGCAAAACTATGAAGTCTTCACTGGAGTTTGTCGTGCAAATCTGCAAAGATGGCGGTATCAAGGAAAACACATATTAGAGGGTATAAAGGTGTTTTAAGACCTTAAAATACAAAATCACTTGCACAACAGTTACACAGGCAAACCTGTCGTTCTGCTCTTCGCAGCTGGACGGTGGATCGGAGGTGGTGCAGGTTGTGAGTGTGTGTCTGTGCTGGTGTCATCTGTGGATGATTTTCACTGTCTCTCCTGAAAGCAGGGTCTGTGGGTGCTGGGTGCACCTGGGATTTATGGTTTTCTTACGGCAGCAACGGGGGCCCCACCCCCACCCCCACCCCCACAGGCCCGGGGTGATAAATCACGTGCAGCGATAACAATCCCAACCCTCCCAGCACAAATGCCTTTTTAATCACTTCCAACAAGACCAATACGCACAGGAAAGGCCCTCTCTTTTTTTGGGGGGTCCCTTCAGTTTTCCAGCACATTAGCAAAGGCCCTGGAGCAGGGGAGAGAAGCAGGAGAGACCAGGGGAGAGGACAGGGAATAAAAGAAAGGTGGATGATAGAGGAGGGGAGTGACTGAATGGAGCAGTTGTAGTTGTTTATATTGAGACAACCATTATCTGTTCAGATAAGCCGATTTCCCTTAGAGAGTGACCTTGATGATGCTAAATGATGATTTTATGAGTCAGATTCTGTGATATTTGGTATTTTATCAGCAGCCTCCAATGAGTTAACCTCATACAACATGTGTGTGTGATCAAACATGTCCTGCACAAACCTGATGTAATGGACCTTTTTCACAGCATCACGTTGACATGAAATAGGACAAATATAGGTGTTAACAATGACATTAATAATGGCTCCGGTTTAAGAGCCAGGATCCTGCTGTTGCTCGAGTATAAGGGGAGCTCACACTGAATATTTGAGACTTTAGCCTATAGAAGCTGTTTTTTCTGATTTCTTTCTGTTTTTTAATAGTGCTACACATTTCCTGTATTTTCTGGGTGTATTCTAATAAAGACACTAAGAAATAATTATATATGGTCATTATAGCATTGATAAAACTATATATATACACACACACACATATATATATATACACACACTACTACTACTCCTGTCATATAGCGTTTCTAAAAGACATGCACACACTCAGAAGTAATTTGGGGTTCAGTATGTTGCCCAAGGACGCTTTGACATGTCCTCTGGAGCCGGGGATTGAACCACCGACCCCCTGAGCCACAGCCGCCCTGACCTCAGGCCACTGATTTGTTGTGACAACGCTGATGCTTTACATCTCTATGACGTATCACATTCTTCAATCACACTCTTTAAGGTTCTGCTGCACTGAACTTTGAGGTAAAACATGAAACTCCGGTTTCCTTTTTGATTTACGTCCTTAATCCGGGATGGAAATTCACACTCCATCATTGCAATACGATGACTTTATATCTGTCTCTGTGGTCTTGTACCTAAGTGACTTTATGCATGACTGTGGTGCTGACAGAGTGAGACAACCGCACAGGGAGGAAATGATGAATTCTGAGAACATCGGTTTATACGGCGGATTCTTTAGAGGGAAACGTCATCCATTATACAGCTGAGTGTGTTCCTTCAAATTGTCACTGCTGAGGTCTTTCATTAGCTATTATGTTCCTGCTCTGTGTTTTGATTGAAGTGAGTTCATTTGGCCTTGGTATTCACGTTTACCCCACTGATCCTGTTTTCGACTTAACATCCACAGCGGCAACATTCAAAGCGATGCTAATGAAAGTCAAGCAGGCTGAACAACATACAGACCACTGCGACCGCTTACTTCACCGTTTTACAGCTTCTGGAACGTGCACAGGAGAAATGCTTCTTCCAAAGGCATCGCTCTCAACTTCTGCTTGGTCTTTTCAAACCGTGCTGAGAGTTTTTTTAAATATTCATGACTAATCCAAACGAGCCTTTAATTAACGCAAGTTTGGAAATATCAAAGTTCAAAGTCACTAAGCGAAAATAAAATCTGATACAAAGTGAAATGAACGTGATGCAGACTGATCCGGGTATTGGGAGAAAGGTATTCATCTCCACGGACACAAAGGGGCTGCGTTGATGGTTGTCGCTGAAAACCTTGACAGGAATCACTTTGTCTATTGTTGGATAACAACTGGACTTGGATCAAAGTCAGGAGTTATGATGCTGAATCAGAGCAAAAACATTCAAAATTAAAATAATTAAAATGTTTTGCTGAGATTTAATCCACTGAGAAACACACAGAACGATGCATTCACTGCCTTGTTCTTCAGTGGTAATGGTGATTTATTTATCAGGTTAATTAGAGTTTAGTATGTTCCTGTTTTTTTATTTATAAGAGGACGATACAACGATGATTGCTAACTAGAGAGGTAGGAATTCCCCATCTGACTCTTTGGTGTGAGGCACTAAGGGGGGCAGGATGGATTAGGGCATGTGTGTGTCCTTATTGATTCTTCTAGGGATAAAACCCATTAATGCAAATACAACTTTTTAGAAAATTGTTTAAGAGAGAGAGGGAGAAAGATAAGAAACAAAAAAATGTATGCAGTCCCTTCTTTTAATTTTCTCTTCCTGCGTCTGAATCCTCAGCAAATTGATTGCATTTTTCTCACTTTGCCTTTCACGCCATGGCCTTGTTGTTCGGGAAAATGTGTTTTGCACATGTACATTGGAGTGGAACCAGGTTTAATTGCCGTGTGCGCAGCCAGGAGACACAGCAAGACGGTCTTCCTTTAAAATAAAAAACACTTTAGATGTGATGCCGTTGGTTATGATTATGTGAGGATGTTATCCACCATGGCTCAGAGGCGGTGGACTGGGGGTATCTGTCTATTCAATCCTGAGCCCAGTGATGAAAATGATACATCTGAAAATACTAAATGTGGATGGGCCTTAGTGTTTTCCTGAGGTAGTGGTATGTATTACTGCTGAAAAGAACAAACGTGGTCACATGATTCATGTAGGTCAAAATACTTCGCAGTCCCTTGAACCCCTGAATTTGTAAAATGGCCGTCGCATTTTCACATAGACTTCAATACCTTTTGACTTCATGCTGTGACCGAGTCGTAGAGAGATGCAGATTTAAGGCTCTTCATGACATGACAGACTGACCTATTTTCTCATGTAAATGTGGGAAAATTTAGGATTTATTAAATCTATAGATCTATAAATTTATAGATTTTCTATAATAAAACAAAAATATTCACCATTACATTTATATTTTCCTCTTGAGTCAGTAAATAATCTGAGTGACAAACGTTGGAGGAAGGCACTTCAGCATTCACTTTTCAGTCTCAGGGAGAAATGTAAGGTCTTCACCTGGACAAGGTTTTGAGACATATGGCAACAAAAAACCAGTCGAAGGGAAAAAAAAAAAAAAAACAAAAAAAAACTCTGCGTCTGCTTCCTGTGTGACCATGACTCCAACAAGACAGCGAAGCCAACACGAGCATCTTGGAGGCATGTGGCTTAGATCGCCTGGAGAATAATAAGATCAAGGCCGAATAACTCTCACCTGACTCTAACATCCTGAAGTGATTTAAGGTTCCTCTCTGTTATCACTAACCTCCACTTTCCAAATTAACTGTTTCAAACGTGAAGAATGTGGGTTAATGTGTTGGTTATACAGGACTTAACATTGATTCTTGGAGGATAATCTCCCATAATTATATATTAGGCTCTTAACTACAGGAGTTCCTTCACTACTTGTCCAGTGGATATAAATTACCTCTGTGCTGTATTGGTGCATGAACCTGCAGGAAGATTAAATTGTGGTATTGACCTACAAAATTCAAGAAACCTAAAAAGAGAAAAAGCCTGAATACCAGTCGCTCTGATCGCGTAAAATCAAATGAGGGGTGGCAGCGCTGTCATTTCCCTTGTGCTCGCTCTCTTCTTTCTTTTTTTCCCTCTTTTTGCCTTGAATTAGATCAGAATTCACAGTCAGCCCTGTCCCATCCCGCGGAGTCAACCCTAACAGTCCTCTCCAGAGCTTCAGATTAAATTACAGATCTTCACGCTCCCAGAACCCCCCCTTACCACCTCCACCCCCCCCTCCCCAATTTCCCCCTACACTCCGTCTCTCCCATGCAGATGTGACACTTTCCAGAGACTGCGTTTTCTCATAACACACTGACACTGGTTGGGGGACAGAGATGGAGGTGACGCAGAGGGAGGAGACTTCTGAGGGAATGTGCCAATAGTTTAGTTTAGGGGACACATTCGCCCCAGAAAACGAAACAAAATGCTTCCCCCGCTCTTTCCATCATTGCTCATTCCTCCCTTCCACGCTCTGAGAGACACAGTGCAAACATCTCAGGCGTCTGTGATCTTTGCCAGCTCATCTTATTTGTATTACAGAAAAGCTCTTGAGGATTTTTTTTTTTTTTTTTTTTTTTTTTGCAAGATTTCACACTGTAAATCAGGCGAGACTCAGTAACGGGATCTCTGACAGTTCACAGACACTCTGAGAGGGAGCGTCACCGCTGAGGAGGCTTAGCCAACGAGGTTAAGTTAATCATCATCTTTCTGTAATCTCAAATTTCCTTCAAGTGGGTTTTCAGTCTGGGGTTGCAAAAAGGGAAACAAAAACAAAACTCACATCCTGAGCTACTTTAGTCGGTTTTCAATATGACCAGTTCCAGTAACACACGAACGATGATGCAAGATCGTCCTCCTGTAGAGAATGATCTCATGGGTTGTGTGTCCAAACCATCTTATTACGATC
>CM076656.1:23386263-23437897 GCA_038496675.1 Rachycentron canadum | reverse complement strand
AATAAATACAACTGGCCCTAAAAACGAGGCGGGAACAAAACATGGCTTGAGCCCATTGATGCTTGTAACAACAAACGTAGACTTTGGGTTTCTAAAGTGAAGCCAACGCTGAAGAGCCTTAAACCTTCATTCTCTCTAATGACCATCAGGGGCGACTCCACTGGTTGTAAGAAGAAGTCAGGTTGTATTGAAGTCTATGGGAAAATGTCCCTACTTCTCCCTTTGATTTATTAGCTCAGTAAACATTTTCCTAATGAGTTTATGGTCTCAGTCTCTAGTTTCAAGTCTTCAATACAACATAAAGTTCAAGAAAAAACAAAGATGGCCGACGGACAAATTACAAACTGGAGGCTTCAAAATGGCAGCTCACAAACCAATGGGTTGACACTTGATTGCGATCAATGGTGTTTTTAGGTGATCTGTTAGGAGGCTTGGGTGGAAAAAAGACAGGAGCTATGTTTGGATTTTACTGACAGTGGAGGGAGGTGGTGGTGGTTTCATCCATATTTTCAGGATGGATGATCTAGAGGAGGCCGGATCAGGGCAAGATGGATTACGATGATGTGGTATTCATCTGCTCTCACTAATACTATTTCTTACACATGCCCATACAGTCAAATATCCGAATTCCCTGCTTCCCTCCCACTCATTTTTTTCTTAAAGAAAGGATGATGAGATCCGCAAAAGTTCAGCTGAATGAAAGAAAAGGGATTTAGGAGAGCAAGAGGAGGGAAATCTTACTTGGCAAGTAGAGTTCTTACGCCTATAAATAGTGTATCCACCTCCAGCTTCACCATGTGCTCACGTACATACAACACACTTCACTCCTTTTATATGGTTTTCATCTACCTCAGCGAGTCTGTGATCCTGAATAATAAACTCTGGGGAGACAAAGTTCTTTAAACATCTTACCTCAGTCAGAGTGCTGTTGATGAATGCGTGTTTGCATTGAGCACCCTGCAGATCTTTGATTCATACATATTCATATAGTGTATAATGAAATATATATGTGGCATGCATACACAATTGGCTGCTTGTCATTATCAGCGTAAGCCCAAAGGTGATGTTCCTAAAATAAAAATTAAAAGACTTTTGTCTCTGGCTGGATGACTGAACAGAGCTTTGAATATGTATACATCCTTATTAATATATGGAAATGCCATTAAGAAGATAACATTATGGCAAAGGCTATAAAAAAATGACCGATATTCACTCATATATCTCAGAGAGTCTGTCTTCATATCAACAGAGTACTGTCAAACAACAGTATGAGAGAATGTGATCTTTGGATTTCTTACGCTGTCATACAATAAACAATGTGGTCTCGTGTGTAATGCCTGTGTAGATATACAGAGATTATGGTGCTTGAAGGCTTCCATGCTTTGAGGGGAATAAGGACAAGGGGGTGGGGGGATGAGGGGGGGATCCAGTTGAGCCACAGTTGAACCAGGGAGATTTTAGTTGAAGTCTGTTTATTACAAAACTAACAGTCTATAGATCCATGCTCAGCTTTGTTGCTTTGAGCCAAATGCTTATGTCAGCACGCGAACAGGCTCACAGTGACAACGTTATTGTGCTGATGTGAAGCCACGATCGCTATCGTAGGTTAATGTGTTAACATGCTAACATTTGCACATTTAGCCATAGACACAGCTCAGGAACCGCTGAGGCTCGTGGGAATGACATTATTTTTCCTGAGCAAAATAAAATTTCAACTTCATCTTGGCAGTTACTATCATGACATTTTACCTCGATGCTGCAGACTTTATTCTTTATTCTCTTTACGATGGCTCCTAGAACGGTGGCCGGGCCTTTATCCGAAGCAGGCCTCCCTCTGTTTGATCGGTGTAATTGGTCACTTTGGTAGGAAGTCTCCCTTTGATCTGCTCCTGAGTTGAGTTTAATACAAACTCAGCACTTCCTGTAATGGTTTCAAATAAAAAGCCCCTTAGGTTTCTTCTTCCTTCATTTATTAGCATGGCTAACATCTGCAGGCAGAAGGACAAAACCGCCTAGACAGCACTAATCCAGAGCAACAAAATGAAGAAAATAGAATCATTTTATTGTTGAAATTATTCAATATACATTATGGTTGACTGGTGCCAGTGTATGGACCAAGTGAAAACCACCATGACCCATTGGTTTGTGAGCTGCTGTTTTGAAGCCTCCAGTTTGTAATTTATCCGTGGGCCAATGTCCCCGCCCCGTATTTAGGGCTGGCCTTTATTTGTCGGCCACACATTTTAATTGACTCCAAACTATTATTGCAGGAAATACGTAGTATTTACGTAAGTATTAGTTGTTGGGATATTTAATACTGGACCAAAGTGGTGGACCAGGAAGCCACATGGCCACAAGGCTTTGTCAGTCATCACCATCATACCCTTTAAAATAGGTGCAAATTCCTTCAACTCACCTAAAAAGCTACATGCACATCTGACTTCTCTTCTCTTTTTCTGTTGAAGTGTAACCTAACCCTGCTCACAGCCAAGCAGGCTGCAAGCTTTCTTTTCTTGGATATTTTCAGCAATTTCATCAAGGTCCTTTGGATAAAGGCCAACATTCCTGATGTTACTTTCAACATTTTTGGCATTGATTAAAGCTCAGGTATACACAATTAAACCATTTCTGTTGGCACAAGGGAAACTTAATCCCAAAGCCAATGGCCTGTCTACCCTGCAGTAACACCTATTAAAATAGCTTGGGCCTCCAGCGGCGAAAGCTGGACTCAAAGACACTCTAACCATTCTCAGGCAGGCCTCAAGGACATTGATGGGAACGCTGTATGGCAACCATAAACAAACATATACATGACACCCCATAGGCTGACCTTGTGACCGTTTAGAGAGAGAGAGAGAGAGTAAGCTTTATGTTCATGGGACAATACGAGGAGGGAATGTTCTGCACTGTTAAGTGAGGCCGTTTCTCACAGAACACACAGCTGTATTTTTAGGGTAAAATATGGAAGTTGAGACATCAGGGTATTATCCTCTGAAGTGGCTCGGGTGGCTTTTGCCCTGAGATATGATATAATTTGATTTGCCATGAAAACAGGCGGCCTGTGTTTGGGGGTGGGGAGGGCAGCAGACATCTGTGCTGTGAAATCAATAATGACGTTCCTAACTGTAACTGGAGCCAGGCCGGTACAACCTGCAGTACAACAGCCTCACAAAACTTCTCCAAAATGTGTTCACCTCAAAATTATTAGCAGTACTCGTCAGGTTTGGATTGAAAACTCCTCAGAAGTGTTCTCCAATTAACCGTTTTATTAAGTCTTTTCTTGCCTTCATCAGGTTGACTTGAAAGGACTCAACTTGAAGTAAATGCACCAAAGTTCATAAAACTTCTTTTTATCATTTAAAGATTTTGTTGAGTGTTTGTGAATTTTATCATGATGATTTATCCTTATTTACTGCGACCCTGAACTGATAAGCAGTATAAATACTATTGTGTTGGGTAGATGTTTAAGTTCAACTTTTAGGCGCCGGTCGCGTTGTGGCGGATCGCTCGATGCTGCGTGACCAGAGTTGTCCTGTCCACAATCTGTCACAAAAGATGCCACAAAATCAAAATGAACCAAATGCAGCAATGAAATCATGAATACAACATCTAGCCCAGTCATGTAAAATATTTCAACCTTGAGACAACTAAAACACAACCTTAAAACAACCTCCTACAATTATTTGATGATCACAAATATCAAAACGGAAAGTATCACATCCTCCCTTTTCTGATTCTTCAAGTCTAAAAGCTTCTTTGTTCCAACAGACCAAGACTTGACAACACCACACGTGTGTAAAGTGAAACTGGAGTTGCAAGTTTGAAATTGAGGAATTGTTAAAATGCAACCTATCTTTGCATTCATTATAAATTCAGCTCAAACCACTAGAGTGCAGAGCCGGAGTTGTGCTCAAGGCCTTCAACACAGTAGCCTCAGCTCACTCCTCTGTCATTACAACGCCACACTCTGGATTCATTACTCGCTCCTTCAGCGCTTCCCGCAGGGTCGTGACCTCTAAGCTCCAACACTACACCCTGAGCAAAATCAACTCTCAAACTGCTCGTATTGCTTTACAGAGAAAAAAGAAAAAAACAAAAAAACAATCCTGTCTCACATACAGAAATCAACAAATCACACACCTCATCATAAGGAAGAGCAATATTTCTCCCACTGAAGATCCATAGTTTCGAACACTTGCACTTGATTGAGTAGAGGACGGGCAAGTTGTTTATGTTGTCTGTTGCCTCCACACCACTGATCCGACTCCACTTCACCCCCGTTTCCTCCATTATGTCAAAACAACTTCGTCTTGCTTGCTACAAATGCCTCCTAGTACTGGGCAGATATCGGATTTTGACTCACGCCTGTTATCCTGCGGAGTGAGAATCGAGTTTATCTGACTTGCCTCCGGGGGTGAAGGAAGCACGATGCCACGTTGAGGTTTTGGAGAAGTTCGCCGTGGGGTCACAGAGGCGGCTGGTTCTCATTCTGCCCCGTTTCCTTACACAGTTAATTACCGTCGTTGTTGATGGGATCATCTTACTGCGTTTACCCCGAGTTTGGGTTTGTTTTTGAAGGAGAAAGGTCCTGACACAACATGGTCACAGCAAAAGCCATGAAAACAGGATACCTGTCACTGCAGTCGAGAAGCTTGCATTTACTAAAAAAAAAAATGGAAACAAAAACGGATTGAGTTAATATTAGTCTTATTTTTAAACACAAATGACTGGAAATTAGTGTCAGTGGAGCTGTAATGCAATAACTGACAGCGGTTTCTGAATTTGGGGTTAACTGTCATTTTGCTTGGCTCTTGTTATGTCAGGTCAACAACAATTCTCACTCTTCCCTCCTCTTTTCCGCCCTTCCCAGCAGCGGAGGTAGGAAATTCCTCCTCCGCTTGCTCATCCAGGATTTATTGGATTCTTCTTAGGATGTGGTTCTCAGCAGGTTAGCATTCAGGAGGTACAGCTGGCCAGTAATGACTCCTGTCAGAAACGTGGCAGTTTCTCATTCCCTTATATGCACTTTGTTACATCTCAAACACGCTGTGCTGCCACTGGCCTTTGACCCTCTGCACACGGGGGTATTATGGGTACACACACTGCGGGAACTCTGCTCATTCCCACCCATTCAGAAACAGACTTCTTTTTTCACATCAGGCCTTTGCAAAAAATTTGGCTCGAACCCTACAGGGGAAAAAAAAAAACCCCAAATATTTACTGATGCAGTTGTTGCTGAGAAATAGTGGAGCCATTAGTCAGTCAGATGAATTTGTATTCATACATATTTGCCATGAATGCAGAGCAGAATCTTATTTATTCTAATTGATACATGAAAACAGTCAATTAATCTGATCCACTTTCATGAACTGTCATTAGAAGGAGTGTCATTTGCAGCTGCTAAATGTGTATCGCGAGTGCCTTTAATTGAATTGACTAATTAAAGTCGAGCCTGGAATAAGATCTCTTGTGCTAATGAGTGAGCCTCAAATAGCTCAATTAAATCATATTGACAGTGTTGGGCTCTCCTTGGCATTTACCTACGTCCTCTGGATGTGGACAAATCTCCCAATTCTTTCATGTTAATTTGCTTATTTACACAATCAAGAGACAGTTTTCCCGTTTACACTGAGCCTGCAAACCAAAGCAATTTTCAAAGTCAGCTTGAAAGCATTTGCATTCAAGATGTTCCTCTGTGGCGACATGTGAATCTGGTCTTATTGGCCCCACATTAGCTGAGCTGACACAGGCCAGCCCATGTGGTAACAGCTCTGGCTAATTTACTTGTGGGTCCCTCACTTCAGAGCACTTGGTAGGACTTGTGAACCCCCCCCCCCCCCCCACACACACCCCACACCCCACCCTCACCACCACCATCGTGCATAAAGCCCTCAGATCAGCACTGCAGACAAGCCACAGGGGCACACACAAACAGGACAGTTTCATGCTTCTCTAATTAATAAACAGCAAAACTTCAAAGCTGCGGGCTTGTCATGGAGCCGCCCACACTAACATATTCCCATCACTTCACATAGTTAGATCATGGCAGCAGAGTTTGGGAATAAATTATTAGTACAACGGAACCAGGCGTCCTTTTGACATCCATCCAAAAGCTACAGTAAACAAGATAAAAATGTTTGAAAAGCTGAATTTTGTCATCGATTTATGCTTTTATTGTTGAGTTATGAGTGTGCGTTTCCTGTAAACAACCTCATTAGTCCACATTCCTACAATGCGCTACGAATTTTGACTTTGCAGAAAATGGATTTAATTTGAAAATGATGCTGCCGGATTAATTTGTGTTGCAGAAAACTGTTATTATTAGATTATTTCTTACTTAATCTAAAAAAAAAATGCACTAATTGTTCACAGTTGGTGCCATCATGGCTGCCTTTTAAAAACATCCAATTTCCCCTCTTTTGGACAATCCTCTTTCTCCCTTCAGTGAAACTTATTTTCGTGTTTCGGAGTTTTTCTCCCACCTCTTTAACCTTTCATGTTACTGCCTCTACCTGAGCTCACTCTTCAATAACACAATGCTGCTTTTCACTAAAGGCTTTAAGTTGGTACTTACTGCAGACTGGATTAAAAACTGTCCACCGTGTGTGTGTGTGTGTGTGTGTGTGTGTGTGTGGCTTGAACTCAAATAGTGGGAGTGTAAACATTGCTTCAGGCAATTTTTCAAAAGCAGAATGTACTGTGGGCATTCAGAGCCTGTCATCGAAGCCTTGGCTGCTGTGGTGCAGCACAGGGGATGTTTTTCAGCACTAACCATAACCCTAACCCATGTACAGACAGAATCTTTCCCTCATAATGCTAACATGACTATTTTTGCCCCTTGGCTTCTCTTCCTGCTCTTTACGCTGACTGATACATAATTTTTGCAAACATTTTCCATATTCTTTTGACTTTTCAATGACCCACTTCTGCTCTATTGACGGAGACAGAATCTTTTACCTCCGCTGCTCTTTTCCTACCCATCCATCCACAAGGTCGACAAACCCGTAGCATTTATGAAAACAGGGAAAGTATCTGTAGCACTTCCTGTCTGTGCATGGTGGCATCATTTCTGCCCCATCTTTTCTGCATTCGAGTAAAGATTTTCTCCATATGTCCTCCTCCTTGATAAATCGTCACTGTTTTTAAAAGTGCTCAGAACATCCTGAGCTCATTAGGAAGTGGAAATGTTAAGTGTTGAGTAATAACATAATCGCTGCTGCTATCGGCAAATTTTGATCTGATGACATTAATATCAGTGTTGTCATTTGTATGGAGGCAACACGCTGCACCACCCTGAATCTTGTGTTTGTTCCCTATCCCACCATATTAAATGTAATGACTTGCCCTGAGGCAGCAGAGCATCCAAAGAATGCAATGGGAGCTGGCTAATGGCACCGACATTAAAAACAGCCAGCATCTGGCCTCCTGTGCATGGACACATGTGTTTAAGCTGCTGACAGCATCAATGCTGAGGATAATGGAGGGGACTTCTCTTCTGCTTTGGCTGGTGTCCTTCACAATTAACAGCTTGAACCAAGAATAAGGATTTTGATCGATTAATACTATTTGTTAAATCTCTTAAGACATCAGCAGCATCTGAGCAGACACCAGTCTAACCCCTCGGCATGTCGACATGTTGTTGTTTCTGAATAACAACCAGCAGACAAGCTGTCCACGATGCTGAGGACTGAGGTAGGTCTGGCCTGTTTTATTTCGAGGTTTAATCCCAGTCCGACAGTGAACAGCCAGAGAAACGCTGCTCCTCTCCTGTCTCTAAATCACACGTAGATGGTGATCTTTATAACCTCGTGAGTTTAGAACATACAGCTTTTTGTGGCAGCTCGTCGCTAATGTTTGACGCGTACAGACAGTCTGGGGGCGGTGTGGTGGTTAGCACCTCACAGAAAGAAGGGTGTGGGTTCGAACCACGGGCCTGGAGCACATTCCCCCTGTGCCTGCGTGGGTTCCCTCTGGGTGCCCCGGCTTCCTCCCACAGTCCAAAGACATGCACGTTAGCTACACAGACTGGTGGACTGTCCAGGGGGAACCCCGCCCTTGCGTGATGTCAGCTGGGATTGGCTCCAGCCCCCCTCCTGCATCCCTGCACAGATCAGCTTCATAGACAATGGATGGATGGACGTTCTTTAACCCCCGTTTAGTTTTGTTTTTTTGGGTTACAGACACTCATTTACCCTAAATGGTACATTTTTATTGTGTCAGTTAACAGTTAATAGTCGGTTGATGAGTGTCGACAATAAAGATCCTGAATTAGGAGCCATAGTTTTGGCCTGTGAAGAGTCTGCTTTTACCAAACTGGGTCGTAGCCTGGATGCTGCAGAGATCATCAGAGTCCCTGTGTGTTTTTGTGAAGTTTTGTTTTGAACTGTATTTAATCTGCTTGTTAAATAGTGCATTGCTTATGACTTTCCATTTGCATTTATGGAACATAAAGATTCAGTGAATCGCATTCCTTTCTTAATTGTGTTTGCATTGAGGGGAGCATCACACAAAACCATGTGGATAAGCAGTACAGTAAATCTCAGCTTCCTGATCGCCTCGTTTCACTGGGCTGCGGCCTGTGCTTTTTCACAGCTGTAACATCCGCACCAACTCATGTCTGCACAGTGTTGGAGACACTTGTTTACAATCCCCAAGAAAGTCTCTGCAAGTCTGTGAACAGGGTTTGGCAGAACAGGGGTGGTGAGAAAAAGACATATGCTGCAAATGGAAGAAGAAATAAAAGAATAAGAGAAAAGACGGGTAAAAGGAACAGATGGTGAAACAGAAACTGGGAGATGGAATTAACAAACGGGGGAAAAAAAAGGAAATAAAAAGCTGAAACTCAGACAACTCGACACGGAGTGGCAGAATCAGAATTAGGTGAAAGGTACACCAAAAAAAATCAAGTGCCAGACAAGGAGGAAAGGGAAGAACTGCTAAGAGCGAGAAAATGAGACACAATAAGGGAGAAAAACGACTGTGTGACTGACTTCAGGCAGTTCCAAATGTCTCACCAGATGTTCCCAGATGCAAACTCTGCTCCTCAAGATGACTCCACATTAACCTGACTTTATTGTTACAGATGTGGATCCGTTGGCTGCACTCCTGATTTACACCCAGCCAGAGAGAAACGCCGGCCTCGCCTCGCAGGACCCCTTCAATCCAAACGCCGCGGCAGGGAGGAGGGAGCAGCAGTCGAGGTAGCACACTGGGCATAGTGGAGAGAGACTGCAAAGGAAAGAGGCACCATACTGTGCCATATTATGACCCTATTCTTGGCATCTGGCCTCTGGAGGGAAGCGGCGTGTTTCCCCGACCGGCTGAATGGCAGAGCAACCAGGAGCGTGCTTTCTCCGTCCTCTGGATTTAGTCACCACCTTTTTCCCTCTTCACTCTGTGTCAGTGTTTCCTCTCAGCTCACAACAAGCTGTGGAAAATGCTGGCAAGAGACTAAAAGACACTGCTTTAATCAATACCAACACAAGGCCTTGGCTGAAGAGCACAGGGAGCGATAGAGGGAGAGGGGACTGAGGCAGAGCGAGATGAAGCCTCAGCTGAGCTGCTTTCGCCTTGAGCACAAATTGCCTTTGGAAGTGAACGTCTGTACGAAGGCGACAGGGCAGCAGAAGTACACGTGGCTCAAGGAGAAACAGGGCTGAGCTGGAGTGAAGGATGTCTCAAACCCCCCCCCCCCCGGTGTGTGCAGAGCAGCTTTGAGGGTGACGGAGTCTGGATAATGAAACCATAAAACAACCGCTGCAATCATAACCAGCCATGTCCAATGTTAAGGATAATTCATGTTCGTTCCTTCATCTGCAGACTTTTATCGTCATCATCTGTGCATCTCAAAGCCAAGTTATAAGACAGTGTTGTGTGAGCAGAAATCAGGCTTTGAAGCTCGGCCTGCTCGTTCTTGGAAGGATTAGACTCATACGCTGGTTCGCTGATTTTACAGTATAAGTCAGTGTCATCCATGAGACAAAGGGTGGGAACCTTCGAACCACAGGTGCACGAACAAAAAGGAGAACCTGCTGCTCTTTTCTGTTTATTTTGGATCAACCTGTTCTAGGCAGCTGCCAACAAACCAAGTGGATCATGTCCTGTGTCTTTATGAGGCTTTGCAAACAAAACAAAACAAATTCAACGTTGAAACACTTGTACACCTGGATGAGAATTACCTGCTACAACCTGAGTCTTCCGCCGTTCACTGAGCAGCTGCACAGATGCTCCGAGGAATAAGTGCCTTGCCTGATGACATGACAATCCCTCTTTAGGAGGAAAGGAGGGATCCTGAGCCCGGACTGAGGACAGAACTAGGACGGTTTTTTTGTTTTGTTTTGTTTTGTTTTTTTTTTATTTGGCAAAGTGCGTTTCCTGTTCACATTTAGAAGAAAACGTCTGCCTGTCGAAGGCAATTAAAGTCTATCAAATGTAAATAACATAAAACGTATATAATATACGCCATTGACCATAACATTACGACCACCTGCCTCATATTGTGTAGGTCCCTGTTTGCCGCCAAAACAGTCCTGATCCCAGAAGATGTGGCTCCATACGCAACAAACTGTGATGCAGAACCAGGGGTGTAATGATACGATTTAACAATGATATTTCACTAATCTGGAACAATACGATAACTTGAAATTGATAGACTAACTTTTTTTTTTTTTGCCAAAAAATTGTCACCAGTGTGACTGAAATAAATACCTGGATCCTGGACAGTGCAGGTGTCAGGTGACAAGTTTTTCTTGTCAGGGAATCAGGGGAAAATCCATTAATAATGCAATATAGAAATAATAAATAAACGATTCTTTAATAAATCATTAATTGATCCCTGATTCCTTTACATCTTCCACATGCCAGACCTCAAATGCAGGTTGAAACTCTTTCGCTCTGCTTCGTTTTGTCTCTTTGTCTTAGTATTGATACAATCGAATATTTACTTTGCGGATCTATTCATGTGGTTATATATAAAATCGATACATTGATGTAGTCGATGAATCATTACAACCCTAATGAGAACCAGCATGAACTTCTTCATCAGTCTGAGCTCCAGTAGCTCTTCTGTTGGATCAGACCACAGGGTCCAGCCTTCACTCCCCACCACCATCACTGAGCCTTGACCCCTGACCCTGTCTGTGGTCCAGTGGTTTTCCCTCCTTGGACCACTTCTGGTAGGTCCTGACCACTGCAGCCCAGGAACATCCCACAGAGCTGCAGTGTTGGAGAAGCTCTGACTCAGTCGTCTCATCACAGTCTGGTCAAAGTCAAAGTCTCTCTCATCCTCACACTTGACCATTTTTCCTGCTTCAACACGTCAACTTCAGGACTAAATGTTCAGATGCTGCCTGATGTATCCACCACTGACAGGTAACCATGGTAACCAGGTGATCAATGTTATTGACCTCACCTGTCAGGGTCATAATGTTATGGCCGATCGGTGGATATAATTCAATAAAACAAAATGTAAGCTGGTTTGTTACAGTTGGAGGATAGGATGAACCTGAAAGTAATCTCCAAATGAAATATATAAAAGAAGCAAACAATCATTTTATTTCCATTTTCTCTCCAAATATACAAATATAGAAAATAGTGATAATTCCCTTTATATCTTTATTATTATTTTCAAATGAACACGCCGACATAGATGCAGTGATTCTCGATTTAAAAGACGTTGGCTGGAGGAAATTCAAAGTGACTGGTAACTTTGAAATCTAACAGCCATTTTGACTTGTGACCCAAAAAGTTAATTTCGATCCCTGATCACACTGGCAGTGTTCAACAGTTGACACTGCTGATCATTTGCAGGTGATGTTGATGTTGGGACTCGGAAGCAAGGAAGGAAGAAAAGGAGGGGAAAAAAAAAAAAAAAAAACAAGTCAAAAGTAGCCTGTTCACCCCGGAGCAATCGAAGCCAAATGTGATGTGAGTCTTCATTCTGCATGTTGCAGTAAACCGTCCCTGCGTTGGGCAGCGCCAAGGTGTGAATGGGGAATAAGGCGCCTCTGGAGAAGAACAAGCTGACTCGATTTGTTTTCACTGGATTAAAACAGTGAGGAAAAGAAAATGGTTTAAAAATGTGGTTGGAACCATGAAAATACACTCCCCGATCTGCCTCGTGATGCTTTTTCCAAATGTTATAATAAAGCCCAAATGTTTTAGTGGAGCGTGTCTATAAAAATATATCAACTGTTAAATTATAAATTTATCACTCCTCCTTTTCTTTTCCTTTTTTTTGTGACATTTGCCTGAAACCAAACAAATTTGATGCAGTGACCTGGAGCGGGATGGTGGCAGAGCTGCAGTTCACTAAATTTATAAGTCTTACATCACAGTATTGGTTAGAGACGTGCAATAAATTCAAGCATGCAAATAAACACCAATTATTAACATGTTTCCCCGTCATTAACCCACACTATGACAAAGTGCTAACACATGTTGGTCTTAGCTTTCCTGTTGAGCTACTTTTAACTTGCCCACGGACAACAGTGCTCTGTCAGTATCACGGGGGAAGGACTGTGTGTGTGTATGTGTGTGTGTGTGTGTGTGTTTTTTTTGGGGGGGGGGGCTTCTTCTCTGCTCATCCTTTTCTCATTCATTTTACCCTTCCTTCCTCTGTCTCTTACTCCGACGTACCTCCATTGCAGCCCGGGGCTCCTTCTAATCGTCCTCTGCTGCGCTGATTGGACTTTTCATTAGTCAACTCCCCAAGGCTCAGTGTGACCTCCTCTGGGTCACTGCCTACTGATTATACCCTTTCGTTTTTTTCTAATGCTTCTCCTTCATCATCAACTCCTTGAAGAAGGGGTGGCATGACACTGACGTGATGTATCCCGTTGGATCCTGAAACCGAGTGTTTTTAAAATACTATAACTTTTGAGAACTATCTATACACATTGTTTTGCTGTGGGGAAGGGTTTGGCAGTTTCGTGCGGGAGGTCACAAGGTTTCCTGGCATATACTTTTGCACTGTGCTTCAGTCAACAAACATGTTTCCCCCGTGTAGCTGCAGTTGTAAAACTATAGTACGCTCTGAAATAATATGAGGGAAAAATCAAATTGGCTTCTACCATGTCGGCTGCCGCTTCGGATGGTTAGAGCTGTCTCTGCATATTTGTTGCTTGACGCAAAAACCTTATTGGATCTTAGGCATTACCTACTGCCCATGACACGTCCTTGGAAGTCAACAAACCACCTATAACTCAGTCGCTGAAGGGATTTTAATGATGCGGCTATGCCACAGGCTGCCAGCGCTGCTTACACATCTGACGGGTTGTGTCTAAGATGTGTACTGGAATCTGAGAGGCATGAGTGTGTGTGTGTGTGTGTGTGTGTGTGCATTGGGGGCAGACATGTTTTTGCCATCTGACTAACCATGACCTTGTCCAAATGAAGCCATAACCCCCACACCCCCTCTTGCACACACAAACAGAGTCTCATCCTTGTTCCCCCCAACCCCTGGCATGCTCCAAAAGCTGGAACAGATTACTCCCCTGTGTGCTTCTTCTGACTCTGATTGCTGCTACATCCAGATAGACTTTCAAGTGGCCTCCTGTGTGTGCAGTGCCCCATGGGATACAGCCCAGCACACTACACATGGGGGCTATTACACAAGCCGTCAGAGGCCCGAATGCAGCGCGTCGCCCCCTCCAGATTAGGCCGCCGTGGCCCTCATCCTCTCCACAACCCTCTAAACACCCATTTCCACCCCCCAATCATTACGGTTAATCACAGTGATAGTTCTGTCCGCGGCCTCTCTCTGCAGTGGAGTGGTCATTCGGCTCCATCAGCCCTGGTGCACAGCGTCGGCAAACACAGACAAGCATCGCTGGCTGAGCTCTGGAGTGCAGTCAGTGGGTTCAGCTCGAACTGGAACGCACCGACACGCAGACACGCGTCCATTTGCAAAATTTCCTGCGAATGCAACCACATGACAAAGCTGGGAAGCCGCCGCGGAGTTCACTCCAACTGCAACATGCAGCGAAAGCAGTATCAAGTGCTGTGAGTCGAGTCGAGACTGAGAGAAAAATCTCTCAGTGCTTTGTAAACTCTGCAGCGACGCCTTTATTGTCAGCACAACCTGTTTCAACAAAGGCTGTTCTCCACTGAGAATAAGCCAGATTTATTAAAGGAGAAACTGCAGGACTGTGAGGCAGAGATAACCCACACTGCTATTCTTCATTCGACTTTGCACTGGCATGTGAGTGTGGATTGTGCATTTGTGTGATTTAGAAAGTGGAAAAGCCTGTGTAGGATGTGTGTTTAGAGGCAAGAAGAGGGTGGATGTACTTGTTACTAGGTTTCCTGTTTTGTAAACACAATCTCAATCAACCACTTGAGAGGGAAGAAGGACAAATGCAGAGAGTGTTTGAAGCGCTCCGTCCTCAAACGCACTCGTAAGTAACCGAGCTTTGACAACTCCAACAACTGTTGTAAAGAGAAACACAGAAAACAAAAGCAAAATAAAAAGAAGCTGAGGTTCCTTGAGAGGATACAGCAGGTGATTGATAGAAGACCTCACCGCAGACGAACTCACAAATACAGTGTCTCATGACAGAGGAAGAAAAAAATATCTTGAACTTGCATGGAGGTAGACCACAGCAGAAAATTTATGACAAGTAAACACACCATTAATGCTGTTCACAAGGAGCTAAGCTGCAGGGATTTAAAATAGACAGTGACAGGAGGAGAGACGGAGACAGTAGGTTCGTTTTTTTTTTTTTTTGGGGGGGTGGGGGCGGGTTCTGTCACAAGTTAGGTTTTAGCTACGAATCATGGGACAGGAAGCTGAGATGCTGAAATAAATTAACCAGTCAGACACGGAGGGCAATTGCTAAAGATGCTGATTCAGCAACGATCCAGCACATCGGTAATCGCCCGGCGCCGGCGTTCTGCGTTTACCGGCGTTGAAGTGGGGAAAACAACCAGGCGGAGGAAGAAGTTGTAGAAAGTTAGTTCTCAGATGCAGAAGCCGCGTCAAGTTTGATAAAGTGACGAGAGCAAATGGAAAAAAAAAAAAAAAAAAAAAAAAAAGAAATTAATTTTTCCCAATCTCCCCAAATACGCTGTGATTTATATCCACCGTATCACAACCAATTAACTCCAGCATTATGTTAAATATTACTCATTACAATAATGCCCTGCATCCTACACTTTCTCCCTTTCTGCTCCAGCGGAGTTTGCTTTGATTTATTAGCGTCATGCGTCAGTGTTGGACTCGTGTCACAGGTTGTTATTTGCAGCTGCCGAGCTGTCACCTCTGAGTGTTCACTTGGCAGAGCTTACTGTATGTGAAGCAGGAGAAGCTGTTAAAATCCAGGGGAGGCCAGCAGTGCATTAGCCAGGATGATAATGGAAAATATCTTACACTCTGGAATATGCTCTTTATTTCACTAAGTATCCACTGCTGAGTAACAAAAACTCCACTTGCATGTAAACAGATAATAAAGTAGAAATAAGACTGAATCCAGTTTGTATACATTATTTTTTAAGGAGCCATTTCATGCCTTTATTTGACAGAGACAGTGGGGGGAGACAGGAAACGGTCGGGAGTTGAACTGGCGACCTCCTGCTCAGGATGTCCAGACCACACCCCGCTAACCACTCAATCACCAGAGCGCCCTTCGAGTTAAGACAAAATATTGGGCACGGTGGTACAGTGGTTATCGTTGTCACCTCAGAGTAAAAAGGATTTGATCCCCTGGGGCCTTTTTTTGTTCTTTAGAGTTCGAATGTTCCCCCTCTGCCTGTGTGGGCTCCCTCCGGCTTCACCCAACAGTCCAACTGTGGACCAACATTAGGTTAAATGGTGACTCTAAATTGCCCATGAGCCCTGTGGCAGAGTGGCGACCTGTCCAGGACGTGCTCTGTTCTTGCCCATTGTCACCTGTGATTGGCTCCAGCTCCCTCACGACCCTGCGCAGATAAACTGATAAAGACTGGCCAATCAGCCTCCTCAGCACAATGTCAATATCAAAAATCATCTCTTCATCACTTATTACCTTAAGGTTGCAAAGAAAACCTTCATCACACTCAACAACCCAGTTATCCTCCTGTGACCATGTTAAATCTGTGTCTTCTTCTGAATGAGTGAATGTAAATTCAACAGTAAATCAAGGGAAACAGCAAACCTCATTCACAAACTGCTCCATTTACTGTTTCTGAAGTGATGTCTCATTAATTGATACTGCTCTCAATTTAACAAACGTGTTTGACGCTCATCAATTGATACTTGGTAATATGTATTGATTAGTTTTTCACTGATAAAAAGCAACTGTCCAATGTAAAAGCATGCAAATACGATGGTAGTGTAACATTCGATCATATTCCTCTGGTTTTAAGACTTGATGGCCTAATCCTCTCTTCTTATCTGATGAAGATCATCACAACAGATTGATGTTTCTCAAAACGAATATCACAGCCTGTCTATCTATAGCTCTGTTTGGAGGAAGTTTCCTACGTGGCCATGTAATTTCATACTAATATTAAATATATTTTTATCTCATCGCTGACTCTCAGAATCCACAAACACGTTAAACAAACTTTAGAAAAACAGCGATCATGTCAACTTCTGGACAATTATTATCCCTTAGTGTTAAATGTGTCATTTGTTAAATTTATACCTGTTGGAGAAACTGTGGGGTTTGATTTTTGCTCTTAAAATAAGGAGAAATACGTTTCTCTCTGGTGTTTCATCTTCAGGAGGGCGTTGTTGTGAGCTGGACTCATGACTGTGGAGGGAGGGAAAAAAAAGAAAGATGTTATTCCGTGATCACGGAGAGCACGTTCCTCACATTACTCAGTGATGGAGGCCTGTGAAAGTCAGGCAAAAGTCAGAAAGAAAGGCTCGCAGAACAATTGGCCTGTGTCCTCAGAGGAAGGTTGAGCCCATTTAAAATCATCACTTTGTTTTTGCTCGGGACTCGGGGTTACAGTGCTGCCTGTGACCTCACCCGTCACCATTTAGCTGACAGCCACAGAGCGGTAACCTTGTTAGACGCGGGGCTGAAATGGCTCTTCCCTCATAGATAACAATCAGTGTGTCTGTGAACTTCGATATGACACAAATATGAACAAAACTGCAGCTCCACGGCAAAGCTTACACTGGAGAACATCAAGCATGGACGGCTTCATAGGGCAGTTCCCTGTCATAAAACCTTGTTATGTCTGAGGGAATTTCTCTGGCAATGTCTCAAGCCACTTCTTAAAATGCCAGAGTGGAAATTTTTCCTTTTTCCTCTTTTGCTTTCTCCCAGGACTCGCTCTTTTTTTTTTTTTTTTTTTTGTTTTTCCCAAAACATCTTTTCCTTGCATCACTGATATGTGCAGCTCAATCTTTAAACATCACTCACTTCAGACTTCAGAATTGGAAACAGCTGCTACGGCCGATCGCTCTCTTTTTTTTTACCTTTTGTTAGAAATGTATGAAGTCTTGGTGGCAGTGCAGCAGCACTCTGCGCTCTGTCACAGTCAAATCCTCCAAATTGTGAGCAATTAAAAGCAAGACAGGTCAAAATGAAGGGTCAAGTCCTGCTCTCAAAAAAAATGGAGGGCCATTTTCAGCGGTCGATGGCGAACATACATATATGCTAAGCACTGACTCGGTATATATTTATATCCAAATATACAGAAGTGTTCTGTGCTGTCTGAACTTGACACATCCTTTCAGGATTACATCATAAACTAAGTACATAAAGGATTTTCCCACCATTTTAGGCAAAAAGAGGCTCTTGGTTTAATGTGCAGCTGTTGATGTGATGTACTCGAACACTGGGATGTGCATTATGGATGAAAACCACCCAAAAAAAAAAAAAAAAAAAAGTCAGGCCTATACAGTGCAGTTGTTCAAGAAGGACTTCATCATGCAGGTCATAGATCAAACTGACATGAGGTCTGAAGCAGCTGAAGCAGCTGAGTAAAAACAAATAATTTCAGCTGGATTTGTCAGCGTTGAACCAGACCAGATTCATTTGAACAATCTCAAGGTATGACTCAGACCCCACTAACTCTCTCTCGCCTGTTGCCTTCCAGCTCCGCAGCTCTGTTTATTGTCAATAGGCTTGGTAATGTGATATACAGTACCGCGGCAATAGCTGACATGCTATCAGCAATGCCATAAATTCAAAAGAAAATCAACTGAGCTGGACACAGGTTTGATTCCGGTGAAACTCCCTGCTGCTGATGCTGAAGGAAACCTGATTTATTAATGGCTGCTTGTGTGGCATTCATTTCTGTCTGAGAGAGAGAGAGGGGGGAAAAAAAAAAAAAGGAAAAATCAATAAGACCAAAAGTCTTAAGTGGGAATAAGAATGTGCATATGCTTGGCTGCTGTACAAGGCAACTTTGCATTAGTCAAGCGGAAACACACGATAGAGAACATGTAAACAGCCAAAAATATGATGGAAAACACCGCTGCAAAAAGGGCTGATTAAGTGGAAGAAAAAAAAATGTATCACAATAAAATAACTCCCAGATTTTCCCCCAATTCAACTAACGAGACAGGGTTGGGGGGGAGGGGGGCATATTTCTGGACAAGACCCAGGATTTGTAAGAGCTGTGGACTAGTGCAATTAATCTCCATACGTACAGCTGATGTATTGCGACAAGATCTCAGTGTAAAAAATAAAGGGACATGTCGCACAACCTCACAACAATCTGTGCTCATTTCCTGGGGCTGGAAAACAGTGGAGAGGAGCGGTGGGTGTTCCGCGGCCACGTCCTCTTCCATTTGGGGAAAAATACGATCAGTTCATTTCTTTGGGCCGGATTTCACTGAACCCACTAGTATTTTGTACAGTGGCAACTTTCACAGTAAATTAGACATAATGAGTGACTCTTGCATGTTGAGAGAAGATTGAGCCCGGTCTTCGCAAAATGTAGCTACGATTCAAAACATCTCTTTGATATGAAATTTAAAATGGGAAACAATTTCACACTGAAATGATGCAGTGGACTGGACAGTGGTTGTGCATGTGCCTCGACACACACTTCAAGTTCAGTTACTAACTAAAGAGGAACATTTTCATTTAATGTCTAATAGCTTTGTTTTATTATAATAATATTAATATTATAATAATCTTTATATTTAAAAAAAAATAACTGAAATTGACCCACATTTCAAGTCATATTATATTGAAGTCTATGGGAAAATGTCCCTACTTCTCCTACTTGATTTATTAGCTCAGTAAACCTTTTCCTAATGAGTTTATGGTCTCAGTCTCTAGTTTCAAGTCTTTAATACAACATGATCAGAGGAAAATAGACCATAAAGCAGGGGATGAGTTAGGGGGCGTGGCTACACTGTGATTGACAGACTGTACCACCCAATCAGGATAGAGTACAGAGCAGGTCAGATCCACCCCTCACTCCTCCTCAGCTCCGCCTTCTTCAAATAAATATTGTTTCCCCTGGTCTCAAAAAACCAAGATGGCTGAAAGACAAATTACAAACTGGAGGTTTTAAAACATCAGTTCACAAACCGACGGGTGACGTCACGGTGTGTTGACACTTGTGTCTTTCACGGTTTAATATTTTTATTTGGGTGTATATGTTTGTGGTGCAGTTACATCAATGTATATAAATATTGTGAGTTGTATAAATGTAGAGTTAATTAGTGAAAAAGGGTTAAATAAAAAAGTTGTTTCATGCCGTTTCTTGTGTTGTTTATTTTTCCTATGATAACTTGAGGACTGCGGCTGACGGGGCTGTTGAAAGAGGTAATAACTGAAAAGGAATCAACCAATGACAGCAGTGGTTCTGCCTGCTCCGCTGGAGCTTGTTCCTCACAACGCTTACAAAACACCACAGTGGCACTGCCTGCTAAACATTAGGCTGCAACACTTACTGTTCCTCAAAATGGGTTTAATTACTCCGCAGCTCCTGCCGTGTTGACATGCAGCAGCGGCGCTAAGGCTTAGAGTTAGTCCGGCTCTGCTTCAGCACTCCAGAGGCTAACCCGAGCACCAAGCTGCACTTGCTGATGGTGAGGAGATACCGTGAGGATTAACCAGAGGTGGAGAGAGCAAAGCTGTTGATGACCTTTCTGCAGGAAGTGTCCTGCTCTGTCAATCAATGACGGGCCACGCGGTGCTCAGGTGGATACCTGCAGTCTATCTCGGATTATCTCCTGTGGCCAAACTTTTTTTTTTTTCTCCTGCGAGCCTAACCCTAATACGAGCCAAGAAACCGTAACTAGCCATTGATATATGCCGATTCTATTTGAGGAGAGACTAACACCACAGTTGTAATTCACCTCCTGTTGAAATGAATCAGCCACAAAATGCAAGTCTTACAGCAGCGTCTGCGCCTACTCGTTTTCTTGCTAATGAGAGGGAAATATTGGTATGTTGATTTCTTGTGGGATCCAGAATGACTTCATTTTCCTCCCAAATTGACCTAAGAACAACAGTAACATTTACTGGGGATATTTTCTCAGTCAAACCACCACTGCAAGACCACAAACAAAACTAAGTGTTATTGGAAAAGCTCTGCAGACAAACTGTACTCTGTCTCTCGTGTCCCTAAAAACGCAGTGTGTACACAAGCACATGTGTGTGTGTGTGTGTGTTTGCTTGGGCATGGTTTCCTGTGCATTCAAGTGTGTGCATGTGTGAGTCAACCTACAGCATGTGTATGTGTCACATACACATGCTGGAAAAATGGAAAAAGTACTTACTTTCAGCCTGGAGAATAATTGGCCCCCAGAGCCATTATGAGTGGCTCACCCATGTGAGGTAAGAGTCAGGACTGACCAACACTAGCAAACACTGAGTGCCTCAATTATTGATGATCTTTCTACAGTAAGAAAAAAAATGATCATTGTCAGCCATTTTTCCTGCCATTAAAAATTAACCACCCTCCGTCATAATTAACACAAATTTCTTCGGCCACAGGAATCTTTTCTGAGAAATCCTTCTAATTATGGCTCCTTTCATTTTACATTAGCCGTGGAAATTTATGCATTTATGTCTTTCCTTGAATAAAAAAAAAAACATTATGTGCACTATTAAAATATTTTGACAGCTCTTAATTTGTTTGCCACAGTGAACAGTATATTTATATTACTCTACATGCAGCTAAATACGTATGAGGCACAGTATATATCCAATTTCGGACTATTTCTTTTTCTAATATTCTATAGTAAAATATTTTCATAGTGCATACTTCAGCATACGTCTTAGGAGATTTATAAGTATGCCAATCTTCTCAACTCTTGTTCCATTAATCCTTCACATGCGTTCGGCTGATTACTTTGTCGATGAAGGCCTTGGAAGTAAGATGCAACTTCCCTGGGTGAGCTGCAGCACATGTGATTTACACTATCGATCCAACATCCTGATTAGAATTTTTAATTAATGAAGGAGGCTAATTGCCTAGAGAGAGGAATCCGCCCGACCCTGAACGAGCCTGATGATTTGCGTTGCGGCACTGAGCCTAAGTTAATTGCTAGGCTGATTTGACTCGCCCTGCCAGAGATAATATGCTGTTCCACGTTTGAAAGACTGACCTCACTCTCTGCCTCTTTAAAAATCATATAAGCCTGTGGCAAAAAAAAAAAAAAAAAAAAAGGGGGGAGTAAAAGGGGGGAGTGGTCCCCCAGCGGTGTGAAGTGATGTACGTGTGAATTAGTGCCATGGACGTCGTGTAAGATAGACGCCAGATTTTACCGAGCGCCTGCGTCAAATGTAGCCAGTGTTTTTTTGTATTTAGGTAATGGAAGTAAGATTCAGAGGGCTGGGAAATGGAAGGGGAGGGCTTGCTTTGCGACAGGCTCTGATACCTTGACAATAATCCCTGCTTTTCCCAGAGCAGGGATAAAGGCCACTAGGGGTATTTCCACAGCCTAAAGGCCTTCCATTAACTATTAATCTTCTCCTGGAGAGCAGTAGGGGAACCGTGGAGTCACAGCTGCCATCACACTGCTCCTTTTTTTTTTTTTTTTCTTTACCCCCTACTTCCCCCTATTCCACTGTTTTCATTGGCAAACAATCCGTGGCAAGGAGTCGGGCTAATTAATTTTAAATAAAATACATTGGTTATGCATAATTTATGCTTAAAGCCCAGAGCTACCGGTGTTAGACAAATACACAAACTCCATACTGAATTACCAGCCACTTGAGCTGAGAGGAAGAGCTCAGGTCGTTGGCAAAGTATCAAAGTCAGTCCTTGAATTTTTTAGGTCACATGCGTCCAAATCAAACAAACACAGCTGAGTTTCTGAACATTAAACGTGTCAGATGTTTTCTGGGCTGGCTACTCTGCATTGCAGACAAAAGGTAAATAATTTCCGTATCGTATATACGTGGTCACTAACAAAGCTTATCCATGATAACCCCAGTACAGCATGTACAGGCTCCGTGGTCTTGACAACCAGAACTGGTTTTATCTGACACAGTTATCCACAAAGTCTGGTTATCAAGTAGGTTAGAGAGTTTTATCTGGGTGGATGAACACTCAGCAAGTGTAATGTGTAATATTTACAAAATGAACTGATTCCCCTCATTTTAAATAGAATAACTTTTATTTTTATTTATATATGCACGCATGAGGCGGTGGTTTGAGCCCCAGCTCCCCCAGTCCGCATGTCAAAGCGTCCATGGGCAAAAAAAACTGCACCCCAAGAACTGCCTCTGATGGCTGCTCCATCAGTGTGAGTGTATGGGTATGTGTGCTAGTAAGTATGTGTGTTCGTGGGTGAATGGGGTTTTCATTGTAAAGCACTTTGAGTGGTCGATAAGACTAGAAAAGTGCCATATAAGTGCAGTCTATTTACCATATTTATGCAATTTCAAACTTAGCAGCATAGTTTTCTGACCTTGTTGTGAACACTGTTGTGAATTAAACTGGAATTTGCGTAAAACTATTTGTGATGAACAGCAGTGGCAGCGGGTTAATCCAGACCTAGTTATTTTTATGACTAAACTTAACCAAACCTTTACTGCAGAATTCTCACATCATAAATTTATACAATACACAACAATTTTTAACAATTAATCTGTGGCGTTTCCTGCTGCTGTAGGTGGGTAAATAATGAAGTGCTCAAATGGGTCGCAGCGGGGGGGGGGCAAACAATCTTTATGGTTGTTGAAGTTGGAGGACTTGGTGCTTGCACTGTATTTTTACTGTAAACTGCTGCTAAAACTCTTCAGTATAGGTGAGGGAACAGAAGTCAGACAAAACAAGCCTCATTCAGCCTTGAACACAAGACTTAAACTACTCATTTCTGGCAGACGGGTAAGAACGAGACCATTTTATGGACTTGGGACAAAGGTTGGAACTGCTCCATGTTAGTTATGGCAAAGTAACGGGACACAAATTATTTTCTTTGCTTAGCTCAGCGCCACAAAAATGAAAAATAAAAAAAAAACAGTATCATAGACAACAAATCAGTTTCTGTCCAACTAAATATTTCTCAAATCTTTCATGTGGAGGTGGTTTTCCTCTGGACGTGACGTTCAAATCTTTGTGAGCACATCTGAAGCTGGACTACATAGGTTTTCTGGGGGGGCTGACGTTTCCCCCTTTTCTCCGGTAACATACTGTATTCGATCACAGTGAAGTTGTCTCTCTTCACCAAGGCACTAATGTGTCTCACAGGAGCTGCTGAAAGTGTTGAAGGAAGGTCAGTCGCAGCGTCCATTTGCAGCAGTTTGATGTCGGGGGGTCTTATAAACCCCCGCCTCTGAACAAACTGCTTTGGTCGTGCAGGTGCCGTCACATCTCATCAGGGAATCAGCCACAAGAGGGGAGACCTTTCTGTGTGGTGACCCCTGTGGAAGAACAGGAGGTTCCTCCAGTTCTCAGGCTGTTGGCTGACCATTTAAGGGATAGTCAGGTTGTGGTGGAACAAGCCTTCACTCTCGGCCGTCTTTGAAGATGTACCAGATTACTGTCATGTGTCTAGGTTCCATTATGGATGTAGTAATAAGGCCTCGGGGTATACATTAAAAAAATTTTGACCAGAAAGTGAAAGAGCTGAAAAATGTTTACCAAAACTCAGTGTAGTTTGGCTTTAAAATATGCTCTGTGAAGGCCACAGACTTATAAAGCTGTCACTGGTCGTTGTCAGTGCTTTTGTTGGTTTAAGCCTCTGGCAGCCGGTGGTTTTGCCTCAGCTGTACCTGCTGACCTTCTTGAGAAAGCAGCTAAGGACTTAGCTGAGGCTTGGACACAGGCTTTGTAGGAGAAAAAAAAAAAACCCCGGAAACATAAGAAACTTCCGCCTCTTTCCCAGCTTTCTTCTCCAGCTATTGGCATCCGAGTTTGAAGCATTCTACACAGGGCCGGGATTTATGGAGTACTGGAGAGAGGAGGCGGGGAGAGCAAGGAAGAAAAGCACTTTTCAGATGGTTATTGTATGTAAACCAAGAAAAATACAAGACAACTTTTACAGAGCCGCAGACCAGACTTTATAAAACATGTGCAGAGTACACATCACTCAAAAAATATCTACAGTTCTAGCATGTGCTATTTTGGTAAAGAAAATTATTGTTGCAATTTTTTCTTCATTTGACTTTGAGGTGTTTTTTTTCCTAGCAGCTGTTTCATGTTGTAGGCAGGACTGGAGTGAGCTAACCGACATCCAGCACAAAAGGATGGCTGCAAGGTGACCCATCCAAGGAAGGAGACAAGAGCACGATGAGACTGTTTTGATTTGAGTGACAGATAAAGAATGACCATCTTCCACCCAACTGTGGACCAACAAGAAGCGAGTCGGGCAGGAAAAGGAGAAATGGGCAGGGAAGGAGAAAAATGGAGGAGGATGAAAAAGAAGGAAACATTCCCAAGCTGGCCGGGTTAATTGCACGGGATTGGAAACAGATGCACAGCCGCAGTGACGTTATCTGAGTAGACCTTGAAAGTCCTTCTGGTTTGAAGGGAAGGGGGAGGATCGGAAGACTTGAGGAGGAGGACGATAGATAGATAGGAGGGATGACAAAGAGAGATATTAGGGAAGATCAATGAGGGTTTGCAAAGGAGCTAAATAACAGATAATGAGCGGCAGGACTAGTCACTGAGGCACGGGTGGAAGAAAACTTACTCATTAGGCTCAGTTAAGTTGGCATTGCAGAGAGCACACAACATTAATTTGTAGATTTATGTGCACCCCCCCCCCCATTTCTGGGCTACATGATCCAGATATTGATACTCCACCTGTCTGATCAAATTAAGTCCTCTCTGCCTCACTGTTCATCATTAATTGAAATGTCTCCCTAATAATGTCAAGGCAGAAATGAAGTTGTAACTGTATCTCAAAATCATTTTCACTATAGACATGTCCCCTCCCACATTTGGGTTACGAGCGGAGAGAGCGGAGAAAACGTGTTGGTTTCATACGAGGATATAAAAGATGAAAATCTGAGTTTAATTTATTATTAACTTAATAAAAATTAAATTGAATGAAAGAAACATTTTTGTAGAGGTTAAAAATCAATTTAAAAAGTCCAGTTATTGTCTGTTATTTTACATTTAGGCTGAAATACCTTTCAGTGTTTGGTACAATGTGATCACAGGACAGATGTGTTCACAATCACATCAAACACAACCTTAACCTGACTCCCAAGTTACCTTTGAGTCTGACCTTTATCCAGTAAAAGGTTTTTGGTTCAGTTTCTGAGGGAAGCCAGCTCCTCTGTCAGGGTTGTGTGATTTGTGATTAGTGGGTGGATCTTAGAGCGATGGGGCCCCAGGGCCCTCGCTCTCATAATTACACTCCATCCCTGGGGAGGGACCCTAGAGTGACAGCCATGTAGCTCCCATTTTTACCAGGTCACATTCGGCGATTGAGCACATCCTGTACCCTGCCAATGGCCCTTTCCTTTTAAAGCACGATTCCCTAGGACCCTGGGACACAGGGACCAGCTCCACATTACCAGCAGGCACCTGTTCCTCCAACCTACTTTAACGCTGTGAGGCCATCACTGTCAGGCTGCGAGTCACGCTTTTAAATAACCATCAAATGTGTGAGAATCTGGAGGCTTTTCATTTTCTCCCAGAATAAGACTTCACCAATCCCCTCTTCACAATTTAACAATGCAGACAATGTTTTATGCTTTGTCTTACAAACCAAATGTTTGCTGAAATATTGTGAAACAAGCACATTTTGAAAACAAAGGCAAAACGGAAAAAGGAGAAAATGTTCACAATAAATCTTGCCGTTACTCAGAAATGTTAAACAGATGTAGGATTCCCTTCTAGAGCCTGAGGTTTTGGTAATCCACAGAAAACACACTGTTTCACTGTGGAGGATGTGCAAACACAGATTACAAGGTACGAGGTATCATTGCATAGATAAAAAAAAAAGATAACAGTAAAACTAGATCATTGAATGTGTGAGTCCAGCCATTCACTGCCAAAATGGTAAATTCACCCTGACATAACATGCTGTTTCCTATAAATCTATTATTTCCTACATCCAAATTTCTTCGTATTCAAAGCCTATAAAGACGATAAAATCAGATTTAAACCACTTCCATTAAAGAAGGGAAGACTGTAGCTCCCACAGTACTGAAAACCCACCTATTGCACAAGCCTCCCCTGGCCTCCGTTTACATTGGACGGGGTCTGTTTTAATCTAAATTTATGTTATATTACACAACACGTCAGCTGGGCTTTAAACAGCATTTTCATTGAGGAATCATTACATTTGGCCCATCTAAGGGGGCCGTGTGGTAATTGCTCCAAAACTGCTCTCAAGTGGAGGTCCCTTCGAAGAGGGACCGTCTTTGTAGGCTCCTGTTTTTCATGTCAGTTTAATTAATCTCACTCCAGACCCAGTCCCTTAAATCAATCCACAGAAAGGATCTGAGCCTGATTGCAGGATTCTGGCGGTTGTTTAGTTAGGTAGGCTAATCAGGCCCAAGTGCAGATATGAAGCATTGACTGGAGTTCAAAATGGATTTTAGAAAATGATTTAACTAGTCAAACAAAATCAAATTTGAGAAATTATTGATGTAACTGCAGGGGAATCTAATTTTCTGTAATAGAGTTCCTTTTACCTCTTAACCTTCAATGAGCTCAATGTTTCTGTCAAACTTACCCTTGAGCAGCTTAGACGTTAGATAAAAATGTGTGTTTTTTTTTTTTCTTTATCTGATTTTTTTTTTCTCACGAGTTACTTGAAGTAATATCACGCTCAGGAGTTTAATATTTGTGCCGTTTGTATGACCACATCATTACATCATATGGACAATTAGAGCTGTTTCATGCATAATTTAATTTCCTGGTATTCACCATGAAGTGCGTCTTTTATGTTTGGAAATGTGATGACGTGGACTAGAAGTTAAAATGAAGTCCTGTGGTTTGGAAGGAAACTTGGCCATGTTGCCTCCATAAGTAGTAATGACCAGAAACAGTTATACTGGTGCTTCAGCTGTGGACTGACAATAAACTACATCTGAATCTGACAGATACATTTTTTTTGTTTGCTTAACACTTTAGCTGACATATTTGTTATGGCAGAAATTATTAGATTTGCTTAAAAACAATTCATTCAAAAGACCGTGAAACAGTTTTAATCAGTTTTTCTTTCCTCTTTCTGTCCAACACCGACACCGAGTGCACCAGTTTGAATTATTGGTACTGTAAGAAAACTTGAACATGAATTGAATTGTAAGTCACTGTGGTTGGGTTGTATGAAATAAAGGGCAGGATCAAGGTGCCTTTTACCACTACTTCATTTTCCACAATTAAAAAGTCATCTTCTTTCTCTTTTTATGCCTCATCAGGATCAAATGTGAGAATTTAAAAGGTCCCATATTTTACACTTTTCCCCTGATTTATTTGAAGTTTTGATATTTATGTATCAGAAGCTTAGGCCTGGTCCTGCTGATCTAGTAGCTGAGTTCTTAGAGCACGTACCATATGGGCATAAAATCATAAAATACTGAAAAAATAAATAAATAATAACCCTGGATCCTCTGGCTGATGTTGCAGCATTCATGCCTGGTGCAGGAGTGGTGGAGCCCATTGTTTCCAGCTCTTTCTGGAGCTGTTCGACCCTCCAGCTGGATCACTACGGGGCCAGTTTTTCATTGATAAAGTGTGAAAACTTAAAGCGGCAAGACAGCAAGTAATCTAATGATCAGGAGAAGAAAAGACAGTTTGAGCCAAAAAAAACAAAAACAAATCTAAGAGTCCTTAATTGAGATCAAATAAAAAATAAATCAATACCATAACGGCTTCTGAAGTGAGCACTTTAGTACATTTACAGTATTTATCAGCACTTCAGCCTTCTTTATAGGAGACATAGTAATCTCACTTTCCACAAAATGGGCCCTTTAAAGTAGACAATGTATAATCCCTACCTTTCCTTTCTGTGGTTCATCTCATACCCTCCTTCCTTTAAACATTAAACACAACTGGCCCAGGGCCTTTCCATACCCTGCCTGTCCCAGAAGGGCCCTTACAAAGCTCAACTGTCTCCTCGGCTCGGAGACAACGTGTGGCTTCTTTGGCGTCATTTGTCCAGGATGCCTGAGCATGCTGACAACATAGACTTAACCCCAGGAGCTGGTGTCAAGCTGATGCTATTAATTTATGTCCAGGAGGAAGCCTCTCCGTCACTGATTGCAGCAGCTCAAGAGCACAGAGCTCACTCAAAGACGGGAGCAGCTGATTCAGTCAAAGCAGTTCAGGACACTTTTTAACAAATAGTAACAATTCTACAAAATAAGTTTTGTAGAAAACTTGTGACAAGCACCACATTAGGTATTTATATCCTATTTTTTTTATCATTAATTACAGCTGACATACAAGCACAGTCATCTCTAACATTTATTTTGCTGCAATACTAACGCAGCTTTTTAACGTTGACGGAGGCTGTGCTGCCATCTTTTACTCAACGTTTGCTGGAGAACAGAAGGATCCGAAGATTCATTTCAAGCAGTTAGTATGCCAAGAGATGTAAGGTGCTTTAAATATTCAAAGGCAGATGCTTGCGTTTTAGCCCTTAAGAGCAGATTGACTCACAAATCTCCCTACCTCTCCCTTGGCAGATGTTTAGAGCGCTTGATGCTTCATGGTTCCACTGTGCAGCGACTGACTACAGCGCATCACCTTATTTTATCCCTGCTATTCATGGGCCATTTGAAAGTTAACAAAGTAAAGCACAAACCGTGTTGAGGTGTAAATCATTGCATGGGCATGCTTGCTTTGCAAACACAAATTTTTAACAAGGCGGGGAAACAATACCACCAGGAACTGACTGCTGACAGTAACTGCATGATTATCATTTCACTTGTATCATCTCTATTTTTGCAGGATGTGGAGAAACATTATTTTATTTAGAAACAATAATGCAAACTGCTAAAGAAACAAAAGAAGGTGAAGATCCCGGCCAAAACTAACAAAAGGTGAGGAGGCTGCTGAGCCATGTGGACCATCAGCCGTGGCCAAGTGTCAACACACCGTGAGGTCACCCATTGGTTGGCGGGCTGTTGTTTTGAAGCCTCCAGTTTGTAATTTGGCTGTCGCCATCTTGGTTTTGGGGGGAAGGTGGAGCTGAGGAGGAGTGAGGGGTGGATCTAGGTCGTAACATAGTAGCCACGCCCCCTAATTCATCCCCTGCTTTATGGTCTATTTTCCTCTAAATAGACCATCATTTAAAAAACGAACATCATGTTGTATTGAAGACTTGAAACTAGAGACTGAGACCATAAACTCATTAGGAAAACGTTTACTGAGCTAATAAATCAAGGGAGAAGTAGGGACATTTTCCCATAGACTTCAATACAATCTGACTTCTTTAACAACCAGTGGAGTCGCCCCCTGATGGTCATTAGAGAGAATGAAGGGTTAAGGCTCTTCAGCATTGGCTTCACTTTTCAGACACAGAGTCCACTTTTATAAACCGTCGATTGGTGTCGAACTCAGCGACTTCCCCCTAAACTACCAAACAAAATCTTAACCTAAACCAGAAACTACAACCAAACCAACCTGAAAACAGCAACAAACAGCTCAAAACAAAATGACCCACACTCCATGAACCATGAACAGTAGTGGAGCAGGAATCCCAGAATCTGCTGGATGTGAAAGGTGCCTTCAACCCTGGTGGTGAAAACAGGATCCATAAACTGTGCTGAACTGTGCACATACAGAGCTAACCTGGATAAAATGTGCTGCACAAATGAAGCTTGATTGATTGATCTAGACTCTGAAATGAAACCTAATCACGATTTATTCACTTCAGCATTTTAAACTGTTTTGTCTCAGTTAAACATGAAGTGTTTACTGTGTTTGAAATGGGAAGTACCTAGAATACCTCCAGCCTGCAGCCGATAAGCACCTCAGAGTGGGAGGGTACACTGACTATTCTCACCCATATGTTTCCAGTTGACAGTAATATTTGCCCCAGCAGTCTTTTGGACACAGGCCTCCTTCTTTATCCTTCAGACTGCTGAATCTCCTCCAGTCTCCACTTCCCAAACAGCACATTTTACCCAAAAATAGTCTTTTTCTCACCAGAGGATTCAAATCTCATTATCAAACTCTTACATTTATCCTTCACTAAGCTTCTATACACCTTAGTCTTTCATATGAGTCCCCATTGGGTATTAACAACATCTGTTTCCTCTCCTACCACACTGTCCCAGCAGACAGTCTCTGAACTAGAGTCCCCACCACCTCAAACACGTCTCCCACTCTCTTCTCCTTACAGGCAGCGAGCCGTTAATATCAGTGCCCAACACAAACTTCTGCACAAACTTTGTAGTTGCAGTACGAACATGCAGGATCTCAGCTCCATCTCTGACTTCCTGCTCCATGGCGACCTGTATCCCTGGCTTTATTTTTCTCTAGCTGCAGACAGAGAGAGAGAGAGAGAGAGAGAGAGAAAAAAAGAGAATCTGGGGGTGAAGGGGCGCAAAAGCACACGGTAGTAGGTCAGAGGTCATCCAGGAGTGATGAATGAGCAAATAAATATGCGTCCGGGATCCGGGCCTCACAGAGCAGCATTCCGTTCCACATTCCTCGACTGGAGATCAGGCTCGCGACAGGGGTCCCGGGACCATCGCACAGGGCCCTGGCAAAGGTTCACCCCACACTTGGAGCAGCTCCAGATTATACAGGCAGAGAAAATACATGACATGCTCTGCTGTAATTCCACGCTGTGTGTTTCAACTGACCGAAAAGCCGTTCCCATGTTGCTCTGCACCGTGTGTGGAGCTCGCCGCCGTCTTACACAAACCAGAGCAAGCGCAGCGCCTCTTTACGTCCATCTCGAGTGTCTCACAGGATTCAGGTTCGACAGCAGTGTACACTTACAGGAGCTACTGGTTATTTGTGGCCTGTTTCAGCATGGACACAGTTTTACAGCAGCTCATCTGTCATGATATGTTTCTGCTCTGTACAACCTCTCAAATTCCACCTGTTGTCAGATCAAACCGGCGGTTGTAGAAAATTCTGGGAGACAGCGCCCTCTGTGGAAAACACTAGCATTGCTTCTATTTATTTGTTTACAAAATTAGAATTGGTAACTAAGAGCTTTTCATTCTGACTAAAACTGAAACTAGGTGGTAAAATAATTCCGTTAACTGGGAGTAAAACTGAATGAGTTATTACGTGATTTACTCCAGTTTTAAGATTAGAGCTTGAGACACAGAGAGACAGAAAGGTGGGGAGAGGTGGGGGGGGTGGACGCTGGGTCTGAAAAGTGAATCCAAGGCTGAAGAGCCTTAAACCTTCTATCTAATGGCCATCAGGGGGCGACTCCACTGGTTGTTAAAGAAGTTAAGTTGTATGTACATGATGGTCCCATTTAGAGGAAACTAGAACATAAAAGCGGGGGATGAATTAGGGGGCGTGGCTACTGTGTGATTGACAGACTGTACCACACAATCAGGATAGAGTACAGAGCAGGTCACCTCTCACTCCCCCTCAGCTCCACCTATGAAATATGAAATATGGTTTCTTCTGGTTTCAAAAAAATCAAAATGGCCGACAGTCAAATTACAAACTTTAAAACAGCAGCTCACGAATAAGTAGGTGACGTCACAGTGGGTTGCCACATTCAGCAAAGGGCTGCAAATCAAATTCAAACCTGGGCTGCTGTGGTTGGACTTAGCATTAATCGTATGTATTCTGCCAGGTGAGCTACTTGGACGCCACTAAATGCTTTCTGTAACTCACCACACCACCAGTTTCTTTGACAGCAAATTCATGCCCTCATGCATGTGAATGCATTGCATGAATTACAGACAGGGTGGCATGCAGGGCAGGAGGCCATCTTTAAACATAAGGCCCAGGTTTGAGCTGTCATGATGACAAACAGCCCCTGAGATGACCTTCAGCACATCAGTGAATCCCTGTAAGCTCTAGGGCAGCTGTTCCGTAGTTAGCCTTGACCTCTGACCTCCCTGTGGTGGGGGTCATGCGGAGAGCTAAGAGTTCCACTATAGATCAACATGGAGGTGCAAAAAAAAAAAGAAAAAAAAAAAAGGTAAGCCTGCTGCGTCACTTATGACTTGGGTTGCAAATGAAGCATCTTTGCCAAGAGCTGGCAACTCCCATCAATTACCAGCATGAAGTCTCTGTACCATTAAACATGCCTGGATGGACTAAGCTCTTACTCCCGTGCCAAATATCACATACAGACTTTACAGACCTCTAATGGCTCCATCACCATCCAGGATAAAAGGCACGGCTGGGGGGGGGGGACTTCCCCATAGTGACCTCAGCCAGCTTGTCTCCTACTCCGTTTGTACATCATCCCTTCATTTATCATCTGCTAGAAGATTTCCTCCTGCCTGGTCAGTGTCCAGTCCACCGTCACTGGCACTTGCTCATGTGAGTGGGAGCCTGCCAGAGTCCCCATGAGTGCTTATGTAGGTGAGGAGGTGCCTGAGGAGGACCGGGCAGAAGAACCTGCCAAGACATTATCAGTTCATCTGAAGCGCTTTGCAGATTCATAGAGAGGTGAGAAAAGTGGGTGGCGTCTGTCCATGTGGAGAGAAATGGAGAATATACAACCTGCCTGTGCTGCAGTGGTCTGGACACCTCTGAGTGAAAACCCAGACATCACTGAAGTCTTAAATACAAATATATATTCAAGGAAAAGCCTCAAGTTCTGACAATTTTGCAAGACTTTTGATGGCATGTAGACTTTTGTACTTGGGGCCAAAAAGAAGGTATTGGCTCAACCACCTGTCAAGTAACCATTTTCTTGAAGCCACTAAAAAAAAGTATTCTTTAGATTTGGAAAAAATGAATTCAAATAAACTAATGAAAGCTCTGAGCAGTTAACTTACTGGAACAGAAAGCGAGAAATTGAGGAGGATATCCATAACATAGATCCCTGTGTTGAAATAAGTCTTAAGACATTTTTTTATATCCAACCAAGGACCCCCTCCAGGAGAAATGTATATTTAAATTGCTTTTAAAAGTCCATAATGTTTTACTTTCTGAAGGAAAGGTTTATTTAGCTCTATAAAATACAACCTTAGATTAAATTTCCACTTTGCCCTCTTCATTCAAAGTACAGGATTCTCAGCCAAAGGCTACAGCACTGTGCTGTAAAACACCACCTTAAGTTCTTTATTAAATTTTGTGCTTGTTTAGTAAATTGTCTTATTTTGAAATTTGAGTTTGTTAATTACATTTTTTTCCAGCCTTAGATTCAGATTGAATTGGATATGATTTGACAACAAATTTCCCTTAAAGACTTACAATTAGTCCTTGTTACAGTTGTGGCACATTAGTTATTTGAAAGTAACTGAAGAAATATTCCTGATATAATAATATGAATTAAATGTTAATGTAGACGTCATAATTTGCACTCAGGACTGAAACTCTCCTTCACATCTACAACTTCTGCAACGTCAGTTTCAGCTCAAACTGAAGATGCTGTCTGAGATTACTGATGGCCATCATGCCGCATAACAAAAGTGCAGAGTCAAACGTTTTCACATCAGCAGATTCCTCCGATAACGTCAGAGCGGCGAAAAAAGTAAGTTTTTCTGTGTTGAGAGAGAGGAGCATCTTTAACAGGGAGGAAACCAAACTGGAAGAACATGAAAGAATTTCACAAATCCTTTGACTTTCAAATAAATGAGATATATCAAATATGTAGTGCTGTTTTATTTAAGACAGTGCCAGTGCAATGCTAAATAGTTCCCCTGCAATCCAGTAGAGCTCCGTCCAGAAATATGATTTGCTCAAAACCCCCTTTCTCTGCCCATTCTCTTCAAAAATATAATCCTGAATACTTAAATATGCTATCAATTTGTTGCGGGTTAGTTCCAGTGTGTGTTTTTGGCAAAGGTTTCTGTGGGTGGCAGACAGACAAGTTAGAGGAAAAAAAAAAAAAAAAGGGAGGTGGGGGGAAACAGAGTATTTTGGTCTTGGACAGCAGAGCAGTAGTTAGGAAGCAGCTACAAGAAGCCGACTCTCCCTGAAGTAATGAACTGGGCCTCTTTTTTTCTTTTTTGCTGGGGAGCTTTTGTTGCCAATTTGGTGGTGCCCGTGGGATGCAGTTTTTTTTTTCCCTCTTCTATTTTTCTTCTCTCCATCTCAAAGTAAAATCACCTGGGATGTAATTAATTAATTAGAATCAGTGCGCCGAGCTGGGGGGTGGGAGCTGCGTGCACATGTGTTTTTGCGGTGCGCTGTGGTCGATGTGTTCCGGGTGATTGGGATTAATAACAGGGGGCCAATTTGAACTGGGAATCAGGGTGCTTAATAGACATGGGGTGGGTGGGTGGGGGGCTGAATGGGAGAAGCAGAGGAGGAAAAGGTGGGGGGGGGGAACACAGGGGTGCACAGGCCCCCCAGCCGTTGGAACAAAAGGACCTTTGTAAGGGGAGAACATTACAGTTTGCACTTCACTGTAGGACACCAGATCCAAATTGTGGCTGCAGTAATCATGTATCTACATCTAAGGCAGCATCTCGGCTGCTACTCCTGCTGCTCATTTGGTCCACAGTACAGGGAGTCTGCTATTTCCACTTTGAAAATATGAGATTCTTCCATTTATTTGATTGTAAAACTCCATCTGAGACGACAGACTCCTTCCATCCACCCCCTTGTGTGCTAACTCACCCTGCAATACCAAAGTGAGAAGAGGTGGAGACTGCTCTGGGCTACAGCACGCTATCAAAATGCAAATACTCTTTAACTCTACTTTCTGCAACATGACCTACAAGTTTGGATTTTCAAATCTTCTCATGAGAGGAAGTTTCTCTCAAGAAGAGAGGGAACACACACCAAACATCTGGTTTAAGACCACTCAATCAATTGCTCTGAAATCCTGAAATTGCTACTCTTGACTCTGCAATCAGAGCTGTGGTCAGTGGGTTGATGGTACAACGATGCAATAAGCTCGAGCTAAGATCGGGCTTTGACAGAGTCACTGGTGTGGATACAGAAAGAGAGAGAAACAAACTGTGTTTTCACACTTGGGGCCAAAATGGAGAACTTTCTTGGATCCAAACACGTTCTCCCTGAGAGTCCGGTACATGTTTATGAAAGCTGCTCCCAAAGAGCTCTGAATGCTGGATGTTTTTAATCTACGCCTGCAGTAGCGTTAGAAAAACACTGTTTGATAAAAGAGGTGTAAACTTATACACTAAGAGCATAGAGGAAATCTGCCAAGCTGTTGACAGCTTTGTCCTTTTTTCCAGTTAAATACAAACTACATTTGAAGTTTCCTCTGTTTGCAACAGCATGTTTTACATTTGTAATGTAGGTGGTGTAAAGTGCTGCGATGAATATGTGTTAGAAAACTGACCCATGGTAATGACTCCTTCTCCCAAACCACTGAAGAAATGAACCTGGGTCCTGGCTCAAGTATTTGGGCCAAAGGGAAGAATTAATTTACCCGTGTAATATCATGGTTAATGGGACTTTCTCACAGGAAAAAAAATACACTGTTCACAAAACGCACATCTCTAAATGAATGTTTCACTTGTGTCACGATTGTTCCCCTTATCTTTTTATATGTGCTGCAGTTTGCCACAGGTTGAAGGAGGAAATGACATTTATTCTACACTAGAAAAAGAAAACAGTCCAAAGGCAAAAGAGAAAAAGAATAACACAGTAAAAAGAGTGAAAGGGTTCACTACTTTATGATGGCAAAGCCAAATCAGTCACACAGGCACATTGACAGCCTATATATAAACTTAATGGGAAGGAAAACACTAAAGCAAAGGAAACTTGCTTGTAACTTCCTCCCACCTGGCATTTCATAATGAAGACTGAACACAACGTCGTCGTCGACGCCGCCACCACCACCGCCGCCGCCGCCGCGGTCCCAACTCAGAGCTCTAATACGATATAAAACATAACAGCTTTAACTGTTGCTGTGGTAAAACTTAATGTGGTTAAGTTTAAATGAAGGACAGGGAATCTACACAACGGTGACTGTGTCCAGTGATCAGATCCTGATATAAATGAAATTACATCTCCCCAAAAGCTGGTTCATGTTTTCACTGAAATACAAGTTAGGACTGCACATGACATTAACTGATGGCTGGAAGTAGAGTTGATCATCACCACTTCATCACCCTGCTGCTGAAAAAACATGTTCATTTCACAAAAATCAGAAAATGGAGATGAAGCTTTTTCAGAGCATAGTATCACTGCTGTGTACCCCAATCAGCCATAACATTATGACCACCTGCCTAATATTGTGTAGTTCCCTATTTTTGCCACCAAAACAGCCCTGACCCTGGAGGCCTGGACTCCTCTGGACCTCTGAGGCTGAGCTGTGGGATCTGGACCCAGACGTTAGCAGCAGATCCTTTAAGTCCAGAAGTTGTGAGGTGGAGCCTCCGTGGATCAGACTTGTTGGTCATTGTTGCAGTGACAGGGAGCATCATCCTGCTGAAAGAGGCCACTGCCATTAGGGAAGACTGTTTCCATGAAGGGGGGGACTTGGTCTGAACCATGTTTAGGGAGGTGGGACAAGTCAAAGTAACGTCCACATGAATGGACCCAAGGTTTCCCAGCAGAACATTGTCCAAAGTGGACAGGGGTCAGCGTGGACACCCTGACCGGTCTGGTCAGGTAGACAGCCCCACACACAACAAACTGTTTGACACCTTTCTTTTAGAACCAGCATGAACTTCTTCAGCTGTTTGAACTACATCCTCAGACTTGACCATCCTTCCTCAGCTGCTGCCTAACGTATCCACCACCGACAGGAGCCACTGTAATGACATAAGCCCGTCAGTGTCAGCGTCATAATGTTATGGCTGATCAGTGTATGTTGGTTAGACGCTCCTTCACAATGCAGTCGCAGTAAGATGGAAACACATGGAAGTGAAATGTGCAGCACTGCCTCACTCTCCTGCTCAGTCAGCTCCCACACATCAACCTTGCTGCTTTAGCAGGAGAGTGAATTTTAAGGGCTCTTCATCTTTACTCTGTGTTGGTATATGCAATACGAGAGTCCTGCATGATTCACTCTGGATGGCTCTTCCTCCCTCTGCTGACATTACTAAGATTTTAATGTGGTGTGTGTGAGATTGCTTTAAGGTTGTAAAAGAGATCAAAGCCCAGAAGAGGATATGAACCTGGGCTGCTGTGCATTGTTGCCAGGCAAGTGTTGGAAGCACATAGACCGGGATAATACATCCCCTGCAGACTGCTCCTGTGATGGATGCACCATAAAAAGTCCATACAACCTCCAGCAGCTCTTAAAAGTTCAAACTATTAGCAATTTAGAGCGGATTCTTATGTTTGTTCCATTAAAGACACACTGATATAGATTTCAACAGAGTGAAAATCCACTTTACGAGCTTGACGATTTGCTCTGGGACATTTTTGTTTCACCTTAACACGGTCAATGTTTGGGAACAACGGTCCAATAAATAATAATAAGAAAGGATTATTGGACAGTGGAAAGTTGCGTTATTGTCAGTTGAATTTAACTTAATTTAAAGGAGCTTATTAATGTTTCGACTAGGGTGAGAAACAGGTGACTGTAGCCTCGTCATGATATCGCTGCAGTTCAGAATTAGGGCTGCACGGAAAAAAAAAAGTCATATTGTGATTATGTTGGCAGTTTGGGTTGATATAGTTGTGTTTGCATTTTATTTTCACTGAAAAAATACAAAAATTTGTTGTTTTTTTTTTTTTTTGTTGGGTCTCATACCAAACAAACATGTTCCTTCATGACAGGAGAACATGATATGTGGCCATAGCATCTCTGTAGCACCACAACACTTATGGTGCTTACAATGCACAACAATGTGCAGCTCCTCCAAACACGGTTTCTTCAGGGTTAAAAAAAAAAAAAAAAAAAACCCAAGAAAACAAAAGCAGCTCACAAACCAATAGGTGACGTCACAGGGTTTGACACTTGTACAAGACCCAAGGAAATCACATCATCGTTTTTCAGTGAAAAACAATCATTTCAACTGAAATCTCAATACATTTGATTTGCATCTAGTGCAGCCCTACACCAAACTGAATACCCAGCGAGGTGTGGCACATGCAATTACATCCTGTTGTAGAGTGTGTCACTGGCTACAGGATCATAATATTGCCATAAACGGCCAAGGTCATTAGGCGTTATGCAGTAAATCCACGCTGATGTTGCAGTGTGGGGGGTTTTCCGTCTTGGTGCAGTTCATTCCCAGGCCAATGAATTCACCTCTGCAGTCTTACTCTTTCCTTGCAAGTGAATCTCAAAGGAGGTGTTTTATTTGTAGAGGCTGTAGCACTTGACAGACACGACTGTGAAGAGAAGCAGATTAACCTTTCTCCACCCCCCAATCCAAAGCTCTCTGCCTGTCCGTCTCTTGTGCTGCTCACATCTCTTTCCTGTTTCCTTCCTCCTTGCCTTGATTTTCAGTTTCCTTCCCTTCTCGCTCTTTTTTTTTTTTTTTTTTTTTTACATCCACTTCTGATCTCATCCCAAAATGCTTACTTCTCTCTCATCCTCCGCATCCTCACGTCAGCTCCTCAGGTCTCACGCTGTCATACCTCACCACAAATGAGCCAACGAATCAGGAACCCACACGGGAGCCCCTTCACACTTCACCACAACACAGTCCTAATTAGCCTCGAAACTACCAGCCTCGGCTGAGAGACTGCATAGCTCGTCTGCCCAATCCCCCGTCCAACACTGTTTGTGTGGATGAGTATAGGTTAATTACATCCAGTTCGCCTGCTGCCCCCCCCCGTTCTTCCCCAAAAAAGTTCTCCTTTCTCACAGTATTGTTGGGTTTCTGCCACAAAATGCCTTAAGTGCATCCTCTTCAGCTAAACAAGCTGAATGTTATATTATATATAATAACATTTTGATGTTTTCTAGGCTCATGTTGTTAGCTGTTGTGTTGTACCATGCTATGTTACTCCAATTAACTGGGTAGCATACTGAGTGCTGAGGTTAGAGGACTACTTGTTGTTGTGAGGTATGACAGTCTGGTCGTTTGTTACCACCACAACAGGACCCAATGAAATAGAGAGCACTAACGCTTGCTGTTGGCTTCTGGCAAGCTAAGAATCAGTTAGCAAGCAACGCCAGCCAGCTTCCGCCATAGTTGGCACCATTAGGCCGTCCCATTCCTCCTTCATATGTTACCTCCTTTTCCAATGGGTGGATCCTTCGCGGCCCAAGCTATCCCAAGATTCACTGCATGTCGGTAAAGAAAATAAAATGTAACCAAAAAACACCAACGCTGCCCAAGCATTACACTTTCAAAAGGCAAGTATTGGGTTTCAACGGTACAACAGTTAAAACCGAGGGCCTGAAATAAAAAAAGTTACGTGTTGTCAAGGTTGTTGGGCAACAGGAGTCGCGCTTTGCAGCACAGCGGAAAGGGCGGGAACAGCTGACGCAAAGACATCCTCCCTAGACCAGACTGTCTCGTTTCAGCTCGGCCTTCGTGGTCTACGACGACCGTGAAGGACCAGGCCTTCGCAGACCGCGTCCTCCTAAGGATGCATCCCTTGAATTGGGACACAGCTCTGGGCTTGTTGCACTGGTTCAAACACCTCATGGCCAATGTACTGCCTCATTTATTTACAATTAATAAATGCAAACAAAATATGTATCTAATCCAGCCAGAAATTCAATTTCCTGCAAAACATATTTGCTGTTGCTTTTTAGCTTTATATGTAAAGGTCATTTCAAGGAGACAAGGTTGCCTAGCAACAACAAATGTCAAACAAAGATTGCCACGGAAAATGCTGAGACCTGATGTACATTATTTCAACAAAAACGTCAAAAAATGGTTCAGTTTTCCTTTAAAAATATGAACAGGAGCCACAGTATCTTCTTACACATAAAGTGAGGAAACTTAACTCTGCATCTTTCAGGCTGTGTTACACTGATTATTCCATTATTTGTGTATTTCTGTGTATCAGTTTGTTTTCTTATATTTGAAATGGCAGGTGACAACACACTCCAGCATCATGTCTGCCACTGAACTGAATATAACGCACGGTTTATTTATCTTTCTCTAATAAAGGAAAAAGGTTTCGATGATGCCATAAGCGACTAACTCTTCCACTGGTGTGAGCTTGTTAAGATTTCGTCACTATCTGGCCGACTCAGTGTGTAGCCTTATGAAGAATTTGTGAATACAAAATAAGTTCCATCACTGCAGCGAGTGTCAGGAACAAGAAAAGAGCGACTGCACTGTAACAATGGTTAGCAAACACTGAATGGGTGATAAAAATGTTCATTCCCAATTTAAGCTAATGCGGCAGAATGTCTGTTAATTATCTATGTATGCAGTCAGGCCTCATGGGAAGACCACTGTTGAGTTGAAAGCTTTTTAAATGAGGCATTTAGGATATGCCATAAAGAAGCTATTAACTGATTTGTTCTCTATAATACAATTTTACACTGTCCCCAGGAAAACTTGCAGACTTACAACTTGGACAGTAGAGAATATTAGTAGCTAAAAGGTTGGTCTCTCCCCAGGTTGAATAGAAGTGTCTGATGTACAGGATGCGTTTTCTGTCTTTTCAAAACTCATTTCAAACATCATCTGCAATTACGTTAATCTTTAGCGGACACAATGGAGTTTGGTGAGAGATGTGGGAAACTGTAGCTTTGACAGAATAAAGACGTCTGTGGGCAGAAACACACAAAACTCCATTAGATTCTCTAACGTGACTGCAATTATATGGAATAAATAAATAAATTCAGCTATGAAATAAATCAATTAGATCATACATGTAGAACAATATAAATACATGTAAATAGAAATCTATAAATTAAATAATTAAGTTAAATTCCACATTTATGTATTTCCATAGACTTAATTCCAAATGCACAGCTTTTTTTATTTCTGTCTGCTACTGGCAAATGAGGGGGCGTGGTTAGTTTATTCTTCAGGTCTGAAAGGGGCGATGTTACGTTCTTAAAATTACATTTCTGCGAAGTGAAATAATCAAAATGATGCACAAAGTTGTCCTTAAACAGACAAAAACTGTTAGCTTCTTTCGCCCCAATGAACACCACCTGTGCCTCCTTAACTTGGGCCTTTTAAAGTGGCTCCCCCTAGAGCTCAGAGGGGTAGAAACCAACCCAAACCCAATGTAATATGGCTCCTATAGATCTGCGTTACTGTATGAGATAACCACGGCCCCTAATTAATTATAACAGATGTAAATAAAAAGAGCAAGGAAATAAAGGTGGGCTTTGAAAATTAAAAGTCTCCGGAAATAAATAAATGTGGAATTATAAAAGAAAATTTATAAATTAATAAATAAGTAAAAGGTTTTTATTAATCATTTGTATTTGTTTATTGATATATTTCTACATTTATTCCCTCATGTATTTATCTTATGATTTATTTAACAGCTGTATTTTATTCATTTATGTGTTTATATGTTTAATATTGATTAAAATGACATTTCATCCAATCACACTACGCTTACATGCCACATTAATGCAGACCTGTCATATCACAACAGTTAAATTCATGAAGGCAGCCAGACGATAACATATGCACCACACACTCCCCTCCTGTTTACAACCTGCCTTCGTTCCATATGTGCCGCAAAAGCAGATTCAATTGAAATTCTTCTTTGTGGATCGGCCAAGGTTAAGAGAAACAGATTTTAAGTGCTTAATGGAGGGGGCATGCAAGGAAATGAGGAAATCACAGAAAGCGGCTTTTGTTTCACACAAACCTGGCGTTCAGACGGCGCTTCTGCTGTCACACATTTGCCGAGAGTTATGCAAGGTCAGAAAATTCAAGGTCGCCTCTCATTCACCAGTCTGCGGCTTTCAGCGTGTTAGATTCAGCAGGACTTGTGTGGATTTGTTAAACTCAATATTTCATGATGTTACAAGAGAAGACCTCTTGACATGTTTAAAAAAATAACCAGAAAATGGCATTAAAAATAAAAAATGTAGAGCGTTATGGGTCCCCGGCCAACACAGCTCAACAAGGCATCTTTTTTTTTTTTGTATTTTTTTGGAATAGTCAGTGCCTCCATTAAGAAGTTATGAGGCTTTGGATTAAGGAGGTGAGGGGAGGGGGGTTTAACATTCTGGCAGTGTTGGCTATGAGAAAGGCCAGATGACCTGCCTGGTCATGCATGTATGTGTGTGTGGACACACGTCCGCACAGATGCATGAAAGAAGTGGAGAAATCTTTCGTTCTTGTGTGCATGCAAGTCGCCTGCTGTGTGCGTGTGTGTGTGTGTGTGTGTGTGTGTGTGTGTTTGGGTGCATTTTAAAGCATATTAGTTATAGATATCATTAAACTGTGGGAGGCTGGAGGTAAGATTTTATGGAACAACAGGCCTTCAGCTGTCAACGTTGCCGCCTGACCACCGACACAGCTGCTTAAAGGCAGGCAACACCAAACAAACGGCACACTGAAGTCCTCTATGCTGCGTGTAGACAAAATATATTTGTGCGTGCATGTGTGTTGCGAGTCGAATGTACGGCCTGTGCAGTTGCGTACATGCACATGTGTATGTGGGAAGTCCTGAGGTATCGTTTTGGGTGGCAGAGTTAGCAGCACGGGTGGTAGGGTTGACGAGGGTTAAAACCTAGCTTGTTTGAAACCGGATTAACCCCTGGACTATCGTGTGGCCTCTGTGTGTGAGGGCGGGTCACAATTTGGTCTCCCCCTCACGTTCACGCCATTGAGCCGCCGAGGGCCGCCGGCGGACAGCTGAAACCCAAGAGCGGTTCCCTCGCCCCTCCAGGCCCGAACCAGCCTCTGCTTTTATTTTGGTGAAACGTCCACCCAGACACGAGTCGCTCCGAGTTCCTAATGCGTCGGGCTTTTCAGCTGCTTCCCACGAATCGCCAGCCTCTTCGTGAATTTAAACAGAGGTGTTTAAAAAGTCTCGCTTTAGACGCCGCCGCCGCCACTCTCCCCCCACCAGGACCCCACCTCAGGCCTGAGTTGGTCTGTGAATGGTATCAAGCTAACAAGAAGCCTCACCAGGTTTTCCAACTTCTCCTCAAGGACGTCTCACTGCCAAGCAAACTGATGGACAAGGCTTGTGTCACATCTGCAAGGTGTGTTAGGGCAACATTATGGTATACTTTGGAAGTTCTTTTGGGTCACACTGTTCATGTGGGATATTTCCATTCGTTGCTGCAGAATGTGTCTGGTCTAGCAGGTGTTGTCTGAGACGGCCCGGGAGTAATCCAGGCTATGACAGGCTCTGAATTATAGAGACTGGCAGCGGGCTGTGCTCAGGGAAATGGGATATGGTATTTCTGAATACAAAGACTTGAGCACAGCTATTAGCTATTAGCTTTTACAATGGCTCCAAAAAGGACCACACTGAGTTAAACGGATACATGCAAACTTTTATGACTTGGGGATGATGGTAAAACTGTTCAAATCGGATCCCAGAGTCAATTAGTTATTTGCCTTTGTTTCCTCAAACAGGGCAAGACATTGGTATGATCAACTGCCACAAAACCAAGACTTTAAAAAAACATCTCATTTAATTGCCTGTGTCTTTTTTGACGTTATTGTGCGATTACAACAATCTCATTTTCCAGCTATAGCATAGATTGAAATATGCAGTAAGCTAAGATTGATTTGCAATGCGAGCAAAAAGCCTGCACAGCTTCCTGAAAGTGCAGTTTTTCTTTGCATGACAGATAAACACGTTAATCTCTGTTTGTTCCCTTGTCTTTTCTCATTTCCTCTCGGGTTTGCCTGATACTATAATTTCACATGTGGTGTTGACACAGAGAAATCCTGCTTTGCCCACATCCAAACAATCGTATAATATTTTCTAAAAAGGGTCCCGTTAACAACTTTTCGTGCTTTCTGCTGTTTCTGTTTATGTCATCGTTTTTTGTTTCCCCCCCCCCCCCATCCTGATCATAATTGCCGTCGAGTTTCCTGGGTTTTCTTTTCTCTCTCCTGCTACTCTTTTTGTTCCCTCCATGATTCTGCTTGATGTGGTTAGAAAAGGGGCTGGGGAGTCTGGTGAGTGTGGAAGGGTGTGGAGGTTCAGATGGAGTAGGAAAACAAAAAAACAATTAAATCAGGATAAAGAGAAATAAATGAGAGCAAACTTAACCCAAAAGGAAATAGTATGTTTACTGTGTTTACACGGACCCATGTGTGTTGTTACCTGTATTGTTTGTGTGTCTGGAATGAAAAATGAAGAGATTCTTTTTCTCTTATGCTCACATATGTTTGACAGTGCTAATGGGAGGGAGATGTCAGGGCTGGCTGTGGATTCCTGACACTTCTGGAGTAAACACACTCGTCAAGTGAACCTGGTAAAGGAACAGAGCGAACGGACAGTCGCTTTGAGTGCATGCAAGGCACCACTGTGAGGGGACATCCTGTCTCTCCTTTCACACATGTCCTTATTGCATCGGCAGTCCAAGCTGCTGGCGTCCTTGCTTAACCCTACTGAGCCCAAGGAAGTGTATGCACGGCGCCTTTTGAGCGTGATGATTTTTCTCCTTAAACTAGAGAATCAGCTCTTGAAACTTCCCTCGATAAACTCATGAACAAAGTCAGATAAGATCTGGATCAGTTTGAGCCTCTGACTGGAGCTTTGCTGCTTTACTTCTGTGTGTTCATCCATCCGTTCTCATCCTCCATCTTTGATAGTGACGTCTAGAGTCACGTCTCTACATCCGACACTCCTATTGGCTCCAGTGGGTGATGTCACAGCCAATCAGAGTGTCTCCTTCAGAGGCCTAGCTGTCAGCTGCTTGTAGCCAAAGTCAATGGGATCAATCCTGTATTTTTCTGATCTCAGAGTGAGGAGAAGTTGCTCTGAGTTTATTGTAGTGACAGAATAAAGACAGAGAGACATGGAGAATAAGATATTTAGAGCATTAGAGGCTTTGGAGCTGATTTTTCATCATTACTGCTCCAAAGAATGAGCAGAACTCAGATCAGATAAAGAGAGAAACTTCAAATTGGCTCTAGAACAACACAAACACATGTGTGTAACTTTCTGTGTTGAAGTTTTCGGTGGTTATTCTGGTTCACAGTGTTTTTATTTAGAAAAATAAAAAATCAATGTCCTGAGGTTGTACTGATTCTGAATATGAGGAGCACTTGGTGAAGTTTTTAAACAACTTCATAAAACTTTAAAAACCACAAAGGTATGAAAAACAGAAAACGTGGATCTAAAAGGGTTAACATTGAATAGATATAGGATTTCCTACATGGTGATTTAGACATCACCCTGTCAGCGCTCTGCGCAGAAACTGCTTTCCGATGCACAGGTGTTTGAGACGTACTTAAAACTGATCACATACAGATTCCATATGTACCCAACAGGAATGACCACATATTTAACTGAAACCAGTCAGCAAGGCAGCATTCCCTCTACGGACTGTTAAATCACTCAGCCCCCCGAGTCATCTCCACCGTGTTGCTCTAGCTGGACTTGTCATCATAATGTAGCAACTCTGATTGATATTCCTGTGGAAAAGCTGCCAGACAGCTCGGCTGCATTCTACAGAAGCTTTACTGGTATAATATGTATAATTCACCGTGCTCATTGTAACCCATCCACTGCACTTCAGAATGATTATCCATGAAAATATGGCGCACACATTCTCCAGAGTGTTGGACACTCTGCATCCCGTAGATTGGTCATGTTGGTTTCCCTGAATTTTCCAGGGCCTTTCCCAGGACTTCAATACGGTTTTGGGGGCTGGCTCCGCTCGATGGGAGACAAATAGACACAGCTGGAATGTAAAAAAGATGCTCCATGTGAGGACAGTAAAATGAGCCTGCAGACATTATCGCCGTGTCCTGGGAATACATAATGTCACGGCACGCAAACCAAGTGACAGAGCCTGGTGAGACACGTCGAGTCTTTGTGAGCGACACAGAGCCTGAGCTGTCAGCGGTAAATTAACCCAAGGTAAAGAAAACCACGTTTCCTCCTACACCTCCTGCATGATCCTGTCAGACAATAAACAACAACTGCACTGTACATGGTCAACCCTCAGGAGTCTGGGGGCATTTCAACTTTTGATTTTGCCTTGATTTACCTTTTTCTTTTTCTTTTTTTTTTTTTTTTTTTTAAATCATGCCAATGTTTGGCATCTCTTTTTTTTCCAGCATAACTTTCAATATATTCACAATTGAGTTCTACAAAAAAAGTTCTGACACATCTGAAAGTCTCAATTTTGTGTTTTAATTGTAGGCAAAAGCTAATGGGCTGCATCAGTTATAGCAATGTAAAATAGAGATAAATCAGAAGTGGTTTTAGTCATTTTATTTATTTATTATTACAATTTATCTGCACAATAAGAAAGAGCTCCATGGTGTTGCATCCTCAGAGTGAGGACTTTGTAAATTGTGTAAACGGACACAAAAAGGTTAAATTGATACAAAATGAAACTGTATTTGCTTGATTTTCTTATTTTTTGGGCCATTTGCATGCCTTTTTTTGGACAGGGACGGTTGAGGGGGGGGTTGATCTGCAGTACAAGGACTTCTGGTCGGGGGTCAAGCCAGTGGCTCACGGATCAGTATACCCCGATGGTATAACCACTCAGCCCCCCATATAGTTGCAAAATGTTCCCCCAAACAACTCCAACTCAAATCTTCCCAAATTTCTCCCCCTCTTTCATTGACCTTTGCACATCTTTTTCAGTTTATTTACATGACAAGAAATGATGAAGCTATAAATGCAACTCCAGCCACGTCCCATTCACATACTACACACGCATAAATGACTTTTAATGCCAAATTCATTTGATCCCATCTCTGTTTTTACTTGGTCTATCAGCATCAAACAAAAACCAACAGACTGTTTCACATCAGTATTTTCTACAGAGGGCGACAGGAAGCTCCACGTGACTCTGTTCTTACACTGTGACGCCTTGAACCAACCATAGGTCGAGCGGATTTAAAGCCTCAAAGAGGAAACGCTCACTGAGAGGAGAATAATAATAATAATCAACTTTATTTATATATGAAAATATATTTAATATCATATAATTTCAGCAGGTAGACTGTTCTTACAGCAAAGGCCTGGTCCTTAGTCACCACACGGGACCTACAGGTGTAACCAGCAGCAGTATAACTACAGACCTAAGTGAACGTCCAGGCACATATTGAGTTAATAGGTCCTTAATGTAGTTTGGGGCAAGACCATTTAATGCTTTGTATGTGGTGAATAGGGAAGCCAAAGGGAGAATGTCTATTATATTATCTGTCATCTCATGCCACATTACTGGCAATGTTACAAAAAGCTTGCCAAAGCTAGGTTGTACTGCCAGGAAGCCATTATTAGTCTCTCTCTGAATTGACTTCAATGAATATTACATGGTCCAAAGGCCAGAAAATGGGCAGGGCTGAAATTAAACGGAGACAATTGACAGAATCAGACAGCGATTCAAGCCAGCACTCACAGCTCCCACCTCCCTTCAGCTCAGGTTCGCTCCATGTTTTATTGAAAGCAGAGCGAACTGCTTAGTGTGGTCAGTCACAGGTGCAGGGGAACGGCAGCATGGTGGTGGGCCGTGACAACTGTCAAAAGGCGAAGTGAAGGCTCAGGCAGCATGGCAGCAGGAGACGTGGAGTCAGGCAGGAAATGTACGCCTCCCCCTCCCTCGCCGTCCTCAGATGAAGGATGGCCAGGAGAGCAGCTCCTGGTGATGGCTAAAGGGGTAGCCCCTCGTCAACCCCCACGTCTCCAGCCAGTCACACTCAGCGGACCGTGGCTCTCTCACCCAATCCCTCAGAGTCCCAGAGGAGCCGGTTGACAGCTCCTCCACCAAGCTTTGCTGCTATGGAGTCTGCAACAGGTGCCACAGGGTGTCTGAGTGTATGGTTGTTATGTATCACCCCAGGAACTTCAGCCTGGTGCGTTTCTCTGTCCTCTTGAAGAAACTTTAATGTTTTGAAGGAGATGGAAAGGAGACGCAAAATGGCTGCTGACAGGTATATACGCCCTCGATGAGACTGTTTAGATCCTGAAGATGCCGCAGGGGACAGAAACTGTGACTGGATGACCAGAGACAACAAAAACATGTCCATCTAAGGATGCGCCTCTTAGCATACATGGGATTTTTTTTTTTTTTTTAAATCGTTTGTCTAACCTGGTTCAGGGCTGAACATTAAAACAATCGGCATCTCTCTGTGGCGATTCAATAAACACCTGCACTTTGATGTCAGAGCGGTGCCTTCATATCCTCCCTGCATGTGGATGTACGTCTTGTCTGATCTGGCTGATAATCCGTGAGTAATACCACACATAAAGATGAAAAAGGCAGTGTTACTGCCACCACATGTTTCCCAACAACCCCCCTCTTCTGAAACTGTTCTGTCTCAGATAACCACCAACATCTTTGTTGGCTCTGGCCTGAGTGAGTGCAAGTGGCTGTATAAAGGACATTTTCCATCATAGAAAGTCTGCACTGAATTCCAGATAAGTAGATTGTTTTTAACTGTTGTTCTCATTAAGTTCAGCTCTGGGATTTAAACGAACAGCGACATGACGGATGCGGCTCCAGTGATGTCGCCTGTAACGCCAGAGACACACTGGACGCGTGGCGTGTTCGCACTGGCGCGTTTTTTTGTAGCGTGTCTGCGTTGCTGCTGCTGCCAGGTTTATCTGTTTAGATGGAGCTTGCAGGACACTTGAATGTTCAATTTCTCTTCATTTTAAATTTATTCCGGATTTGTTTTCGACAGCAAATGTCTCTAAAACGTCTGTGTCTCCACATGCAGCTGCTGAAACGGTGAAAAATATCTATATTTTTTCATGTCTGTCACATTTCAGATTCAGCCTGGACACTTTAGAGGAAGGTGTCAGTTGTGGGTAATATTGCTGGTGTGATGTCAAAATGACAACAGGTTTTTTTCTCAGTGCATTTTTGCAGCTAGACGCACGTGATGAGGAAAAAATAGGCGAGACGCCATCACTTACCTGCCCTCATGACATGAGAGTCACATTAAATGGAAAGTGCATTAATGTAGCTGCTTTGGGAACCATTTGTAATATAAACAATATTTTAAATAATGCACCAGGTTAAAGGAACATTTCACAGCATTAGTTCTTCGAGAACCTCCTTCACATCCATTGAAAATGGGCGTAATGGAAATATCAATATTGACGTTATCAAACTGTAATACCCCGCCCCACTGCAGACCACACTCAACTACCCCTTAACACACCAATAAACTGGCCGAGGAAGTTCTGCCTCCTCCTGTGTCTGATCCACACAGCACAGCATCCACACATACATTACGGCTTTCACACCTGAACCACTGAGCTACAGCGCTGAAGGAGGCGCTGCACTGCGGCTGAGTGTTGAGCAGTCGAGAGGCTCACTCTCACCAACTGGAGGTTCGATGATGAATCCGTGGCTCATATTCCAGACATGGAGACTTGACATAGCTTTAAAAAAATACATATAAAAATCCAACTGTGGCTTGATTGAGCTACCAGTCATGTAGCTAACAACATGTGCTGTGCAGTTACTGTGGGAAGGTGCCTTAGTGGCTGCAGACTCTGGCTATTGTTGGTGTGTGTGTGTGTGTGTGTGTGTGTAGCCAAGCTGTGGCCGAGGCCCACACACGCTGCTGACTTTGTAAATGCCTGTGTCAGGATCAAACGCCTGGCTATCCGCAGACATACTTGATTAGTGAAGGGCAGCTCACAATAGCAGCTACGCTGACGACTGCCGTACAGATGGACTTCTCTTTCTGTCCTCATGCTGTAAATACTCTTGGGGGGGGGGGGGGGGGGGGTTTCAACTTGTTTTACTTGGCAGGGTCTGCAGTCAAAACCAGTTAAGGACCTGATATAGGTCACAAGCAGGTCTCTCTTCTCCAAGTCCCTGATTTCTTTTATCAGCACTTATCAGTCTTTTGTAGCACATTTGATTATTAGCATTTTAATTTTCCTTACAGTTTCTTTCCAGCAATTTTCTTCAACCCTTGTCTTTTTTAATCACCTCTTCTCCCCCCCTGCCTTCAGACTGACTGGACACACTTCCTTTTGTTATCACAAGTCCTTGGTTATGTTTCTTAATGCTTCATTTGGAAACCAATTAGCTTCTCTCTTGGATTCAATTACCAAAGTGAAAGGCTGGTGCTATCTTGCTTTGGCAATAATAACACAATACTTGTATTCGCACACTGGCCCCACCCCCATCCTGCCTTTGGTGCACTGCTCTTTCAACCAGAGTCTGACCCCCCCCCCCGCCCTTCTTCTTTGGCCTTGGCTGCTTGCTACGCGAGTTGATTCGAAGTTGGAGCGATCGTATCAGTCGCCGATAAACAAAACATGACTGTCGACTCGTCTTTCAAAATCAATGAGGTCAGGAACATTTGAAATGGATTTCTCCTTGAGGACACGAGCGAGCGCCTTGAAAATGTGCTCCATATTTCCCACCGCCATTGGCACAGTTTGACATGGGCGTCTGGGTGTGCGCCTGTGTGGGCTGGAGAATGTGTGTAAAAATTAGTGTACATGTGTGACAGAAAAAAAAGGAGTCTCAGTCTGTGGCTGTGTGATTATGTGTGAGCCTCCGTGTGTGTGTGTGTGTGTGTGTGTGTGTGTGTTAGCAGTGGGTCAGAATCTGGAAAACATCACTGCTCACCAGCACCGTTGACGACGTGTGCGGACAACGGCGGCTCTGCCCCGAAATGGTCTCAGACAGCAGAGCATACGTTTGTAATGAGGCTGAGACTGAAGAGCAGTGATATGTTCAGACATTATAACTGTGTGTATCTTGATTGCTTCTCCACACTAACTGACTTACACACGTCATATTCAACCCCACCAGCATCTACTATTATTATATTTAAAGGAGTATATTGACGCTACGCTGATACTTTACTACAAACATTAAAACTTATAATTGATTTTTTCTCCGAATTCAATGAACTAGACACAATTTTTGTGAGGTTTGCCCAAAACATTTGTGTTATCCTTGGTGAGTCTGCACACACACACACACACACACACACTCTCTCTCTATGCTAAAACCTCCTTCTTTATAAGTGTCCTCACATGTATGACTTCATGTAGGTGATGAAATAACACTGAGGACCAGCGGCCACGCTCTGCAAAGTGCATCGGTGCTCACACCATCGATAAGTGCTGCTGTTGTGGGTGTTGTGATTACATGTATAGTTCTCTCCCTTAGACACACACACACACACACACACACACACACACACACACACACACACACACACACACACACACNCACACACACACACACACACACACACACACACACACACACACACACACACAC